>STHB01000010.1:19298088-19355020 GCA_018908115.1 Anopheles rivulorum
CCCCAAATGTGCTTCTCCACGTGGATCCACATCGACCGGATACAGTTCAGCATCGGGTTTGATCTTGTTCCGTACTTCATACATCACGCTTCGGTAACCTCCGATTACTACACACGCACCGGGTGCGGCATCATCTGTTCGATGCCTCGATGGGTTTTGCAGTGAAATCTTCATTACAGCACCGGTTGCGATTTGCGTGTAGTAATTTCGTTCCTAGGTACGCATACGATTCGTGGCCGCCAACTACGTGGTAATCATGCGAAAATGAGACGCAAAACCTTGACAGCATGACTTCCGGTTTGCTGCACTTCTCTATTAATGCTCTCCATTACCTTCATTTTAATTCCAACCGAACACCTTCTGCGATAAATTCCAACAAATCTTATCTAGTACCCCAGTTCCTCCGTCCTGCCATTTCCTACCATTGCCAGCACCCTCCGGGCTCATCATCATATCCGGGTTGTTGCTCGGGTGATACCGAGTTTTGGGCTGAGCGAAAGGGCATCAGGAAGGGAATGGGTTGAGCACAATGGAACACCCTTCTCCACCCCTCCCTCCCCCTTCCTGCTTAAAACCCCCAGCAGGAGGAGTTCTGTGCCCCGGGAGGTACGTGCTTTTCCGCTTCCGGAGGTGCAAGTTGTGCAATGTTGGTGCAGCATCACAGCAGTTGGCCACGTTACTGCCAGCGCCCACCACGTTGATAATGATGATAATCTGGATTAGCAGCCAGGCAGCCTGTTCCACCCCAAAAAGGTGTAGACGGGTTGGTGTCTCATTTTCATTACCCGTACCGTCTCGCACCGCATCTTGTCTGCCCGCCCGGACGTCCGTACGTCTGCGGATTTGGAACCAACTACCGGGACTGCCAAGTTTGCAGTTCGGAGTAGCTTTGTACGGGCCGCTCAACGAATTTGCAACCACTCTACTGGCACACGAGCCGAGGGAACGAATGATCTAAACCACCGTCAAACGCATTGCTACACAGAAATTCACAAGACGATTACACGCGTAGCACAAGCGGCTTAGCGTGGCCAAAATGCGCCACGATCACGATGAAGATACAAAAACGGAAACGACACCGGCGTGGCGTAACGAAAATACAAAAAAAAAAACCACTCCTACACAACATTTGTGTTGAAAGTATTTATTTCATTACTGAGGGGGAAAATTATTTGCTCGATGTGGTTTTGCAAAAATTATCCACCGAAACGTATCGCATCCCGGTTTATGATGACGATGTTGCGCCCGTGTGAGCTATGAAACATGAGTGTAATCCAATTTCCATAAATCAAACCAAGTGCAAATAGTGTGCGAGAGGAGACCAGCTCATCCGAAGGAAACTGCATCTGCATCTTTTTGCCCTTTTCCTGAAGAGATATATCAGCCACGGTGGAACGTTTTGCACATGGGTGTTTCGTTTTCGTCTTATCGTTCGCCTATCCGACCTTCACGTGCACTCACGCGGAGGTGTTGTAGACACTGATCTGCATTACCAGTCCCGACACGCTGATACCGTTGTTGACACACTCAACCGCGTAAACTACGGACAACCAATCGTTTGCTCCATTCATCATTTCTGGTTCCCACACACCTTTGGAGGACTTGTTTTCTTTCTTTCTACTTTGTTGCTTCCATCTTGTTTACAACCGACGTGAGAAAATGGTTCCACGACGAGCCTTTCCGCACGGCCGTTGGGGAGTAGTTTTCCGTAATGGAACGCTTTTGTACGTGCTGAACAGCGTGGCAACGATTAATCTTTCTCCAACACTGCCCAATGATGCGATGCAGAAAGACGACTCAGAAACGCATCCAAACCAATTCTCCAGGCACTCGAAACCTAGCAGTAAGCAGCCAGAAAACTCGGTACGATACGATTAATTTCTTTTCAGCTCGTCAAGCAAATATGTTGGCACGTGTTCGTACTTAGTGGATGATGATGTGTACCGTATCGAGTACCGCAATCCTGGGTGATTTTCCCATTCCTGTCTTATAGCCCAAGTTCATGGTGAAAGAAAAGGAAATTTTTGGGTAGGACAGACTTCTCGGATGGGTTATTTTATTTATCACCATCCGGCAAAACACTTTTTATTTCCACTACATTACACGCCCGGGTATCGTGTCGTGAAGCTGAAGCCGGAAAAAAAATCGCGCCATCAACGACGGTCCCCGGAAGCGATGGGCAAATAATTCAATCTTAATCCTCCCCCGAGGGAAAGGAATCACACTGCTGTAATGATGCACTGATTTATGCTTATCCCGACACCACACAACGGCAGGCACGCGACCGACCGACCGGCATGAAATTGGAACTCGTGGCGCACAAAAATAGAAACTCCAAATCGAATCATTCCCCCAATTCGTTTGATAGCTGCTATCGTATGGTTCAGCTCGAAATGCTATTAGTACAGTGACATTACTTGATGATGCATTGAAGAAATCGCTTACAAAACAACACACATCGCATCCCTTAAGACAGTGTGACAACAGTGTGTTTGTAATAATTATTATGTTTCATACCATTGTTTGGAATGTGCCAGAAGTCCCGACAACGTTTTGCACTACAACAGTACGCCACCGTGGCCACATTCGTAAAATCAATCTGCCTCCAAACAAATGTGCCCTTGCCGTACATACTTCAGCAGGGACCACCGGGGCCGGAGTCGGTTCAATTTACTGACACATATTTTACTCATTGTTGTCAAACAGGTCTGTCTTCCGTGTGGCAAACGTACGGATAACACAATGACAATGGTCCCCGGCTGTAATATGTTACAACCAAAAACCTCCACATGGTATGTCACGGTGCCGACGTTTCATGTTTCATCATCGAACAGCCAACACACGGAACGTTGGCCGTGGGTTTGTTTTTATGTGGGCGTCCGCCAACAAAGCGCAAGAAAATGTGAAAGAAATGCGATGAAAAACCATTATCTACCAGTCTGTGGAATGTACAGAAATGTAGAGTTGAAGCATGGTTGTATTGACTGCGGCTGCGATAAATCCGAGAAAAACATGCACAATAAAGTTTTTTTCAGCGTACAAAACGGCGTTTAAGTTGCAGTTTACTAATGTAAAAACAAAACATAAAACAATGCACTTGCACGGTACAATAAAACGCTGAAAGTGCTTTCAGTTTTCACAGATAACATATCCCCATTATGGTATATTAATTCATATGAGAAGTACACGAGATGCGTAAAACACAATAAAAAGCATCCTCAGCCGCTTTATATACGATTGATTTTATATCCAGAACAATATTTGGTGTTCTTTAAGTCTGAAGAACTCAAACTTCGTTTCACTGGCATTCTTCTCATCCGTTTCATCCAGTTTCCAGTATCATCCGCGCTGTAATCGTCTGAAGATAAATCCTAACAAATTACCTCCAAACGTATAGCCGACATGCAAATTTTGACCTCAATATTCACAAAACCGAGCTGCTCAATTTTCCTGTCCTGATCTCACGCTAAGCTGCTTTAGTTAAACCGTTTTTGACACTTGGTCCCAAGAAGTTGAGCGCCAACGAACAAAAAAAAATAACTTAAAGAACAAAAGCTAAAGGAAATCTAACAATCTTCCCAAACTCCCAGTCGGGCGGATGTCGAGTACGGTACGATTCGCTACTTGCGGTTTGGAATGGAAACCATTTCCACGGGATGAAAAGAGAGAATTGAACCAGATATATAGACAGACGGTCTAGAATAGCGACAAAGTATGGCGGGGAAATAGAACCAAAAAAAAACCACACGCAGGACACCAGAAAGACATGCTTGAAGTTATCTACATTTCAAAACCTACCGCAGACGGTGTGGTAGCCTTGATTTATGGCATCATTAGAAGGTTTCCTTGGTCGTACGTTCGTCGCTGCTTACTGAAGCGCTGAAAAATCCAACAAAACGAGCATTCGGGGTTTGTTTTTTTTTCTTCCCTCACGTTCACAGTGACTTTAAGCTACGTACATAAATCCTCTCCAATCCTCGTCATCGTACCCAGAGCAGTTGGAAAATAGCAACATTCCATCAAAGACGGATGCTAGGAAACCTTCATTGTGTTGCTCGCAAAAACAAATTAAAGCGATCGATCGCGCACTGGCATAACATCGATCTCATCTCTTCCTTTTTGTTATTTTGAGCGCAACACTTTTCCCCAAATGTATGCAGCGAAACAGTGTTGGCCTGTTTTCTGCTTCAAAATCAATCAAGAACCTGTAGATTGAACGACTGTAACAATATTCACCTTCGCGGTTTTTCGGTGCCAAAAGTTTTCCCGCACTGCTTGCTGATTGAACATTTCACACAGCTCGTCGGAGAGGCAAAAAGGTCAGCAAAAACCAAACCAAACCCTGCTAGTGGAAAAAGGATGAAAGGAAATAGAACACAACCCCCCCCCCCCTCCTCCCCAGTTCCATCTTTTTCCGCTTCTCCAACACTCTCCACGATGCTTCCTTTTTCCAAAGACGAGCGTCTTACCGAAATTAATAAAAGCATGTTAGTGTCGAAGGATTATGGCATCTTCAAGAGTCATCAAACGGGGGCAAATTGTGTTTGCGGTTAGCCTTTGCGGATAGCAAGAACACTGAGGAAGTGAAGTGCCGGTCTAAGGACTCGACTCGACTTCCGAGGCTGCAAAAGGAAAAGCCCGGCGGTAGCCGAAGAAGATATCTACTGCGGATCTACTCTCACCCAACGCCGTCCGGGCTGTGTAACTTGATAGACACGGTAAACATCGGGCGGCGACAGTAAGGAAACAATGTTTTAATTAAAATTGATTGATTTTGGTCCATGGTTAGGGTTTTTTGGGCGTCCCCCGTTCGGTGTTTGATTGACGGCGCACGAGCCTGGCCGAAAATCGGGAGTCAGCTTTTGGAAAAAAAAGCCGAAGCGCACGGAAACTTGCTGTTGAGGCATCAAAAACTTGATGAATTAATTTGGTTTCTTTGGAGGTTTTGGGATTTTGATGAAGTCAAATATATCTGAACATTCAAAATGTATTATAGATTGTAATATTGAAAATAAATACATATAACTAAACAAAGTTAACATCCTAATTGTAACCTTGGCTCAAGCAGACGTGTCTCAAATGTCACACGGGGTACCTGAATTTCTGTTTGAAAACATCAAGGATTTGAGCAGCAAACAAACGCTACAATATGTTAATACCGTGAAGTACCAAACGAGCTCTTGTTATTTACAGAGTTCCATCCCGAACGACTCCTCTGCCTTCTCCAGTTCAACTCAAAGCTTATTCCAAACTATTCCACGGTTGGAACTGAGAATGGATTCCCAGTGGAGATTTAATGCGCTGTCAGTCTGATGCGTTACACCTCGATACATCCTACGCCTTTCATTTCGGTGTATCAATGCCCAAGTCAGTGGCATTTGGTTTCTCCAGCGAAGCGAAAATATTGTCATCCGAATTGAGCATTCACAGCCCTACACCATTTACGCCAAGGGAGATGACACACACACACATCTGGAGACAACTGTATGGAGCTTTGCAACCTGATCGTCTGGTGCCCCTGAATGAACCTAAACCCCTCACAAATGCATGCGTTACAGTTCTTCCATATCTTCCATGCTATCCACGTTATATCCAGCAGTCACGGTGAGCATCCCTTTACTGGAGTTACCAATTTAAAGATCGGAATTCCCCGAGATTGTTTCCGATTCTAATAGATTTGCAAGTATCGATAAACTTATGTTCCCTCGCCCTCGGTTAAGCTCGGGGACGTGCTTTGGCAGTGTACACCGGTAGTAAAGTGTCTGCCCGGATTAGGGTTTGGCCTGCCTGTCTGGTTGCCTGCAGGCTATATGAAAACTCATTCATTCTGTGAAGCATTGCGATCGTTCTTCATCTCTCTCTTTCTCTCTTTCTCTACTCACTCTATTTCATACCATGTCGGATGTGATTCTCCCCTAGCAGTGCTGTGGAAACCGTTCAATGCTTGATATGCTTATGTGTTTTGATTTAGAGTGATTAGTTTTGCCGTAGGGAAACATTCTACACCGATACCGTACCTGACGGCCTGCTGTCAAGGATTCCGTTCGATGGCAAATACAAACCTGTCAACTGTGCTGTTGGCAACCTGTTTTAACCAAACCGGTACGCTTCCCTCTTTGTTGATTCACATTCTGAAGAGCAGTCGACAAAAAGCCTACTATCAATACATCTGCCCGTCCACCGCTGATACGAAACGATTCGCTTAACCTGAAGGCTAATAACATCGATAAGCAAAACTCCCCACCCGACGTAATAGCGAGTGCGAGTCACATGCACATGTGCATAAATCAGGCGATTAAAACTGGAGTCTGATTGCATCACCAAATCGACGATAAAGAGACAACCAGACAAACCCGGTCCGGATGGCTCGTGTCGGCTACGCAGGTCCTCTACATTAGAATTGAATTTATTTGATGCCGTAACATACGAGTGGATGCCTCCACGGCCATAATGTGTGAGGATTTGGTGCTACTTATCCGATTATAAATCCGCTTTAGCCGATTCGATGGAATCGACCTGCTTAAGCTTTGATCCTAGTATTCAGTAATCCGTTTTATGAATTTAGCTTAATTATTTTAAGGCATTATTCGCTGCAGGATTGTGTTTTTAATATTTGGGAATTGTTACAAATTCTTACTCTCAAAACATAAGTTTGGCGATTTTAATTCTTCATTTTCAAATTCATAATGTGTTCCTTTTTTCAAACTACATGTTAAAGAGCAAGAAACAAAATAAGAGATATTGAAAATCCAATTGAAATTGAGACACTCGTAATGAACGATCTTTAGAGTCATCGGTCAATACGACGCTTTGATGATGCTCTCAATTTCTATGGTTTCCTCAATGTCTAGACATCTGTTGTATAGATACTGATATGCTTTTTATTTTCTTTTTTTTCACTCTAAGCTTTTTTAGTAAGGTAAATAAACTCTGTATCGCTGAATATGACTTCTTAAACTTTGAATACCTTAATATAAACTCGTCAATAATTTTCTACAATTTTCCTACCATTCTTGTTTGTTAAATTCTACCCGATGAAACACTTACTAGGTCACGATGAGAATGATTTGCCAACAGCCGTGTACCACTAATGGTCGAAAGGACACACATTTTTTTACCCACTTGGTGCACCCAGTGGCACCTTTAAGCGATGTGAAATCAGCACACTATGCAAAGTTGGCACCACTAGGGCTCTCGCTAGTGTTCGGTGTTGTACCAGCAAAACAAAAACATGTAAGCGAACGCCATGTTTCTGGTGCTTTTTTCTTTCTCTCTCGCACACCGGCTTATGGTGACGATGCAACGGGGCAAAGTGTATGGGGCAAAACCAAAACAACAAAAAATGAAAAAATCCATCGCTTAGCTGGTTAACAAATCGTCCCCGAGCGGATTTTCGCCCGGGCAGCAGGGCTGCATGTACGATGTTGCATGTACAGGCCTGTACTGAGGACGGACGCGCCAAAGACTCGACCCGCCTACGGAGGGGTGGTTTCAGTTTATCAAACTCACACTTGTGCGCCGGCCAACCCGAACAACCGGGTTTTTGTAGAACCCAGCCGTACAGGCTCTCCATACACAAAGAATACGCTACCAAAAGGGATAAGCTTGGTGACCATCGCGTCAGCCTTGGGATCGGTAGCATTATGTATGTGAGGCACTGTGTACTACACAACTACTGCTACATCCTACGCTACGGCCAACGCTCGTAAGCTAATAACAATATTCATAAAATATATTTTATGAGTAAAGCTGATAACAGTCACATTAGATTGTACGTTTATTGCCCGACATTGTGTCGGCGGCGCTCCGGTTCTGCGATGCCGAGCGAAACCGTGCTGCCGGTATGAGCCCGGTTCCGACACTCGGCTGTCCACACACGGCTGTTTGGCAGGTTCGCAATTATAGTTTCACTATCTCCGGTCCAGTGCTGCCAGGGTGCCCCACCATCACGCAGCTCACCGGGCACGAGCACGGCCACGGATATCGTTTTTTGTGATGAACGTGTTAATTAACATATCTCATAACTGGGGTGCATCCCCGGTCGGTTTGTCGGTGCCTTTTGTCCACCCAACATCAAGGGGGATCAGACCATCATTTTCATAAAGCTTCTTCACAACTGACGATGCTTACGGTTCGTGCGAATCAGGGGCTAGGGTACACGCGCCCGTGACGTAATTGATATGCAGCCGCAAACATTTGCGATCGTATCGGATGGCCTAGGCATTGGGCTACTTTTTCTCTGACCGTGTGTACTTTGCCTTATCGGAAGGGTTTATGCTAAGGTTTGAAAATGGTTTTATCAGCAAACAATTTAAAAAATCACTAATTGAACTGTTTTATTTGCGTATTCTAAACAGTCCATACCTTAACTATATGTGTACTTATATTTTAAAAACAAAAGAAGTAGAAAATACTTAGGTGGTTAGTGATTACAAATAAAAAAAATGTTTTACTTATATACATAAAAAATACACAAATCGGAACTTGAAATAATCACCACTAGTTCCAAACAATTGGTTCACAAAACTATTTACATTGCTTGGGAATGTCTGATTATGTACAAAATAAGTAATACTATTAATAAAACATTTTATTTTATTTCAATTTCTGTTCAACAGTATCAATCACGTTAATTTTTCTATATTTTTAAACAAATTTATTACAAACAAACATGTTTCGCACTGTTTCGTTTAGTAAAATTGAGCTTAGTTTAGTTGAAAATTAAATTTGATTTAAAAAACCCGCATGCCTTTTTGTTTTAGTTTTTACTACAAACTTATATTATTTAATATTATTTTTTTCTTCAAAATTATTGTACAACCAATTCTGCGAAGAGAAATAGAGTTCTGACACATACGTTGAGGTAATACCTCGCGCTTTTTATATTTATTGGACCGTAACTATTTGATGAATAAAACCAGCGCACACGTTACTGGACAACATCCCTTCAATTCGTTCATTTGAAAGGATTTTAACGCCATCACACAATGTCGACAGCAACGGCCACATAGCAAGCAGAGCAGAGTGATGATATTATGCTCACATTTAATTTTTACTTCATTTCAAAGGGGAAGGGTTGTCCATTTTTTTTTTTGTTCTTTTGGCGCATCCTATTCATATCTCAATCCACGTTTTGCGCTACGCTGCACCTTTGTATTTGCACCGTTCTATTGCCATCTCGCTTCAGCAGTATGCATTTTATCACATTCACCAGCAAAGCGCTGGTGGACCTTTGGTCTCGACCGCCCCTCAACGTCACGGGGTTTGCCGTCTGACCGATGGACATCATAAAATGATTGCACATTTTTTTCTGCGCCACGCTTCTGTCTTTTTTTCTTTATTGCGCTACAACAAGCTAACTATCGCACCATTAACATCATGGGTTTTTTCGTGGAAAATAATACAAAAAAGGCGCAGCAGTACTGCAGCAGTTCACGACGGCTCGGGTTCACCACAAAACAGCGACGGCTAGATAGCCAAGTGGAGTACCGTAGTAAAAATAGCTCGACGCAACATAGAAAGCTAGAGAATTGCTCGGAGCTGGTACAACAAAAACGAAAAAAAAAACGTATGCACCCGGCAACACGGGATCGTATAAAACGAGCCACGGGAATTCATGTTCCGCGTGTGCAAAGTACAAGCAATTTACACGACTCTAGCCACATGCGAGTGTTTCTGATTTTATATGCCTTTTTTTCCGTCACTTCTTTTGAACATGCACAGGTTGCCGGTGGTTGCCGTGCTAGCGTCAAGCAATGCTGGCTAACGAGAAGCGTTGGGTAGATGGTAATGGGGATGGGCATCAAATGATCAAATGCCAACACTAACTGAACCTTTGCTGTGGGGGGGAAAAAAAGCAACAAAATACAGAAACTAATAGCTGATAGATTTCAACCAATTGCTGATGGCAACACTGTTGTGTGGAATGGAATCACTGTGCGCTGGGATTGATGGGACTAGACATTTTGCCACCACCCTGTGGGTGTGTATTTAAGAGAAGCATAAAAACGAGTTGCTAGGCTTCAACAGTACCATCGCACTGGGAAATGTATTGTTCCGGCCACGGTCAATTTTTATCCGTTCGAAATGAACGCAATACGAAGCATTTCTCGCTATAAAGCGGAGGTTTCTGCACTTTGCTGCAGCAAAACTTTTCCCAGTATTTCGAGCGGTTTCGTGCGATCGAAATCGAACGATTTCCAGCGGCCCTTTCCCGCCAGTGACCACGGTGCGTTTGATGAAAATGCGCATCGGCGTGATGGATAATATATGGTGGCTTTTCATCACTATCCGGCATTTTTTGTGCTTCCACGAGGCGGAAAGATGGTTTCTCAATGAAGCAGAAAGATAATGGTGCCCACAAATAGAATACGTGGAGTTTGCAAATGAACCGGCAAGCCTTCACGGCATCACAATTTGTTTGAAATTATTATTAAAATTAAAAGGTATTAAGTACTTAGCTGTAATTAATACAAAATAATGAATGATAATACTTAAATACGGCAGTACATTTACTTCATCAAAATCATATTATGTCCCAAGCGTACCAATGGCATTCTGTTCAGTATTAAACACATTCAGTGAAAGCTTCATTATACTGAATTGCACTATATTAAAGAAACATTATTAAGTATTATTATGGCACCTTAACAGTTGAAACAGTTTGTTATATTCGGTTTTCTTGTTGGAAAAACAATCAATATAATTATTTGCACATTTTGACATTCTTAGTATTTTAGGTTAATTAATTTGAGTATGCGTTAAAATGGATATTAATTTAAATAATGAAAACAATTACATTAAAAAATTGAGAAACTTCAATATCTTCAATCAAACTACATTTAGAGAATTAAAATATCGAATATTAAGTTTACTAAAAGTAGCTAAATCTTCAAAAATATTTTTTTCCATAACTCAAACCACCACAGCCATACAATTTTTAGAAAACACCAATTGTTGGAATTGAAGAATAGCAGTTATATTTCGTTTAAATTTGTTTTGAATACCATATGTTTATAACACTAGGAACATTGAGTATAAATCGAATGCAAAATGTTGGACATATGCATTTATGAAATGATCACAAGGAATGAACTCGGATGAATTATGTAAAGAAACCATTGAATGAACAGTAGCAAATTGAATCAAGAACGCGCAACACTGGTCACACAAAGCGGATATCACAAACTATTTTCCTAGTCAGCGAAATTCATACACTCGTCAATGACAAAAACAATCAATTATAACATGTTTCGTGATATTACGTGCTACAGACATTATGTATGTTTACTCTTCCAAAATAATATTATAGAACAATATCATAAGTTAACGTTTCTTTGGCTTGATTCGAGCAAGTTCTACCAAAAAAAAGCACAAAAGATCAAAACAGAAAAACAATACAATGAACTAAATCACTAACGCCGTTACTAATGCATAGTTTGTAGTTGCCTCCCTCAAAGCCACATTGAATCGTTCTGCACTTTCTCCTATTCGTCACGTATCCAATGGGGCGGGAAAATCCTTACACTCTTACCGAATTGGATTCCAATTTTTTCTTGACCTGTTTTTGCTGTGTGTCCACCATCCCATGTGTTTCCCCCACACTCTGCATAGCTTCAGTCAGGCTGACCGGAAGTCTTTTCCTGTTAGATTTCTTGGCGCGCCAGAAGAATGATCAATCCCAACCCAACATTACCGCGCCTTTGGCAGAAACTCTCACTTTGACGCTTATTATCCATCATGTCACGGTTTGCGTCAAGCAAAGCGGGTGTGGTTGGTCATTCGTATCTAGCGACTTTCGTACCGCCACAGGATATGCGAAGAAGCAAACCTTTATCTCATCGTCACCCAGCTCGGACTGGATGTAGCGCCGGCTAAAGTATGTCACCGGATTCCGGCCACGTTTCGTTGTCCGGTTATGACAAGGTTTCCGCTGCTTCGGGTACGGTACGGATGTATTCTTCTGCCGCCCGAAATTGGTGCTACGCTTTGTGCTGCTTTATCGAAAACGGCCAACAATTCGGGCCAGATAGTCTTGCGTCTGTCATTTGACGAGGGACCATAGTGAAGAATCTCGTTTACTGATTTTTTTTTTTCCTTTCGTTTTACTTTCGGAAAAGCAATCCGAACGTACTTCGATCGCGTTTCTCTTCCGATAATTGGAAAAGTGAGCAGAATAAAATTTCATTATCACCTTCTTTCTCGCTGGGCAGGCACGTTTGCCGGTTCGAGGTAGCTTGCGTTCCTTCAAGATGGAAGATGAGATTATTTCGTTCGAGAACGTTGGTCGGTTTTCTTTTATGTGCGAAGCTTTCCACTCCGTTTCGCTTCATATCTTTTTAGACTTTAAATGGTTGAATGGGTTCAATGTTTTGTAAGTTCCTTTGAGCGAATTTTGGTACACGAGTATCGGTGCTTTTGACTAACGTGACAGTTCGCAATTGAAAGCACACATTTGGAAAATAAAAATCTGTATTTTGAAAGAAATGTAATAATTACAACCAAACCATAATCAGTGTGTATTTGTTGAAAGTAGTAAAATATATTTCCTCAAAAATAAGCATAATTTTGAATTGTATCAAACAAAATTACGTTATTTACGATTTAGTCATCGTACTGATGGAGACGCCCAGTATTTCATACCAACGCACAATGGAGGTGCCTGGTAGTTCTTAAGCAATATTCCCCTACAGCTGCTCATATAAAAAATTTTCCGACTTCCGAAACGCATTACTAGCAACAACCAAAAAAAAATACCCAAACACACAGAAATTGGTAACTCCTTCTCGAAAACTGTCTACCATCGGAAGCGTCTTCTTTCTTACGATTTGGTGTCAAGTCACGTATAAACATGCCGTTTACAGACTATGACTCCTGGCATTCAGTTAGTCGGTGCGCTTCAACGCTGCATCACTGGCAAACCATGAACCTAGTTTTATGGCTACTAAAGCAAACGTTTCCCTCGTGCCATCATCATTCGGCCCCAAAAGCAAACGCCTGGGCGAATGCCATGTAACGGAAGCTAGCGACGATGATGGTCATAAAAATAAAAACCCAAGAAAAAACAACACCACTCGCTCGCTCATGTCGGCCAATGGGTCAACTGGTATACTCCACTGCTGGCGGTGGGGCTTTATTGGCCTCCGAAAGAAAGAAAAAATATTTTCAAAAATGGCAGAAAACAGCAGCCGACCGATAACGGCTAACTGACTCGCACGAAATGTGGCTCAATGTAGAAGAAACCATTAATTTTCATTCTTTCTTGGTACAAGTTTACCCTTGACTTTGGTCGTTTGTGGACTTGGTTTTTGAAGCAGCTGTCTTCCGCTCGTTATACGTAGTATAAGAAAATATACTCCTGTGAAGATGGTTGCATTGTCTAAACTTCTTACCTACACGCTTAAATCACCCACGATTGTGTCATGCAGAAACGATGGCTAAACTATAGTTGGATTCTTCTGTACTACATGCAATAACACATCATACAAAACGAATCATTTACTGTACACGCCTGTTCTGGCGTTCCCTGCGAGCGTTCCATTTGATAGATTGTATCCTAGAAACCTTTTTCTACCCATTCGTTACCACGGCTCGGGAGAGATTTATAAACGCGTATAATTTTCTGCTACCACAGCACCATTCCGTTTTGCTGATTAGTCCAGCATGAGCAAAACAAGAAGAAAAAAATACAGCCGTCCAAGTGCTTGACATACACAGGAACCATTTCTACTCAACGCCATAGAGCAGCCATTTCTTCATCACCACTCGGAAGAAAAATAAAGCAGTTCATATTGGATGGGGTTTGTTTCTACGAGCGGTTCTTTCTTTCGGCAAACGAAGCAAACGATATGTTCCTTCAGTACACAAGCATGTAGCGAAGATTAATGACGTTCAGAACATGGTGGAGTTTTTGTTACTTCTTCATTTGTTCTAGGGCCGACGCTAAAGCGTTTAATAGCTTGCTGAACGTTTTGCTCGGTATGAAACATTAGTAATACACTTCCCAAGAGTAAGATTCATTTTTATACCCTTCCAACAGTGAATATTTGTTTAAAAATCGTTTCCCTTTTTTGAAAACTTTATTATTCGTATAATTATAATTTAGTTATAATTTATATAAGTTATGCCTATAACACTATTCAATTTTAACCGCCCAAAACCGCTCGATTACAACCCGATAAATGCCCGTTAAAGGTCTGTCAGGTCTGCCATATTAGCTGTTAACAGACTGTTTTCGGGCAATTCGAAATAGCCCAACAACTTCCCGATAAGTCATTATCGGACTGTTATCGGGCGATTCGAAAGATCCCAAAAACTGCCCGATAAGCTGTTAACGGACTGTTATCGGACATTCAGAAAGAGCTCGCAAACTGCTCGATAAGCTGCTAACGGACTGTTTTCGGGCGATCAAAAATAGTTCGAAATCTGCTTGATAAGCTGATAACGGAGTGTTATCGGGCGATCCGAAATTGCCCGATAACTACCCGTTAAGCTTTTAACGAATTGTTGAAGGGCTTTTAAAGGGCGTGTAGAGGCGCCGGGTTGCCTCTGAGGGAATTTTCTTTCCGACTTTAGGAAAGTGTACCTTAGCAAAGAACACTTGTATTTCTTATTTGGCCGGGAACTTTATTTGCACTTGAACCCTTTGCCGGGTCAGATCGAACTCCCTCCGTTGAGGATTTGGTCCTCTTTTTATATATGGCAAAAATGTCACGCAACTACAAATAGAACATTCCAGCAGGATCTGGGTCCTGAAAAATTGTCGCTTCCGTTAAATTCTGTGCGCGCGCAATGATGAAACCGATGATCTTCGGGCTTCATCCCGTGTTCATCTTGCGTTCGGGATCGTTCGTGCGCGGTGTTGGTGTGAGCGTGTTGGTGGTTTGCTTCGCACGTTGCGCACACTCTTCCGAGACCTGCCCGAAGAGCTCAATCATCTGAGCTATGGTGTTGGTAGCGAACAGGGCGGTTATCTAGCTTTTTGTGACGATACCGTTGTTTTTTTATTTACGATAGAACGGACCAGACCGTATTAGAAGCGTCGCTGATGTATTTATCTAATCAAATCATTTTAATAAATAAATAATGAAAAATATTACAGTACAAAGCATGTACAGTCTAGAGTTTATAATCAACCAATAATTGTGCATATGGCTGACAATACTATTGCGATGTATGTTCAACCGGGATATACTCGGCCGATTGATATGAGCTTAATGTCATATTTTAGACTCAATCTACTATTTCTCTGTAGATCTTGCTTATGTTCTCCGTTTACTTACGTTCTCTGTTTTCTATGCAAAGCAAATGTTTCCACACTGCATCAGTCGGCAGACGATGGAACTGACTGAAGAACTTTTCATATTTCTACTTGGCGGCATACAACACGCACTTGCCAAACATCCGCTAAGAAAAGCGTTCTAGTGTAGTTGTATGTTTTGCAAAAAAAAAACCACATACACAAAGATTTATATTTATTGCAACGATTTTTCTCCCAAAAGTGTTCCAAATAAATCAAATCAGGCAGAAAATTCGTGATTTTACATGCGCAGGCACGTTCACGGCAGCTCACCAGCAATGGCAGACAGCACACATTCGACGTTAACCGTTTTCACTCATTCCGCGAAGCTTCCGTACTCGTTTCAAACTTTCCCGATCGATACCGCTTCGTGTGATGCGTTTGTTTGTACGTTTTTTTTTTCAAGGTTATCTTACGCATTTGTTTAAGAGAAAAGCTAACACATTACACTGATCGCATAAATACGAGCACTAACAAAACATTTGTTTGGGAAGAACATTTTAGGCACTTCTCTTCTTTCCCTCTTTTACTTTAAAAAATGAACAAAACTAAAAGAAATACAAAACAAATTTAAAACATTCTTTTAATCTTCCAGCTCATTCAACTACTTTGAAGTTTTATCGTGCATGTTTATTTGGCACCAGTCTTTTTTTTTTTTGTTTTTTTTGTACCTCCATTTTTAACACCGATAACTTTTCGAATCAATTTCGAAGCATTCACTTGTGCTTCATCGCAACAAAACACACAGAACAAACCATCCCGTAGCCACCACGACAAAACAAGACGACACTCCAGCGATCCGGCGGGTCCGATCATACAGCGGCGGTTCGCGGTAACAAGTGCTAGCTGCTTTCCAATAAAATGCCTATTTTTTACACGCTACAACCATTCGGCGTATCCATCCCGAAACGCAGCATCTCGTCCCTTCCGGTCGGCCAGTGTATTTGGAACGTATCTCGATCGTGAGGACCGTGAAGGGTTTCCGCGTGCCCAAGACCTCGGTAAGCTATTAGAAGTACCAGAAGTGATCCCCACTCAAACAGAAAGGCGAAGCGGTGGAAAAAAAACCCCTACCCGAAAGCTACACCAGAGAGCAGTTTACCCACTGGTGAAAGATCGTATGAGCATTAAGGGATTAGTGGAGCGGAGGGGTCCCATCGCACCCACCCGGGAAAATCCCTTCCCTCCCCGTAAACCAATGGAGCTGGTGAGGCCCACTAGTAAACATCGCCGAAGGTGGTAAAAGAAGGCTGCGAAAGCGCCGTTGTGCAGTGTTCCAGCCAAAAACGGCCGAAAATCGAAAACAAAAGCATCCAACCCATCGGCATGGGTATGATAAAACGTTCCATCGTAAAAATCTCTGACGCTAGAAGTAGAAGATTTTCCCTAATACCTAAACTCTACCCCGCCCAACGAAACGAAACCCCGAACCCGAACCCATTTGCCAGTGCTGCACGGCTGATGGCTGGTGAGCATTTCGCCAAAGTTAGCCGATCTCTCGGACCAACTTTTTGGGACGCTGGGTCGTAAAAGCTGAGAATTCTAAGCAAAAAACCAGCCAACACACACACATACAGAAAGGAACGACAGCTCCGCACAAATGATTCTCGCGAAACTTTTCGAACGGATACGGCCAGCTGGTGGGCCGTCGCCGTTTTCTTCTTTCTCTCTCATTCTCTTCACTACGCGGAACGTGGTCAAAATCCCAAACGAGCCACCATTCGCGCAGTGTTGCCTGCTGGCCCACATCAAATGAACGATAACACACACATACACGCACACTTACAACCCATAAGTTTTGCCTACCAACGATGGGGCAGACAAAAAGGGCAAACTCAAACGAAAAAATAAAACAACAATACATGACAAGCCTCAGCAAATAAGGCAAGGCCACCGATAACCAAAAACAAAACACACACACAGACAGAAAAAAGTCGTGCAACTGAACGTCTCATAAAATTAGATCATCAAATCTATAAAAATAATCAACGACACAGCGTAACGGAGAGCAAACTCGGACACGGTGCACGGGAACACGGGAAAGATTTAACGTTAGCAACCCACCACAGGAAACCGGGCATGTGCATGTGACGGGCCCTCGTCACCCATGAAGATGTTGCCCAATATTCAGGGTGCCTTGTGGTCGTAAAATGAAAATGCGTCCCAAGGCGAGAACGTAGAACGACTGCTGTACGGAGGGTCGAGGGTACAAAATTTCACGGCGCACCAAACGCACATAGGCGACCATGAGGGCCATCATGCCGTGATAAAAAGTCAACTGAGTCATCGGTTTTAGTGAGTGACTTTTTTTGTCCCCTCTCTCTCTCTCTCTCTTTGGGGAGTTCTTGGTGAACTCTTGGTTCTGCTAAGGGTTTCGTTATGGGGTTTTCTACCTCGTGGAAATTGTTGGCGTGTCGATGTCAGTACCGTGCCGTCATGGTGTTGCGATGTCGCGTTTCATTATTGCGTACACTTACGCCGAATGGACTGCTTATTGTTGCTGCCAACGATTTCCGTGGCTTTGTTATGTTATTGTGCATTGTTTGTGCGTTTCTTTTTTTTTTACATTTATTTTGGGCCAATTTTTGCGCTCAGACGCATATGCCCTTTGCCGCATATCGAGTAACGAAGATATAGCGAACGCGAAGGAACGTTTTTATGGATCATGCTTGCCAGGCGCACCGAATGCGTCCTATAGTCGCGGATGTGTTTCATCAGCCGGAAACAGGAAGGCACAAGAGTAAACGGAAAAAATATTCACACATGTATACGCTTGTACTAAAATTGCAAACACGTTTTACGGCAGATGTAAACGTCGATAAGGCGAAGATGGCGAGAGATATTTCTTTATTACTCTGATTGAAAGATGTTTTTACTCCCTTTCAGTAGTACGCCAGGTTCCGGCTTGTTCTTAGGCAATCCTATCCCATGGTCTGGAAAAGTCAAATGCATTTCCCCAAAACAAAAGCATCCCTGCAACGCTCGTTCCTGAACTGTTAAAATTTTATGGTCCGGAAGATTATAAAAGTATGTTATCGCTGAGCCAAATTTTATTTCACTTCCGTTAGACGAATTTGGAAATTTCGTCTATTAATCCTAGTAAAAGTTGTTTTTTATTTCTATTTTCTATAGGAAAATTCAATTCTCCAAAATATTTACTCTAAGTTTGCCACAACGCATAATTTCTTTTATGTAATCCATTAAATCATAAGGGCTTTAAACTTATACCAACTCATTAGAAAAAAAAAATGATAAACATTACACATGAACATGAAAATACACCATGAACCAAACCATTTTAAAGGAAATATTTAAAAATGTTTTGGAAAAACAATTCAAAAGCGCTTTTTACACCTTCAAATAATACAATACAACTTATACCAGAAGATTCACACAAAAAGCTTTTAAATATCCCTATTGCGTCGAAACAAATAGAAACTAAAACAAAAGTACTCTTTCAAATCTATTTGTCATATAGTTATGTTACGCACTGTAAAAGTCAAACTTTCAACAATCTTCTGATGCAACCTAACTGCAAAATTTTATCTAGAAAATAATTGAACACAAATGAAAACTATAGGAAACAGATAACGTTACAGAAATAACGAAGTAACCAATTAAGAAATGTTTAATGTAATATTTTTTTTTACAAAAACAGAAAGCTTTCATAAGAAATACAGAAGACGTGTATATAAAACTACACTACGTAAAATAAAACTCGAAACAAAATTTCTACCTCTTTCAATAATCAACCGATAGCGTAGGAAATTGGCCCGCCCTTTGTGCGATTCTGCTAAAGCAGACTCATTCACTTCGATGACAAGCTGAAATTGTATACCAACCACACCGTCTCCGATGCTAACACATCACGATGGCACTTTCGGTCCAACAAGGTGTAAACTGATCCGACAGTCTGCATGCACCACCCAGCCGAGCGTTCAAGGATACCCTTGAAATAATAAATAAGCAGGTGACGATGAAATGACACCGGGCTGCGGTGCTATCGAGCGCACACGAACGAAAACGCCGTGCAGAATCGGTGGAAAAATCTCTTTGGCTTTTTTTATTATTGAATTGGTTCATCGTTTTCGAGGTGATGAAGCTTGAAGTCGGCTATCGAATGACGATGACGGTTTTTTTTTTTGTGTTTGTGCCCAAGACGGCCTCATCATGATGGCAGCGCTCACAAGTGCCACTCAGCTGACATTAAAGATTTAACATCTTCACTTGTGAGGGCGATAGGGCACATTGAGGGAGAGGTGATGATATTAGAGCTTGATTTTATGGAACGAGATTTCATACAACGATTTAAAGCATAAACATCGGAATGTCTCAATTGTCAAAATATAAATGAATTTTATTACAATTAAATCCATCTCCTTATACATTTTCTTTCCATTCCTTCTGCAGGTTGCTTGGGACACAAAGAGACCACCGTTACGTCCAAGTACAGCAGCGAGAACAACGCGAAAGGTACTACTCAACTACTACACCCAGCCACCGAAAGTGCGGAGCATATTTTCCACCGAAATTTAGATAATAATCAATTCTTCAACGAGTTTCAAACGGATCGTTCCTCCCCAAGGCGTGATGCAATATCATTCAAAATAACTGCTAAGCGAAAAGGATGGTCAGTTCACACTACCAGGCCAACTGCTGTCAACAATAGACGTAACGTAAATGTAGCGTATAACAATTTAGATAACGTTTTACACACTACCACCGTGAAGCATCGCGGAGACTTTCAAAGTTCCCGACGCCATCCCGAAGTCCTCGGAACTTCTACTAATAAAGCAGCTCAAAACTCATCAAATTTCCAGCAAATTCAAAAGCCAAATGTACACAAGTTTCCCGTGAACAATGTTCACGATCGTCCTTCTAGTAAACGACGTTTCCAAAGATCGCCGAACGGAGCCAAGACAAGTCGCTCCACACAAACCGCATCGATTGATAACGACGGTTCCGCACCGTCCTCCATCATCGATGGGAAGTCCCTTGTGCGCCTAGAAACGGCGACAGACATTTCCATGTCACCTACCGAACTCCAACATGCCAAAGATGGTAGCAATACTGGAGTTGCACAACCACGAGGTAGGCGTACCAAGGATGACGCTCACAGTAACTCCAAAGACAGCGCACAAATTCTCCATACCGAAGCAAGCCCAGCTGTGATCGATAGTTTAAAAGCGAGTAATTTAGATCAACAAATTAGCCCGAATCCTCCAGTGGTTGGTACGAAATTAGATCCAGCGGTCAAACACAGGGGACGCACCGTCACGTCTGACGCACCCAAAAGTGCACCCGTCGAGATGGGCCCGAGCAGCCAAAGTTTCCCGCCAACGGAAGCACCCGGGAAGGCGCATCCACTTTCACACTTGGCTAGCGTTCCAAGGGAACGACCAATTATGGCGTCGCATTCTTCGGTGACAACTGACAGGCATGACCATTACGGCCGAGAGCAACTCCCGAAAGCACCCGAGGGTGCTGCCGGCGAGGCAAGCTACATATTGCTCGACGACAGTGTCTACATTACACCGGTACATCACACCCACCGAAATGGTACCGGGCCACCCGTAACGCTCGGTACGGGCGATGCCCTATTCGGTGGACGAAACTTTGACGAACAAATCATCTTTCTCAATGGACCGGATCTGCTGGAGACAAGTGTCGAACAGGAGCTAGCCGGCCCGGCCAGTCCGGTCGGTGCGTCGGACAGCCGGCGCCTAATGGGAAAAGTTCCCCGTGCGGTACGGCAGCCGCCCGACGAGGCAGCTCGCGACGGGAACATGCCGGAGGAACCATTAGCTCTGCCATTGCGACCAATCATTCGCGACCCGGCCGACGGCCAGGCGGCGGACGAGAATGTGGTGGTGGTGTACGCGGACCAGCACGAAACGGTGCGGCTAAACTGTGAGGTCGATGCCGACATTACGACCGGCGTATGGCTCAAGGACGGACAGATAGTGCACGCGATGGACAAGAAGTCACGAACCGCTGATATCCGGTTTGTGCGCGAATCGTTCGGTGCGCTCACGATCTCGAACGTCATGCTGGAGGACGACGGGGTGTGGCAGTGTGAGGCGGAGAATGCACGCGGATTCTTCTTCAATGGACGGCCAATAAAGCTGATCGTGCTGGGTAAGTTTCCGAGACCCGGTTTCTCCCGGTGTCCGAATGGTTTAGTCTCCTGCACGACTCACCAGAGATCATGTCAAAAGTTTCTTTTTGCCATTTCCATGAACTTGCGCGGGCAAGGGGTGGTTGGGGAAAGGGTGGGGGAGAGGCGGACGAGGAAAATACTCACCACTCTATGGCAACTCGTTAAACGAGCTTAGCTCACAACCACGATTGATTCTTATTGAAACCCGCCGGAAACCGGGACACTGGCACTTCCCAACTCCAGCCCACCCGGAATATCGGGGAAGGAAATGAAGTTTTCTTTTCCCTGCCTTTTTCTTCTTCATCTTCATCATCACTGCAGCCACTTTTTTGGCCGAATGCTTTTTATGGACGGTTTTCTTTACCAGTTTTTATCTTGCCGGAAACAGAAGAACAAACAGCTTGGAAAACTAAATCAATCTCTTGCTGGCGCGTTTCGGGGTACGTGCAGTTCTCCGGTTCTTTCCACCTTTTTTTTTTGTTTTCTGTCTTTTTGCCCTCACCCAATCGCTTGCACAATCGTTCGCCTCCATCGTCCACATTTGCCAGTGCCTGTTCGCTCGGGAGACCTTGAAATTGGATTAAGCTCAAGGATAAGAGCAAAGTTTTCATATTTCGCAATGATAGCACTTTGGCAGCGTGCCTGCTTGTTCCTTTTAAAATTAATTCCATTCCAGATCATTTGACTTTTCTGTGCAATCGCTTGTACTGTTTGGCTTGATTCGGTATCAAGTTTGAAGTGAGCGCGTGAGCACAATTTTTCGCCACCACGACTTCTGCTGGGCCGGGAAGCTATAGATTGGTGATAAAAATAAATCACAGTTTCGGAAACATTTACTGATTCGTGTCGTTCGCAACCGAACAGATCCCACCCGTGGCGTGGTAAGGCTGAGCAAAAGTCTTGCTCAGCATCAGGGAGAAAAAGATGCTTTCTTGTGCAGTTTTGAAAGATTTCAATCACGACTAACACGCCACCCAAACTGTTCCGCTTCCGGCTTGCTCTAGATCCACCGAAGGAGCCGTACCTGCTGATCGATTCCCGGCGGCTCGATGCGGGCAACATGTTCATCCCGGTGAAGGAAAACGCCGAACTAACGCTCGCCTGCGTCAGCGAGGGTGGCAACCCGAGGCCCACACTCACCTGGGAGGTGCTGCTGAGTCCCGGACTCGACCGGCACGCACAGAAACTATCGAACGACGTGCTGGAGCTGCAGGAGATCAAGCAGGATAAGGTTAGTTAGCTACCTACCGGTCGTTGCGGTACGGCTGGGGACGAAAAAAAACTTTTACACCTCCCGTTGCGACATGCCATATACCGTACAAACTCCAACCCCAGGATGGCTTGTCGAATCCGTTAAACCGACTGTATGTCGGAGCGTTTTTTTTTTTGCAAAAAGAAACATTTTCAGTACGTCAAGCATGCTCGTTTTTTTTTTTTTTGTCTTTACTCGGCCTGGTGTGACATTGGTACACGCTTGGGTACGTTGTTGCAGCGAACAAGCAACACGTACACGAGAAAGATATTCATCAACCTCAAGCCAAAACTCACTTTGAGCTTGTATCATTTTTTCTTTCTTCCACCCATTCGCAGAACAAGGAACCGTACAAGATCAACACCGGTGCCATATCGGAGGCCCGACTGCCGGCCGTCTTCCGGGTGCATCACAACGCCCGCATCCTGTGCATCATGGAGCATCCGACGCTGAAAGTACGCCAAAACGCTTCGATCCTGCTCGATGTGCAGTGTGAGTGGAATTTTTCATTAGTCATATCAATGGCCCGGGCATCCATTTCCTTTCTTTTTTTTTTTCTCTCTCTCTCTCTCCTCCATTTTGTGCGTGCCTGCTCGGTGCTGGCGTTAGCATATATCGGGTTGCCGTTTTTTGATTTCGATTCCGTTTGCAATATGAACTGCACCAAAAAGACTCACAAACACACACACACACACACAGATACAAAGGAAGAAAAAACCCCTTCCTACTCCCAACTACTCCTTTCGTCCCTCTCCCCTTAGGACACAAAAATTCGGGTGCTTTTTCCGGGAACTTTCGGTACATTTCACTAACTTTTCTTCTAATGCCCGTTTCCGAATGCAGACACGCCATCGTTCGCCATCACGCGGACGCCCGGCTTTGGGTATCCGCTGCGGGAGGGCATTGAAGTTTCGCTCAAGTGCGATGTCGATTCGAACCCGCCCAGTACGCCACTGTGGCAGAAGGATGACGGTGATCCACCGGTACCGCAAACCGGCGATGGATTTCTCAACTTTAGCTCGATCCGGCGGGAACATTCGGGCTGGTACAAGTGCACCTCGAGGCATCTCAATTTCCAGTACTCGAGCATCGGATATTATCTCAGCGTGCGATGTGAGTATAGGCGGGCTGATCAATGTGTGTTTGTTACGAGACTTCGTAGCTCGATGCTGCTTTAGTTTCATTTTAGATTGCTTTTCCTATTTTGCACTAGAAATCTGCCTCATCTGCAAGAATTTAAAAACATGCCTTTAAATCCCCATTAAGTTCTAGGATCTCCTCTCTCGACTCTATTTTATTGAAGAGTTATCTCAACTTTTCCATACATCTCTACTAGTTATTTGCATTCCAACACCACCACCACCACCACCACCAAGTACTATTTGTGCCAGCATGTGAACAGTCATTCACATTAATTCCTGGAAGTTCTGCTTTCTAATCAAGCTGTTTATCTTTCTATGCTCGTCAGACGACCCAGTCGATGTTACCTCGGAACCGGTGGAACAGGATCTGTCCCTATCACCGTCCTCATCCTCCTCCGCCGCCTCCTCGTCACCCGCATCATCCGCTGCCGCCTTCGCACCCACCAACGGTGCCGGATCTGCTGCTGGTGGACCCTTCCCGGGCAGCTTACCGATTGGAACGAACGCCTTCAAGGGCGGTGGCCAAATGGAGGTCGAACTCGGTGGTTCCGTTACATTGCAGTGCCCCCAAGGTATGCTCCGCACAGAACAGACCAACCAACCGAAATAAAAACGGTTCAGAATTAAATTTTTGTTGCGAAAACTTTGCCCAAACGCTCCCGAGCTTACTCACCTGGAGCGGAGCGATCTGTCTCCTGAAGTCGTGCCACGACCACGATGGTATTTGTGTGCATATCTCCATCTCCGTCCGACCTGCATCTGTTTTCACAACAACACGGTCTGCATATGCGGTACACCTTCCGACTCTGCTCACCGAATGCGAACGATGACTTGCATGTGGAATCGCATCAACTTTCTTCGAGCACTTCCGTACAACTTCTTGGGCCACCAGCCAACAACACCTTCATCGGTCGAGATGGTTCACAGCTATTCCATCCAGCCCCTCCGGGTGTGTGGGCATAATGGCGTGTAGCAAGAACAACTTTTTCCCCGGCTTTACATTGGCAGAAAACCCCGTCGGCGCACCCTTAAGCCAGGGCACCGAAATGAATGCAGGACTTTTTCCACAAGACAAGACTTGCCTTGCCTTGAAAATTATGTGACATGAAGCTAACAGGTTTGGGACCGGTGGGCCGGCTTCGTGCTGCAAAAGCATTCCAACGGGTTTTGGCTGGCATGTCGAATGTTGCCATCGGTACGATTCGTTGAACCAACTTTGTAAATTTCTGGAGTGGCATGGAATACCCGCGTAGCAGCAAGTCAGATGATTTACATACTGATCCAGCAAGATCCAGCAAGATCTCCCACCCTGGGACCGGTCTCGGTCTCGGAAGTGGCAAATGGAATCAAAATTACAACTCAAGAGCTTAGCACGAACCGTTCGGATGCATTCGGCAAAAGAGGCATTTCATGGGTTGTGGACGGATGTCTAGACGACCCAGGACCACTTGAAGCAATTGTGTACTCCCAATCTAGCCACGGCATCCGGCACAGGCGTACAGGCGTTCCATCAGCCGAGCTGGGAAAGTTTGCAATGATCCGATTTTCAACTCAACTTTTTTCTTTATGGTAATCAAAGAGAAAATAGTACCTATCAGCCTATCTGCCAAACTTTGCACTTTAGGTGGGGAAAGTTCTTTTCCACGCCGACATCCGGCGGAAGTTTTCGAGTGCTTTGAGCAAAAAAAATGAACAAACTATTGCAATTGCTTTTGTTGGTAAACGAGCCAATGGGGAGCTCAACGAATGGTGTTAAATGCTTCTTTTTTAGGTGTTGAAATTTTCGTTCACTAATTATAAACATTTTGGTACAATTTTGCAGTTCTAAATTTAATTCTAAATCTCTAACTATCAGTGATAAAGTTCATAATCTATTAACTAAAATAAATCTACTATCCTGCGAGTGCATCAAATCAATAGATAAAACTCCAACTCTTTCAATACCTCGCCAACAGGATCGCTCGGTTGCTGGTCGCATCTGGATTCGGCATCGGCCCGGCTAAAAGGACTCGGCACGGGCAGCTACGCCCAAACTGGTCAGTTCTCGCTAAAGGACGTCGTCTACCAGGATGCCGGCACGTACAAATGTGCCGGCCAGAGCACCGGCAACCGCAAAAAGCTCGAAGTGCATCAGACGGCATCGTTTGCGGTCCGAGGTAAGAAGGATGGTCCAGTACGAATCTATTTCCAGCGATAGGGGTCAACTAGTTTTTAATTGTGCTCTAGCGCAACGTCGCAAACAAAAAACAAGCAGAAAAAAAATGCTCCAAACAAAAGCGCCTTTCCCGTTGCGCTGGGTTATTGAATATTGGCTTCGGTCGCTCGGAACGGATTTTTATTCTTGTTTGTTTTCTATTTTCTTCTTTTTGTGTTTCACTTACCTTTCAATGACTCACTCGGGCACGGTGCCCGGTGCCCACTAGCCGCGAAATAAAGCGATAAACCGTTTGCGCTAGCTGAATAGCTACGCCGAGGCCAATTCTTTCGCTTCCGGCCAATCCGATACGGAAAGAAAACCGCAACACACATCGGTTGCCGCTGCCATGTGCAATTGCCATTTTCTTCAAAAAGAAAACCGAGGGAGAATAAAAAAAAGCTCCAAAGTGACCACCGCTCAATGTGTTATTTTTTTTTTCTTTTGCTCCCTTGTCCAATTGGCATGCGATTTCCAAAACCCGGTCACCGATTCACCGGTGCAAGTACACCACCGACCACCGAGGGCCAGTGTTTCCGTTTTGTTTCGCTTTGCAGCCGGTACGCCGTGACATCGATTGGATCGGAGCGCGGTTCGACTATCGATGTTGACCTGGCCGTGTGCTGTACTGCGATGCAGCCCAATGAAGCCCACGGTAAAAATCCTTACCGCTCCAGCACGGCAGAGACCTGGTGCGGTTTATCTAGAGCGTCGTACGGCCTCGTTGGATCACTGCACGGGAAAGAACTTCACTAACGCCCGCCATTGCAAGCTTTGGGGTTTGGAGTCTCGAGAGCGAGAGCTTTATGTTTAGACACCGCAACGAGCTATTTATTGCTGTCCACTTCGCCCTCCCGAAAGCCCAATGGGTGCGCTGGGTGCCCCTGGCGGCCGTTGAAGGACAGCGAAGTTATTTGTCCCATCGCAGGACGAAGCCGTTCTTCGGTGCTGGCAAATGGCCAAAGGTCTGAACCTAACCTAACATTATTGTGTCCATAGCTCTCCGGCGGGCAATCGAGAAATCATTCCCGGGACACACACACACACCCAAAAACAGAACTCCACAACGATGGCCAGTAAGCAAAACCAACTCCATCCGTCGTGCTTTTTTTCTTTCTTTACTCTTCTCGCTTTTTGTGGTTGTAAAGTAAAAGCTTGAACAATAAAAACAGCGATACAACCTGGTGGTTAACCTTTTTTGCTTCCTTTACGGTACGGATGGTACGGTTTTTGTTTTGCAATCCTTCTTACTGTACCATTTCGAAACGTTTTAACAGTCGCTTTAGGAGTATCGCCATCGGTCGGCAAGGTACAAGCACGCCGCCATACGAATTGGCAATGTACGAATCAACGATGCATGTGCATTGGCCCACAAAACGGGCATCGTTACATCGCCATTGTAATGAATAATGGAGTTCTATTGTTTTCCTCCCAGCTTTTTTTTTGTTGTTGTACGCTGGCAGCGAATCGGACGCGAACTGACTTTCGAGCTGACCCGCACAAAACCGAATTCATTGAAGAGTAGTATTTTTTGTTTTGTTATTAAAATCTTTATTTTCGCTTCCATTTTTTTGTAATCTAGAAACATTTCTTTTTCAAAATATTTTAAATGCTTAAAACAGCAACGTCTTTCAACAACTTTATTGCTCCTTCCATCAGCAACAATTTGAAGTGCAATTCTTCAATCTAAAGAGAGTTCTTCAAACGAAAGCGTACTAAAAATATGCAATCGTTTGCCGTACATTCAGCGTTTAGCCGTCTTTGTACTTTGCAATGCGGTCCAGCCAACCAACCAAGTCCATTAGCACAAAACTGGGGGAGAAAAAAAGGGTCTAGACGAAACGTATGACGCAAAACGCGGGATCTTCCAGTCGCAAAATGAAATATGTCTGAGTGTTGCCAGTAATTCGTACCGGTTGAAAATGAATGAACTCGAACGGCCAGCGTACCAGACCCGTGCACAAAAGCGTTCGTTAGTATTTTCCTTTCGCCCTACGGAAAGATAAAATTGGCGGCAATAGTTCGGCCGTCCGTCTAGAAGTGAACGAAGTAAAAAAAAAAAGGAGAGAATACAAGCAACTAACCTGAAAAGAAAGTCAGTTACAATTTCTTTGACGTTAGCGTCTCAGTTGAAGGTACTTTCGCATCATGTTTCTTTAGCAGAACAATCTATTTTTATTTTTGCTTTTCCGGCACCGACCGGAATTCTTTCCAAACATGAACTAGCGGATGGGATGGGCAATAGCAGCAAAGCAAACCTTCATTCAGCTGCATTAAAATAGTTTCGAGCGAGCTCCTTTTGCCTTTTTCTTTTCTATCAAATGTACTAACGTCGTTCGAGGTGCTATTCGAAGGATTGGTTGGTGGTGCAGAGGTAAATTACGATGTACAAAGCGGCCACTGACCAGTAAGAGTGGCCGTCAAAGAGTTGCAGAATGATTCTTGGACGTCTTCTGTATGTTGGAGTGATGAATGTAGCATGTGTTCGTGTTTGTACTCTATTTCTCTCTGTTCTCATGTCGGAACGATACTCTGGTCTATGTACTTCTTTTATCACATCACGTATAAGATCATGTCAGGTAATGCTATTGATGTATCTTCATATTTTAATGAGACTTTTGAAAATATTTTAGAAAGGACATTAATAACCCACTTTCTGGTTCTGCAGTTTTATACTCATTAAACATAATTGAATCGAAAAATAATGGTTAATTTCTTACAAACAATGAAGAAACCTACCTTATCACTATACATAAACGTGCAATTGTATAATTTACCATAAAATGCTAAAGCAAATAATAATGATCATTAACTCATTATGATTTTCCCCTCTCAAGGCACTTTTGTTATTGTTATCCGTTTCCTTTGCTGACAGGCAGAGATTTCGAAGGAAACACTCGTTTTGACCATTTGCAAAATAAATTTGTTGACGTGGTCACTTCTGGCTTTAGCACCAAAACCGTTGGTCTCGTCAGGAAAACATTCACCAAATTGCTTTGACGCTGACTAATGACCCTCGAAACGCATATCTTTTCGGTTTGCTTCGTTTTGCAATAAACACCTTCAGCTTCATTTCTCGCGATGCTTTCTTATTTGACAATGGACAATGAAACGAAATGGTGGCAGATATTCTCATTTCGCACGATAAAGAATGCTTGAAAAAGTAGAGCACTAATCATCGCGCAACGATCTCCAACTGCTGCTGGTGCCGAAGAAAGGAGCGTATTTCACGAGCGAAAGGTCATACGGAGGACACCGGAGATATGAGCGGGAAATAAATGGGCCGCATCCGGTGCACCCTTTTTTTTCCTGAAATGATTGATCCTTTTACTACGGGTGGCGTGAAATAAATTTTACTTTTGTGTCCCATTTTATCTTTCTTTATTTGTTTCATATTTTCTTCGTTAATCTTTTACTTCATTTCTTCTACATCTTCCGTTGTCTATTACGTTATGCTGAACTACACTCTTTTAAAACTCTTCGTGGCGACACGGTGCAAACAACATAAAGCAGTAACTTTTACTCGGCCAAACATTAATCACAAAACTTCCCATGCTGTTTCGGGGCTTGCCCATGGGGTGGTGCCGTGTGTCTCTTTTATGTCCCGTGAAATGGTGTTCGTGTTCTTTTTTTTTTATGGCCCCCCACTCCTTCAGCAACTCAAAACGGCCACTGATCGATCAAAAAGCAAATTGCAAAAGAAAAAGCCGAAGAACAATTTGTAGCCGCGGGCCGCCCAATTTTTCATTTTCGGTGAGGTGAGGATTTTCTTTACCGGGTACCTTCGCGCCATATTAGCCGAACGCCTCACTTGATGTCAAATTTATTCCGATTCCACACAGCCACCGACCAAAGCCAGACGAGGGCAATAAAATAGGGCGTCCTACCGTCCACCAAAAAAAAAAAAAAAGAAACGGAAAGTACTTCGGTATGCAGTGAAGCATTTGTTTCCTTTGACTTCGAGTTCTTTGTGTGCGCTGCGTGCTTTTTTCCTGCTTTTCTTTCTGCTCCGAAATGGTCGAAAGGTCCGATCCCGAGTTAAATGGTCAAACTTGTGCTATCTCCGTGCCGTGCCAGGAGCCATCTTTTGACATATTATGATGGCGGATGCAAAGGACAGACGGGACAACCGACCGAAACAGTGCGGAAGAGAGAGAGAGAGAGATAGAGAGAGAGAGAGAGAGAGAGAGAGAGAGAGAGAAAGAGAGGAAGGGACAGTACAAAGAGGAAACCGGGAAGGAAAAGTTCTTCATTTGTCCTATTTTTCATGTACATCCTTCAGGGCAAGGGCATAAAACCGCTTGTCCCCGTGCCCGGTGCCCATTCGCCGGCCGCCCAGTTTGTCCGGCAATAATAATAATCATAATGATGACAGAAAATGGACCGAAAATTTACCTTCCGAGCTATTTGCCGTCACGCAAAATGTGTGCAAAAGCTTCATGCGCAGACCGTCATGCCGGAACGTGCCGTACAAATTGGCGCAAGAATGGGTGCCCTTTTTTTTGCTATTTTTAACCACTGGACTTATGGAAAGGATAATTCATCGCGCAAGAAATTCGTGTGCTTCGCTTTTATTAAAAATGTGAATAAAGTGTGAGCAAATTTATCACGCGTTAACCATTACCATCTTACATTCATAAACCATGTTTTTTAACCTATTTGCGTTAAATTGCGAAACAGTAACAGAAAACAGGTTGGTAAAGCAACCCAACTAACAACACAAACTCATCGACCTGCTTAAAGTTTCATGCTACGCTCATTTGCTGCACCGAAAAGGGTTTCGCCCAGTTGCAAGTGCATCTCGGTGTGGTTTCCACCTAAAACCACCGCTTACAGGGGTGGAAAACGCTTCAAGCGGAAGGTGAAGCAACCCTTCGCCTTGTCCGCCCACCAGCCGAGGTTAAAGCTATTAGGATAATTAAAATATTACCATACCATTACGAGATTAAAGCAAACCACCAAACACAAAGCAGGGCGAAACGTGGCCGACCGAAGAACGCTGGCAACGGGGCAACCGGGTGGAAAATTGTGAAAAATCAACTTATGATGCTGGCTCTCCGGTGCCCTCGGGGATGAAAAATTGGAAAGTTTGCAGACGGGTACCAACGGGCGGTTAAAAGCGTATCCCCACCGACGCTCAACAATTGCTACTAGCTCACCCGAAATCAAATAACGTATAACGCTTGGAAGTATCCGTACCATCTCCGCGGGCGTGGGCAACATTCAGCACAAGTTGAAAAATTCGAATCAATGGAACACACACAAGGCAGCACAAGGCTACCAGGAAAAAAAGAAGAAGTACTAGAAGAAGAAGAAAAAGAAGAAGAGGTTGGAAAAATTGCTCACCAAATTGCTGCTTGATTTCAATTAACCCTCAGCTCTTACTACTCTTTCCATTCCATTTTGCCAGCAAAATCTTTCGTTCGATTTTGGAGGTTTATAAAGCGTATTGACAATGAGCGCAGCACTGTGTCTTGGAGAGGAATTGCAGTGGGCAAAACACGGAGCCAAACTCCCTGGGTGTGTGGGAAGAAGTGCGGCGAAAGCTTCCACAGGGAAGGGCAAAAGTTGAAAATTGAAATCGAAGATAATCACCATAAGCCAGAGCCGCTTGCCCGGGGCGAGCATATCGTTCCAGGGTTTGGGGCTTTTTTGGGGTTAAGCTTAAGGAAGTCAAGCATCCCTCCCGGGGACGTACTGCTTCGTCCTGCAGTGACGAGATGGTGACGATGGCGAAGGAATTGCAAGGATACGGTTGATGCCGGTAGCATCGTTACTCGGGTTTTCCCGCGTTGCTGCCGGAGGCAGCCTTTCCGTGGCCAAAAAAAAAATATTATCGAAAAGCAACAACAACGACGAGAAGAAAAAAAAGGGACAAAACATAATCCTTTAATAACCTTGCGCGCCATCAATCCGGTTCACCGCGACCGTACGCTCGCTGCAGTATCGGGTGCAAACCGAACTGTACCAGCTTGGCCGTCATGGCAATGGAACGAGCATGCCACAGTTCGATCTGACGCAGGACATGGAAATGATTGAATTAAAATTACTTAAGCTGATTTTCCACCGAACCGAGCAGAGCAACAGAGCAGCTCCAAGGAATGCACCGGAATTGCTTCTCGCTCGCCCAAATCGCAAATGCTGCTGACGTCTAATTTCCCTGTCATTGGTTTTGGAAATTGAAATTTCCCAAACCTCGTGACATCAGTTTTACGCTGAAAGACGCTTTTTTGTGATTTGACTGAGTTGTATTTTTAAATTAAATAAGTTGTTTTGCTGTTTTTGGTGCTGGAGATATTTTTCGAACTTATTTTCAAAAATTAAACCAGTCCCATGATACAGTGCGTAACATAAATGTATGGCAATTAAAAGTGTTTTTAAAATAAAAGACGATCGTAAAGACATAGACAAAGACTTTTATATTATTTTAGTTCAACTTGGAATAAAAGAAACCTCCTCATAACGCGTCATTCACTTAGCGAGTATAGCTTGACAACTAAAGATGTAGTAACGTACGAAAAAATATGTTAAATTCACTAAAAACGTGTTTTTTTCCAATTGATAACTATAAGGCCATTAGATTTATTTAACTTTCTCCGCTCTTCAAAGAAAAAACTTGTAACCTTCACTTTTTGTTACGAACTGTACAAATTTAAGTCACATTCGTTCAAAATAAAACGCTGAGTAACACAGTCTGAAAATCTTTACACACTCACGCAGCCATTGGGTTGTTCGTTATTGTCAACATCATTTCATCTTTCCATCATAAATGTCATTATCGCTGACTGTTCGGTTTTCTGCACCCCGTCAGTTAGATGACAAAAAAAATTGTGAGCCCCGTTGAGTGTTTAGAATCAGTTCCATTCAACGAGGGTACAAAAAATACGCCCAACCTCCATTCAACTGAAATGCTAAATGTGTAGGCAGTCGTGGCAGTGTGACGACGAAGATTGGTACCGAAGTTCCGATGCTCCGAAATCGAACATGGGAATGCGAAAGCTTGTCTAAAATAAAAATCGAAGCTAGAATTAAGTTAACATGACAGAGCAGTAAATTAAGCTTAACTCGATTCGATTTTTATTGCATTACGAAACGTTTTCTCATTTCAACGTGCCGGCACGTGTACGGGTGTGTAAGCAGATCTTGCTGCCGTAACAAACGGTATCCATCTCCCACCCAAACACTGAAATCATTAAGATTGACGCTATCTGCTTGTATGTCTGTGTGTGTGTGTGTGAGGGATTTTTTTATGGAATCCTCGTTCTGATCGGCACATACACACACAAAAAAAGCACACACTAACTTCATTCCCTTACGCGCGGAACGCGACGCTAGCAGGGAGTAGAATTAGAATTCCAATATCGAACAATCTTGCCCTGGGATGCACGTGATACAATTTTTCGGTTTACTCCCGCTGACGTATTGTCGGTGCGGAGTGTACACGCTTGTTCACCGTGTCTTTGCAATGGGTTGTGCTCCAATAATACTTTAAAATATATAAGCAAAATCAAAAGAAATCGAGGTTCGATCGAAATAATTTAAAAGCCAAGCGAGTTGGTTGTTTCGTCTTGGTTTTCAAAACCAACTGCACATCCAGAAAAGCATCCAAGAATGATATGAAACTCAATTATAAGATCTAAACCATTGCATTATGCAGTCCGCAAATATCCTTCTTCATCTGCATCCATCTAGCAATCGAACAGCCCGGTAAACCATTTGATCCGATTTGGCATCAAATACTGCCCGAGATACACACCGAGGTAGTAGGTATAATGCACAGTAGTAAAGTTGTGCACCTTTCGGTATCATCTTCGGCTCACCAAAACCGTACCATGCCACTGGTTTTGCATGGTTCTGGCGAGATTTGGTAAAATAATAATCTGCTAATAGTTTCATCCGACAAATTGCTACAAGCTTCGAAACAAACGAAAACGATAATGCCAGGGCCCAACGCCCGAATCGTTATGTGCCGGTGTGTAATTCGATCAGATGGGCAAAAAGGGATTGCCTTTCTTGCCGGCACTCGTACTTGCCCGTCACAATATTCTTACAGTTCTGCATCTCAGCCATCCGTAGGCACCCGGGCCGGCGAGGGTTTTTGTGGGATAATGGTTTAGGGAAAATGAAACGATTATGTTGGCGATTATATTGATTGCACCCGGAGGCATTGTAGTACGGGATGGAAATGGTACTGAGGTGAACTTTTTTTCTCCTCTCTTTTTTCTTTATTTTGGTTTGCTATTTTTGTTGCTGCTTTCTGCCGTTTTGGTTTAGGATTGCAGGCGATGGTATCATTGTTTTACCTTGGTACCTTTTTCAGAAGTAGGTATTTGGTAAGCTATTTGAATATTAATCAAATGCCACTAGGGAAGCATAGTTACATACAGTTTTCTTTAAAGAAATGAGATTTTTTTCATTTTGTAATATTTAAATAATATCCAGTGTCGAGACCAACCATCCTGAACGCATATTGCTAAGAAATTTTCCACGTCAATGTTAATGAATGCATCACTCCTTTCGGTTTTGCTACTCACTTTTACCACTTGTCAAACGCTCAAACCCTCATCAACGATGGTAACGCTCGTACACGAACGAGAACTTTCTATTCATCTATCCAAACAGCACAACACCCGTCAATGGGGCGGCACAGTGCAATGACCGCACTCCACAATCCGTCTATACACGTCTACACTGTTGAACATACATCGACACCGTAGATACACCCAGAGCTGCCAGAGCTTCATTAGTCAACCGCACACTCTCTGCAAAATCCCTAGTTTTTGTAGAGCTCGGAACTGATTAAGAAATTCAACTTCAACTCGCAGTCTGCTGCAAAATAATATGCCTCCAGGACATTCCAGCTGGCAGTGTGAGTTCTATACCTTGGAGTCCCACCTGCTCCCATTCGTTCCACCGCATCAGCATCGCACCCGTTCATAAAAATTGCAGATGTGCCGAGATGTATATCAACCGTAATGACATTTATGATGCCCACGGGTGCACGATGCCGTCAAACCGCCCATCATTCGTTCTCCATTTTTTTTTTTTTTTTCGTTGATGTTGTCTGTGTGTGTCTCTTACCCTAACGAGAGAGACACCATTTGCATTTTGCCTCATTGCCTAAGGGTGGGGGAGGGGTGGGTATTGAATATCGAAGCAAAATTAAAAAGTCTTATAACATATCGTGAACATGATTATGATGTTTCTTGGAAATGTTTAGTAAGTTAAAGAATTTTAAATTAAATTTTATTAGTTTGCTCTAATACCTTTTAAAATACGTATGAATGAATCAATTAAGGATAAATTTCGTAAAACTTGAATGACCTTTAAGAATCGTAATAACTTGAATATTATAATATATTAATGTCCTCAGGCACAATTTGTACAATAACTTGATGCAAGAAGAGCATTGAAACAACACCAACTAATAAATAAGAGGACAACTTCAAATGTAAAGATCACTGTGGGTTCAGCTCTGCTGTTGACGGTACAGACGAAGAACTCATTCCGGACTTTAGTATGCAATATAGACCAACTTCTAGAATCTCCGTATCAGGAATTTCTGAACAAACGATTCTATAAATTTGTTGATTTCTTATATCAGAATCGAACTTAACGTTGTTCGAAACCGTCAAGCGAGGATGCGTTCCTCCGCACGGATGCGTTACCAAGATTGGAAAATAATACCTGCGCTACGAAACACACTCGACCTTATGATCTCGTGTTCGCACGTCACGTTACCCATGTGTCATATGGGAGCATGGGTGGGAGAGACATAATGCGTAGTTCTCTCGCCGCATCATGCGTGTCCGGCTAACAGAAGCTTCCTGCGATCGATCATATCAGTATTAATCTCATAGCGCGACGCGACATTATTCTCTGCAAGAGTATTCTCCGTTGTTCCCTAAGAGTGTATTGTACAGACTCGGTCAAACGTGCTTGTATTTCCGGTAGAATTATGTTTAAACTTGACTAGAAATTACCGACGGCTTCATGCAAAAACATTTATAGCACTGCGAAATCCTGAGAAATTCGATATATCCAACTGTAACCGATCAACCAGAGAGAGATATTCGATCATTTTTAAAATATGAAGAATCTGATGATTTGATCTCATTGTATAAACGATTCTTTCTTTCTTTGGCAGGTGTTCCAAAAGTAACTGCCCGCAATTCAACGCCAGCAGCAACGGCAGGAACTCCGCTACATCTTTCGGTGGAGTTTTGTTCTAATCCACCGGCTCATGCCGCTCGATGGCTGCATGGAGATCGCATCTATACACCGGGCAACCAATATGGTGGCGAAGTGTTCGCATATGGTTTTACGGTAAGCATTTATTAAACGCAAGTAACGATTAAAACATTCCTGTGCACTCAAATATAAAGCGTATTAGTATTTTCTGCAGTAGTTACTGAAGAAGATTCTTCGTGCTGCGTTGCCCAAGCACAATTCCCGCTTCATAACGAACCAATTTAAACCACGATGCACTTGGCAATTCGCTTCCCCGAAATGTGACCGATCATCATTCCCAAAGCATGATTTATTTTAGCTCTAGCTCTGCTCTTTCGTGTGACGAAAACCTAAAACCACTCTCGTGCAGCTGATGATTACGCACGTGACCACATCACGGTGGTACGTGTACACCTTTGCTCGAAACGCTCATATGAAATGGTTTTGCGTCTCTCAATTTGAGGTCGTGAAGTCTTTTTTTGTTCTCGTTCTCGTTTTTTTGTTTTTCGTACACATTTTCCGATTTTGCCATACATCACCGCCGCCTGTGCCTGGTTGTGTGCTTTGCTATCAGAATTCAACAACCCACCCCTTAGCCCCGAATACCTTGATAACATTTTCCGCGCGTATGTGTGCGCAATTGCAACGGAGTGCAACCCGTAAACCTCCTACGATTGCAATATTCTCATTTTTGCCTTTGGACCACACCACAGGATTTGCCGGCGCCGTACTGCAGGGAGGCACGTCTGACCTACGTGCACATGCACGAGAAAGTGCCGAGGACGTTCTACTTTGTCGTCTCTTCAACGGGCGGCGTGGCCGAAGCCGTGTTCAAAGTCAACTACACCCAGCGGCACAAGCCGAACGCGTCCTTCAGCTCGTCCACGGGCACCGGTGCCGGTGCCGGATCACACGGAAACTCATTTTCATCCTCGTCCTCCTCTTCCTCCTCATCCTCGTCCTCCGTTTCGAGCGTATCGAGTGCCGGCAACATCAACGGTGGCCTGTCGGGGTACAAAATCGGACCGAATACCATCAACACGGTGCCCGGCAATGGGCTGAACGATGACGAGGAGCTGATGGAACCGGAAGAAATTCATTTTCCCATCTTCGGCACCGGCGGTACCGCACCGCAAGCACTTCCTGCCGTCCATTCCATGGTGGTAGCTGCTGCATCCTTGAGCTGCATCCTGCTGCACTTGGGTCTTCTTGGCGGATCACCGTCTTGGCGGATCGGCACCGTATCGCTGCACCGTCCTGCAGCGGCACGATAGATGTGCGTTGTTAATGCGGCGTATGGCTTACCAGTGCCCGGTTCAAGGTGATGGCATAATCGAATTTAAGCCGCTCGAATTCCTCTCGTGAAGTGAGAAACAAAATGACCGGAAGTGATTGATTAGCGTTCGACCGGATATTACATGTTGTTTATTTACTTGTTTATCGACCGCGTCTTGATCGCAATCGGGTGTAGTGATAAGTGTCGTGTCAACCGTACCCAGCACACTATTATGGTAGAATTTTAATTTACAAACCAAGTGCAGAATATTCGGGGTCAAGTAATATAGTTGGGAACCGTTTCTGGATATTTTTCAAGTTGATCTACAATGTGTCCAAGTAGATCTTGAACCTACTTGCAAGTTGAATTAGATTCTGTTCCAAGCATTCTCGACTGACACACTGAAAACTTTGAATAGAATCATTTTCGCCTTCTAACAATTCTAGTTCTACTTCGAAAACTTCTAGATTAACTTGAACAAAACCCAGAAATGGCTCGAACATTGTCACTTGAACTCGGAATCCCATGTACGTTGTACATACATCCAACCGCGTTAAATGGCATTGTCCCCTCGAGTATTCCATCCCCAATTTGATGTAAAACAGCAAAGTATTGGAAAAAATTATTGTTCTTCAATTAACATTCCTCACCAAACGATGCGCGGTGGGCGAAACCATTGGCCGGTAAAAGGAGGCTCAAACAAAGCAAAACAAAACAAAACAAAACGTCCCCTTCGATTGTTGGGCGTCAACCGTGCCGTGACGCATTCAAATTTATTAACGGAGTTAAATAGATGGAAATTATGTGTAAATACTGTTCGTTACACGGCTTGCAATGGAACATGGAGCGCGAACGATAAAAATACGAAGCGAAAACTTTGTGTGCGGTAAATTTTTTACATATGTAAAATAAATGTGCAAAAATTTAATGCACCACAAATTGTAGATAAATAATTAAAAACCAAAAAACCACTTGTTTGTTTTTGTCATCGTTTCAAAAAAAATACAAACAAACAAACAAATTGCTGAACGGTTCATCAATCTATCCCTAACGCTTCTAGATACTCTTAATCACACTCTGCTCTCACACTAGCTTAACGTTTCTATCCGCAAACCAACACTTTCTACGCATCGTATAGACAGGCAGTAAGCTGTTTACTGTCATTACAACGGTCAATTTAAAGATAGTACGAGTAGTAAAACCCTGTGCCAAAACTGGACGTGTAGTGTTAAACCCTTGAGATGCCAAAACGTTTCAGCTGCTCTTGTTATGTTCCACAAAATCGAAATCCCAACGCACAGAAAAAAATCCGATAATTCGGTTTACATTTAACGCTAACCATCTACGAACGAACGAACAAACTCTACTTCTGATTTTGGAACGTTTGAACTATAAAATAATTATCGCGACCATAACCAACACCTGCAGAGAGAGTACACTACCACCACCACCATCAACAACGACTCTTCACTGCCGACGCCTTATCGATCGCGCTATTTCGCCCGTGTGGCTTCCTGGCTAAATCCTTGTGCGAAAGCTACCATATGCTGCGACGCCGAAAAAAAAAAGGCAAAGGACGCATCGTTACGGTCGGTATGTCGCGAAATTTGTAACCTGCGAAACATTTTCATATTCCTTTTGCATTTGATATTCCACGCCCGCGTGGCGGGGTGGAAAATGCGGCAAAAGCTGGTGGGAAGCCAAAGTGAAAGGTTATGAATAATTGAAGAGTATGATAACGATATGTAAAACTTTTCGTGGGACCCTCGCGGTCTTCTAGGCCTTATCGATGCCTAAGTTGTATAGTTAAACAGAACGGGACATGTTTTAAGTAGTGTTAAAGATTTACTTTTAGAAACAGTTAGTTGGACCAATTTGCTCCCTTTTTTATTAACTTCCTTTGATTTGTATAAATTTATGTACTTATATTTCCTATCAAATTTCCTAATGCATTCATCGAAAAGAATTATTGAAACCAAAAGAAGAAACACTAAAACGATGTTCTAAACCACTCGTTGTAAAACATACTAAAAGTCATTCATTAGAATATCTTCTGACGTAGCAAACGAATCTCTCACTTTTCACCATCCTATTTTTATGTTTGTTACTAAGCGCCAATTCAAACGTTTCCAAAGGATGTAACCAAATCCAGCAACCCTGTAACATTGCAACAAAGTGCCGAAATTTTGTGAATAAAATCAAAATAACATTCATAACACTACATCACGTCATACGCAAAGATATTCAGTTCAATTTTTCTGAGGGAAACAAGACTGCAAAAGTGGATGAAAAAACACGGTTTTTTGCTAAATGGCACCACAAAGCGGTTTACAGTAACAAGAAAAGAGGATAAAAAAGAAAATAAAATGAAACGTTAAACAAAACTTAATTTACAATAGTGTTCGATGTAGTTAACATGCGATTGTCTGTGCGAAACGAAAAAACCAACCAATGTCCTGTGTTTTATTATGTAGCGAATGGACAATGGTGAAATGGTGAATGGTGAAAAACAAACAAAAAAATTAAAAAAAAACCCATGTTTTGTAAAACATAATTTAAAATATAAAATTCAAACGTACAACCCGACCGAACCGCGTGACGTTTCACAAGAACGCATGTAAGCATGTTGTACTGTAAGTTGTTGGCGATAATATGCGTTTAAAGGAACACGAAAAAAAAAACAATAGAAAACCAACTAACTAAACAAAGAAAAGTGTGATTTTATACAATGCTGGAAATAAATAAATAAATTATACTTGCGGAAGAAAAACAAACGCCTTGTGCGTGTGTGTGTCTGGATATACTTATAGTTTTGTTACTTTTGCATCCGGTTCTCAAGTAAGTAATGGTTTTGTTATCTAAGAGTAAAAATATATTTTACACTTTCCCTGAATAAACTGAACAATAACTACAAGCTGAAGTTGTTCGCTCTAACGAGGTTTAAAAGGTAACGAATTCTTAATTCTCTATTTGGTTTAACGTCGTAGCTGTCACTTTGACAGGTTCCAAGATATATACACATAAGGTATTTAATGCTAATGGTTTCTAAATTGAAAATTTTTATAATGTAAAATAAATCACAAAAAAATGGCCGTTACCTTATTCTCCACCTTATACATCACACTTCATTTATCATAGTGATAATAATTTATGCACCGCTTTCTTTTTTTCCATTTCACAATCGCCTCCCATGTGGCTTAGTTCGTGCCACACGCTTCTCGGCAAGTGATCCAAAGTGTGAAATATCTTTTAATTGACGGCTGTTTCCGCTTTCCGGTTTCCGTAACTTCCGTTTCGTTTGCTCTGCCAAAAACCCCCTACCTAACCAGGAGTACCTAGTCTTACGAGGCCACATTACACCAATAATAAAACGTCTCCTTACAGGGAGCCAAGAAGCAAGCCAGCTGTATAATAAATACAATCAAAGAAGGAAAGAGAACGAGACTTCTGCGCTCAAATCGCTCATCCCCTGGCCGATAATCGCAAACAGTGGAAGTAAACTGTGTTGTAGCTTTATTTTACCAACGCGGCAGCACTTTCCCTTACGTTCCTCCCGATGAACGATGTGGCCGATGTGTTGCTTTGCTACGCTTCATTGCACAAAAGGATAAAAGAAAGCAAACATTGTCGGTGCGGTTGTGCCACGGCTACGGTTTGAATTTTCGGGCAGCCAAATTTACTATCACTAGCCAAAAAGGGACCGATTCTTACCGTTCGCTACGGTTAAGGCCGTACGACGAATGAAGCAGTAAACAGGTACACACTTGCCTGCCGACTTCTCCGTACAGTGGACAGCACACTAAATGAGGGAACGACTGGAACGAATCCCGAGGGCGTCTCGAGGGAACATTAGCCGCAGTGAGGGTGAGGCATGTTGGTAGCAAGGGGAAATAAATTAATTCTATCAGAATTAATTGGCCTCAAAGCAGCGAGTAGCGGGGGTTTGTATGGAAGCAACCGAAAGGAAAAAAGGAGTGCAAGAAAAAACACTTGTGCCTGATGAACTGTGAAGCGAATGGAAATAACTTTTTCCCGCTGTTCTTCGGCGTTTGGTAAGAAAGCAGATTTTGTTGTTACAGACGCCTCTAGCCGGCACTTTTATTGGTGAGAGAAATATAAGCGCTTAAGTAAACAAAGTTGTTTAAGTGGATGTTTGTGCATTTTTTGTTCATATTTATGATTAATTTTCTAACTTTATCAAATAAATTACTTTCATATGTTACTATAACAAAAACACTTCCAAGACACTGAAATACTCTCGTTTATTTTTGCTACCAAGCGGCATGCAGATAGATTGAACCGAATGCCACAACGAAGTTATAATTCCCACACCATATCAAACTTTTTTTCCCCAACCGAAGTTACTTCAGGCGAACAAAAAACCCTGTATCGTGGCCCAAAGTCGGACCGCGTGCACATCCGATAATGATCCTTGCTTCACCGGAACCGCACCCAAAACGTGCGGGGTGCAATCAATTTAGATTAGCAGCAATCAATTCGTATTGCTGGCGATTAATCTCATTTCCGATAAAATTCCAACCCCCAACACAGGTTCGCCGAAACGCTTCAGACCTGAACAGGTCAACTTTCATGAAAAACGCTAAATTTCTGTATGCGGACCCTTTCCACGCCACGCCATGGCAAGTTTTTTGTTCGCGATGGCGAAACTCAGCGGGCAATCGGGCTGAAAACCAAACCATCATCGCCCTGCGCACCAACACAGTGACACACGGAAGGGAAATCTCATCCACCGCGATGATTGCCTGATGAAAGTTTCGCACTTTCGCTGTTCGACCTGCCTCGGCCATCGACAGTCGAGAGTGATCCGATTCTGCTGGGATTTGCTGCCAGTGGTGAAAACTTGATCCCACCGGGCCAAAAATTTCACCCACCATCCCAGAGGAGGAGTTTTACGGCCTTGAGAGAGTGAGAAGGATGAATGTGGGGGCATGGAGCGCATGTTTGGCACACCTCACACTTCCGCCCAAAAATGCTGATGACATGCATTCGGCGCATACCTCAATGATCTTCTACGAGGTTCACGAAATCGTTCGCACATCAATCGGCAATTATCGCATGCGTTACAACAAATCAACCGACAGGAGAGCGAGAAAGAGAGAGAGAGAGAGAGAGAGAGAGAGAGAGAGAGAGAGAGAGAGAAAGAGAGAGAAAGAGTGAGATTGCGGGAATTGAGTGTGGCCGGAAATTTGTGGCCTGTGGGGAACGTTTACCGATGGTGTAATTTAACAAGTGATCTCTCTCTCTTTTTGGCCTAACGACCTACTCGGTCATGCCGGCCATCAAATGGCTTACTAGGCTATTAGATACCACGTAGTTGCATAGTCAGTGCTCACTATGGGGGGACGGTCGAGAATGGGATTTGAACCCGGTCCGGTCGTATTAGGACCTAGCGCCGTTGCCAAATACACCAACAGGCCGCCCCAGCAACAAGTGACACAGTTACTATTGTGTACGTGTTTTTCCTGTTTGTTCAATAAAATAGCAGTCCCTTAAACACTTCACATATTCGTGAGGTTTTTTAAATGTTTTGATCATATTTTTAGAAACAAACTCCAACGTATAAATGTGCCTGTAGTTAGCTGTTCATTATACAAAATTCAATTTTTGTTCATCAGGTTTTACTAACTCAAATATACATAATTTTTCTTCCAATTTTAATCATTGAATAAATTCGGAATATCGTACTAGAACGTCGTTAAACTGGGAGTCATTTTATTACGCGTTCGATTATCGGCATCGCTAGAAAATTATTCAAACCACTCAAAAATCTAAGGTATGAATTTCCAAAAGCATTTTTTTACTAAACTCTTTTTCTTATTCAAAACAAGAAAAATTAGTAAGTCTAATATTAACATCATTAATAATAGAAGAGAAAAACAAAAAAGTTATTATTAAAATTTTAATTTTATAAAAATAAAGCAACCGATTGTTTTCTACTCTATTTCATCACATAAACATACAAGCTCAGCATCTGGCGACTCTTTGCCCCATGGTATGATTCTCACAACACACATGTCTATGTTCACCCCTTGCGCACAGTTCCCTGCGGCTTTCCACCATATGATTGACATGAATTTTGAATCGACCTAGAACGGGGACCTTTTATCGTTTACCTTCACCAGGGAAGGACTATTCACACTCCACTGGCAGCATTCAATAATGCATGGTTCTCAATCGTGTTGAATTAATTATGTTCAAGATGCACCCTTCGTGTGGCAAATGTGGCGATACCGTCACAAAGATAATAGAGCACCGTATCGGTGTGGAGTAAAACGATTGCATCACGATTCTAGGCAGGTGACATGCCCTCTTTCCTGGTTCTGCTTGTACTTGTCTATGATGCAAGCTGCAAACCAATTGATTTTGCGGCAATGAAAAGCAAACACCGGACACAACTGGAACGTACCCGGAGGTTCTAATGGATTTATTGTGTAATTATGTGATAACTATTGCAAATGATCAATTATTGCAAACGAGTACCGGGCTGTTTTTTTTTGTGTTTAATCTTCGCCCATTGTTATTACTGTCCACCATGCCGCACATGTGTCGCACTAGCCCGCTTCGATGCATCTATTGTTCAACCGGTGGGTGTGCGATTGTGTGTCAATATGCGAGTGTGTTACGGATATCTGTCGCTTGTTTGTTCATTTCAGTGTGGCAGCTATGGCCATTCACCGCCTGTTTGCAGTACTGGGCGCCTCCATCACCATGCGCCTCCATTTGCGGGCTCATCCCGTACACCGCTTACTGCTCGTGTGCAATGAGTTTTCCATTTTTGATGGATTTGATTACAAACACATTAATTATGAATTCCACTTCCACGGCCAGGTCTTTGCGGCTGCGAGTAATGACGCTATTTCGCATTCTCCTTCACACATCGATAGTGCACAAAATTAGCCACCTCATAGCCCTCATGCAGGCTGGTGCAGATGCGACAATACAGGTAAGAATGGGCTGCGTTTTTTTGTGTTTTGCTTTGCGAAGCGCGTTTTGTTTTCGAAAAACAATTACCGTATAATGCAGCACGAGATAATCATGTTTGCGTTGCATTTTCTGTGCGGTGAACACCATCAATTATCGGGTTGTTGTTTAGGTTTTAGGGTTGGGATTTTCGTTGGGGATTAAACCCCTTAATCGAATCAGAACAGTTGGTATAAATCGATATTCAAAGGAATGAATAGCTTGATGTAGCGTGTAAAGTGAAACTAAACAGCGTGATATAAATGTATGTATTATTCTCAAAATAATACTCAATAATATAATATCCAATATTTTAGTGACAACTCTTCGTCTTTGTCAACGTTTTGTTTAGTTTGGGTGTAAATTAAAAATCAGAAACGTAAAAATAGAATCAACTGTTTGCCATACAATGTCAAGCGATTCTCATCATTCATTAGATCAGGATATTGGAGGTTCGTCCTGCAACTTCAATCTGTATATTTTGGGTAACAATCGAGTTAGTTGCCAGATGCAATCAGTCTCTATTAACACTTTCATAAATGACACTCTAGATTATTTAGATACTTCTTCAATTTTCTGAACGAACGATGAGATCTCTCAGCTTTTATCAAGACAATAGACACGTGTTCGATGATGTAAGCTTTCTTCAAAATTAAGGTAAAGATATACATCTTAAATCACCTATTTCCACATCACAATATAAAATCTAGGACTAGATTGGATAGGGATTGGGTTCAATACTAGCTAAAGTAAGTCTTAGTTATAAAAAAACGAGTCGAGTATTTTTTGAATTGAAATGAAACAATATCCACCAAATTAACCATCCACAGTACAACGCCAACATCCGAACACTTGATATACAGCTTGTGAAACGATGGCGCACGACTCGTACGTCTCGCAGGCATAAACGTTTTGCAAAGACAAAGAATCGCTTTTTCTCACGATGATCCTAGTGAAACTTCAACGCCTTGCATTAGTAGTGCCGGGCAGGCAAGCAAGTGTGGCCTTTTTTTTTTTTTGTTCGAAACAATCGCACACTACACACGAACACTTTGTAAAATTGAAGCCAAATCTTGGCCTTGTCGCCACGTTTGCTGCCACGGGCACTTCGGAATTGCGGGTGACGAACGGTTTGTTTTTACTTTCTTTGCTTTGCCACTGTTTCGTTAGCTTCGCCAGACCCGCAAGCAATAATCCAAATGGAATCAGCTAATTTGGAAAATGGTCACTAATCTACCTCGGATTCTGACAGTAGCATGCCAACGTTGCGCGTGGATACGAATTTCTTCGTTGCAAGAACGCTGCTATTTGTAAGGGTAGAAGATGATTATGAGAAGGAAAAATTACCACCACTTACACTCGAAGCCTGCATTTTGGGCTGGGAACAAAAATTGGTTGGGATGGGTTTTAGTAATAGCTACCAATCAAGCCAAATCAGTCGAAACTGATTGCTAAATCGCATGGCAGCCACCGCCACAAAGAGCTTTGTTTGCCTTGCTACACTAGCAGCTGTTCTGTAACAATAGTTCCTTAATCGTATTCACTTAGTAAAATTAAACTCTAAAACTAGCTAAACTAAACTAAAAAGAAAACGATCGACTACATTAATGAACATAAAAATTTGATAACTTTTTATCAAGCACAATTAAAAGACAATAACAACAATATATCAACCAAATTACACAAACATCCCTGGCCACCTTACGCAACTATTCCCTTCCATTACTTAAGTCGTCTTATCGTTTTGTTTTCGAATGTTGCAAATGTTCCGCAACGTGTTTTTAGCTGCAGCTTTGGCTATGATTTTTGGGGAATATATATATATATATATCCTTTTTTTCTCTAGTCGCCTCTTTGCCGCCTTACACTGGCAAACGATCATCGCACGAAACAATGGCCCTTCGTCCGTACTCTTTTCCGTTGTCACTGTTTTTGCAGCCCTTCGCTGGGGAGTTGAAATGCTGCGTCCTTTTGTCCCGCTACGAAGTGTTTTCATGGTTTCGTACCGTTATCTACCTACTCCGAACAATCGCCTGTACACCGCACCCCCTCATCGGCACACCCACTCCCAACCATCTCTTTTCCTGGTCGTTCACACCATACACCACAAGATGGTCACATGCATGTCGTTGCGATAAAAGGCGCCGCAATGTTTGCTTTTGTGTCCCCCCGGTGTATGTGTGTGTGTGAGCGTTTTTTCTTTGTCTTTCCTCCTTTTGGTCCCACGAGCATGGCATCGTCGAGGCAGAGCAGGCCTCAAGCAGGATAACGAGCACGACAACGATGATTGTCCTAGTGGATACTCGTGTGTCATTTGGCTGTCTTCTCACTTTCTAGCCACCTTCACTAGCACTAGAAAACTGGCCGGGACGTGGTGCCTCGTGTATTTGCCTGGTGGCTTTCTTTTTTTTTTCTTTTGGTTTTATGTTCAGATTCCTTTTTTCGTTGCCAACCATCTCCATTACATGCTGCGCCATCCGTTGTCTAACGCAAAGGCTCGCCAACTAGCAGCACACTAGCAAACGCGTAGGCATTTCTGGACGTCCTTTTCAATCTTTTGATTCGGTAGGGCACTACGGGAAGAGGTTTTGAATCGCGACGCGGTGGGAGGATTATTTGTTTTCTTTTTTGAAACCCACCAACAAACCTCAAACCTTTCCAAACTCCCCATGGGTGTACAGCGCGCCAAAACGGGAAAACGGGTTTTTTTTTATTTTTTTTTTTTGTAGTTTTGGAGTCTTTCTTCAGCATCCTACACCCAACAACTCCCACGAGTGTAGCTATTGTTTTGGGTACGGCTTGTTTGTTGGTTTGTTCGTGTGTGCGCTGTGCTTTGTGTTTTTTGTCTGCTTTTGACACTCTTAACCAGCAGTTAGTTTCTTACTCCGGCTACTCACCGAATAGTGACGTAAGGACGCGAAAAGCGAGCCCCATAACGACGAGCCCTTCATTCATTTTATTTGCCCTTGTTTTCTGCCCCAACTGTCCCGTTTTCCGTCGCAGTAAGCATGATGGAAAACGTTGAATGGAGTATTTTTTTCCGAAAGAAAGCGAACCATTTCATGCGCTTTGTGCTTTGTTTGTTTTCAGTTATAACTTAACTGTTATAGCTCAAAATGATGCGCTGGAGTAAGAAGAAACAGTGAAAACAATTTGTCCATTGACATTGGAGAGATTGGTATTGAGAAGGGCATGAAGGATGATTTGTTGTTTCGCTTTAATTGTTTCATTATTGTTGTTAAATATCAAAGGTCAATTCAACTGCTGAGTACTTTTACGAGTTTCCAACAGAGGCGAAATCAATGACAGATCCTGATCAATGACGAGTAGGCGGCACACGAAGGATCCCGAAGACGGAGAGGAATAATCGCAGGACCTTGATCGGGACACCAACCAAGCGCCACTGAGAAGGAACACGTATTTTTTTAGCCTACAAATAAACAGATTTTGCTAAGAAACGTTAGTAATTACTTTAAATTACATTCGGATGGAAGGAGTCCGTGGCAACAATTATGTTTCCACGTATGATTAATATTTCTTATTTTAAACGATATTAATTTCTGAAAACTGATTCCCAACTATACAGCACAATCAAAACTCAGTTGAAACGGTCATTTCAAAGCAGCACGGATAATTCAACTCCACGGATAATACAACCGAACCGCGTAGATGATAGGCGCATGGTAACGTTTTACGCATGTTTAATCGTGTTTTCAACATTTACTTCCTTATTTTTATTATCCTTCACACCAAACGGGCTACGATGAGTCTTATAACGCTGGTAAATAATGTTAAAGTATACACGACCAAAAAAGAACTACATAAAAATTGGATGCAAATTGGAGTAATCCTTATCTTATGAAAGCTTCGCTATTCCGTTGCTTTTGTTGTTGAACGTATTCGTGTTTGCTTTTTAACTTCAGTATTGTTCGTATGATCCCACCACAACCGGCTTGTAGCAAATAAAAAAGTGAACCCGATATTTCGATAGCAATTCTAACTCCAGAATGGGTTCCATTCTAGTCGTACAATTGGTTATGTTTTTTTTTTCTCCCCCGTATCCCATGGTTCGAAGTGGGAATGAATACCTAACACGACGAGCCGGCACATATCGGAAGGAAAAATCAAGACTTCTACCATCGGCACTGTTCGAGTAAAATATAGCAAAGAAAAAACTGAGTTTTTTTTTAACATATTAACATTTATTTAGAACAGTTTTGCCATGGAAACAAATGCAAACAATAACAAAATAAATAGGACAGCCTCATTAAATTCAAATAAAATAAAATAATAATTCAAATAAAAAGTATTGATTCACTTAGAAAGCCAATGCAAGGTGAACCAAAAATATAAAACAAATTAACTCTAGATTTTATTTCTAAAATACTGATAGAAATATGTATTTATATTTAAGCCAACGCCTTAAATCATGCTTCTCGTGCACCAATGGGAAAAATTTCCCTTTTTTATCGGTTGTGCCGATTGTGCACTCGTTCTGGTCGAAAAGCTTCTCGCCAGCAAGCATCCTCTTCATTAGCGAGCATTGCCATCAGCTAAGGCCAACCGCAGAGCAGTGAAAAATCGTATCAACCACGCATCATTCACGCGAGATCTCTAGCCCGTTCTACGTTCCAGCTACGCGTGAATGCAATGGATCAATGGACGCATTCCATCCGAATTCGGCTGTGATCGTCCCGTACGCGGCTGGCACGCTGAAAAATCCTCAATCTTGAACGCTTTGCTTTAATTTGGTTTGGTAGCCGGGCCAACGAACGGCACACCGAAAACCAATAACCGATCAAACGTCACGGACTGTGGATTCGGATTTGCACCCGGACCACACAGTCCGAAAGCTCCCCGGTGATGTTTGCTTGCCAAACCCGGGTGCGAACGCGGACCGACTCGTTCACAGTTCGAGTGTCCTTTATGGTGGTGGTTAGAGTTGAAATGCTTTCGGGTTTGGAAAGGTTACGCTGTCGAGCTGGTTATTTGTTTTTCCCATGGACTGGTGTCGCTTCTGAATGTGTTCGGGTGTTTGTATCTGTTTTCTCTTCAATACTTTTTCACTTACAGTGTTATAAATGTTACGAAATCAAAGCTAAACAATGCATTTTTTTAGTAAAATTTTTATATCAGTTTCATACTCAACAAATCATATTTCAACCTGTTTATTCATGGTGATTCAACAAAACGTGTGCAAAAAAGTCTTTTTCTGTCTCAATTAAAATGAAGTTTTACACCACAAAAAAGGTATCATTCAACATATTTTCAGCACGAAAAGCTAACAATTTCAAATAGTAATAAAACTTTCTCTCTCAGCAAGGTCCGGTTACCGTGTATTTGTTGCCACAGCCGCTTAAAAAACTTATTTAAATCCAATCACATAATAATCGTGTAAAGTTTTATCCACAATTTCATTTCAATTATGCTCATTTGTAGTTATTTTTTATGCATTTCTGGGATAGATTTTTTTTCTCTCTCCCTAGTTCGCCCACACTCCATAACTGAATGCATTATGATGGAAACGATGGTTTCACTGCGAGTGCATTCTAGGAGATTCAATTTTACATTCCCTCACATAATGCGTACCACGAAACGCTACACGAAAAACACAGTTTTAATTTAGTTACAAAAGTTTACTAGAATTGTACATTCACTCGTTTAATCCACCTCCTCGTTGGTGGTGTTCAGGGTTGATATCAACACAAACAGCTTAAAAGCGCAATTGCGGGCAACGGCAAGTGAACGTTTTATCTGGAATCGTTGGAATTTGTAAATGGCTCACTGCGTGCGAGTAGTTGTGTTTTCTGGTTAGCACAAATGTAACACTATTAAAATTAATTACCTTTCCAGTAAGCGCTATGCGATCCGGCATGTAGGGAAATAATTTCAAGTGCTTACTTGAACATGATAGTTTACGCAAATTCCATCAATACGATTGTAATTTGTTCGTTTCTATTTGCATAAAAGCTCAGTTGTGCATGTTAGAAGGATCGATGATTGAACACAGTATTGATGCTTTAAAAAATCTACGAAAATTACCATTATGCGAGAAAATTACCAATTTCCTTCCACCAATTTATATATATAGCAATGCGTAATGCACGATACGGTGTGAATAAATCCAATACATTCAAGGTCATATACAAGGTCATAAACTAATAGATAAATTACTAGATAAATAAATGTACAACTTAAAACAAATTAATAATTATATAATCACATGCAAAGATTTTTTTATTCATCAAGAACGGCTAGGCCTAAGAAAGAAGAAGAAAGAAGAAAAGAAATTTAAATATTAAATAAATAAATGTCTTATTTAAATGAAAAATTCATATGTGAATAATTAAGTAAATAATAAAACAAATCTGAAAAATATGAGAAAACAAAGAAAACATGTAAAACCATTAAAACCCTTTAATGTCAATAGCAAAAATTCTGTTTAACTTATCAGAAATGTGCAATAAAATTTTACACATAAAATTTCAAACCTTTGGGCTTTGTTGTATTAAACTACTGGATTTTGAAACTACTTTTACAACTACTTGCCAAAACACTCTACAACGATCATTTTCATTGTGATTAAAACATGGCAAAGTTGTGTTGTGTCTCTTTCGCCCTTAGCGTATGGTACGCCATGGTTCGGTTTTAAGCGTGGCCTAAAATATTAAAACGAACTGTCGAATGCTTGTTGCTGCATCGGACGTCAACGGTTGTGCTGGCACATAAATAAAATGCTTTTAATTAAATTGTGCCCTCGTCCATGTCCTCGTCGTCCGGGATCCAAACGTTTCCGGTCCATTGAATGTATAAATTTGTGCAATTTGCCGATGTGTGATACCCAAATGTATTTGTTTGTATTATTTTTTTTTTGCAATTCAAAAGTTTCTTTGCTGAGAGTAATTTATTTCTACCACCATTTTGCTGTATAGTTTTTCAAGAATAAAAAAGGCAGCCAGTTGTCCATTTGAAAAGGGGATTTAAAAAGCAATTACATTGTATTACACAAAAGGTTTATGTGTATGCGTGTGTGTGTGTGTGTGAGTAGATAAACCTTCTAGAAAAGAGCTTAATTTTAAACATCTCCCACTAGAGCTGTGTGGAGGTTTGTGTTTCAACGCTACACGCCACCAGCGTGCCTAATCCGAAAGGATAGGTAATAACTTTTTTACACCTTCTGTAAGTGGATTACACCCAATCGTCTGTAATTGGGATGAGACGACGCCATCCAGTCCACGTACCACGCGTGGGCTGAATGTTTCGAGTACACGCGTGACAGCTTTCGGCGTACGGCTGCCTAGCCCGTACCTGAGCACAGCACTCACCCGTCACCCGCAAGGGACATAAAGCAAACCCGGGCGTCCTTTTCTTATCAGCGGCAAAATGGCAACCCGGAAGACGATTTTGTCACACCACTGCACGTCACCGTCCGGGAAGCCAAATCTCGTTAGTCAAGTGTTTAGTATTCAAATATGATGATGATGATGATGATATCCCGAGGCCTTTTTAACCCGCTCGTACACCTGTCGGGAGAAAAGGACCGCGCAAGACATTGCGGATTCCGTATTTCGATTCGCTGGCCGCTCCCAGAAGGAAAGCTGAGCGAAAAGGCAAAAAGTCAGGAAGTCACTTCGTCAGCCGTCCGCAAAGAACAGCGAGACAAAAAAAAAGCTACGAGCCGGGAAGCCTTTTCTCGACGAAAAAGGGTCGTGCCCGGCTTTGCGGGCAACGATGAGTGAATTTGCATTCCTCGTCTTTCGCGCTCGCCCTGAACGCGTACCCAGAATTTATCCTTTCAGGGTTTTGGCGGACGGCTAACTTTTTTTTCCCTATCATCCGAAGCATGCGGCTAGCCACCCCGGACTCGGGTGCTAGCTAAGTAAACGGGAGTCGGGAAATGAGAGCTTTGGCCGTAAATCCAATATTGAATCTCATCATTCTGGGAGGGATTTGTGCTTGTTTGGCCGCTTTGACTGGATGCTCTCTACGTGTGTATATGTGTGTGTGTCGTCTCTTTCTGCCCAATGTTCCTGGGAGATCCAGGACTGTTCGGTGGTTACAAGCCGACCGTGGACAGGATTTCCCGACGCTACGCCATCGGAATACGGGAACAGATTAGAAGCCAACCGAGTCAAGTAAGGGCCTTTTGTCTCAAACCGGTGCGTTTTTATGCTCAAGCAGAGTGATAAAACAGTGAAACATTATAAACCACACCACCGATGGCGGCGATGAAACGGGCTATGCGTGGTACGTTTTCATTCTGTCGCTCTGTCCGTAATTGCATTACACTTTTTAAATAAGTTGCCTTTATGGTTGACATAACCATAGACGGCACTTTTGGCTGGGGGGAGGGGGGGGGGAATAGAGTGTTTCCCGTTTTTCAGTATCTTTTTTTTGCAGTTGAAAACAGTGATAAATAACCGTAGAATAATACTAGCGCATAATTTGAACGTTATCCAATGTCACCAAGCATGCTGAAATTATCGTGAAACGTGGCTTACTGAGATTAATTCTTAGTGGATGTTTGGGTTTTATCCGTGCTGTACAAAAATGACAACTCCTAACGTGAGTTGGCATATCACCTTCAAAACCAATGACGTTAGATAGCAGAGAATTCAATTTTGAACGGTTAAATATCCCGAACTTCAAACAGATATTTGAGGCTAACATTAAAAAATCATGGCTTTGGTCTTAGACTATGAACTCTGGAGCAGGATCTGTTGTCTATATGTAAAGATTGTTCATGGTTTAGGAGAAGAACCATTGATAACAAAGAAATCGTAAGTAAATGTGTCACTTGGTAGAGAGTAGCTTTAAATACCGTGAAACGCAATTAATAAGCCTTATACGAATTTTATCGCTCCCGGATAAGCGAACAATACGGAAAAAGCACATTTTTTTTTTAATTATGTTAGAACGGCCTGAGGCCGTATTAGACTAATTTTACCTCGTAGCAGGCTAGTCAGACCGTGCTACGGGGGGACGGACCGAATGGGATTTGAACCCGGTCCGGTCGTGTTAGGAACCTAGCGCCGTTGTCAAATACACCACCAAAAAAAAATTAAAAAAATTAAATTTTTATTATTATTTTTCTATCTAGTACTCCAGGGATCCGATGAACAAGTTCAGCTTCCTAGGACTTCCCTTATTATTCCATTGGTTTTGGAGTTACGACCTGAATACCTTTAGGAATTCGAGTCCTGCAACTTAAATTACATGTTTCCTTGACTAATATTGACGTAAATTGGTATGTATAATGTATTGTTTCAACGTCTTATCTTATTTTAATATTCATACTGTTTGCCTGTTTTTTAATATTCATACTGTATTGAGCTCGAATACTTAAAGATACTCGTATAAAGAGACAACCACTATGTACTGAGATCCAAAACAGCAGATGTACCTTTTTATCAGTGTTGTCCGTCTAAACGGTATATTATCCAAGACCCAATAAGCATAAATAAACGGTGTCGTTGCGTACTAAAACCGCTTATTACCAAGGTGACATATGCACTGAACCATGATTCTTTTGTTGTACTCACTGGCGCACACAAAAAATGTACCAGAATTGTACTAGAAATATATAAACAAAAAACCGAGCTCCATTCTCGCCGAGTTTCATGTACTATTCCGCGGTTGATGTCTATTTTTCCACATTTTTTTTTCGCTATGCTCGCCCGGGGTATGGGTGCACGGGTAAACATATTCTTATCTCGACCCGATCCATCTCTCCGTGCGCCAGGGACCCACCGAGGTCGCCGGGCCTTTACCCTAACACAATGGTGATAATTTATTTTCCTTCGCATCCGGGTAGAAGCATTCCGGCTGGTTACGGAATTACGTTCGGGTCCTTGCTTCCTTCTATTTCGCTGCACGCCAGCCCAAAAGGTAATGTAGAACCCCTTGTGCGTGTAAGGGGAAACGAACCCCAATATGTGCGCCTGTGCGTGTGTGTGTGTGTGTGAGTCGGGATGAATTCGAAAACGGAAGCTAGCTCCAGGATTTGCGCAACGGTGGCAAACGCTTCCCACCGCAACGTTGCCCTGTAACAGTGGCAACCCTCTATTTCTCTCTCTCTCTCTCTCTCTCTCTCTCTCTCTTTTCCCTTTCCTATCCGGCAAAAACGCTACCCCATTTTCATCTCCGGAAGTTTGTCGAAATTGCTGCGGAGATTTTTATTTTACCATCACAGCTAGAACCATACTGTTAGAATGGCACCAAACGGGGGCCACGACCGCCAAAGAAAAATAAACACACACACACACACACCTCTCCCCATACGAAGAACCAGAAATGAGAAAATATCGTGTTGAAAATAAATCGCATCGTTTAACGCCTTCTTCCTGTCGACGGTCCGGACGGCTGTTCCAGCTTTCTTCTGCCCGAAAAAGCTTTCCCCGAGTGTGTGTGTGTGTGGGTTTTTTTTGTTTCCTTCTGTGCAAAATCCTTTCAGCTTCTACCGGGCGGAGTGGCTTCCACGCGTTCGGGAACCCCATGTACATGATCCCGGAGTGGCCGGAGTGCCGCTGGATGTATAAATATCCTTATCCGGACAGTTCAGAAACCCATTGAACCGGATCGAATGTGAATTCCTAAACTTTCCCAAGGAGGGTTGGGAATATTTAAACCCACAACAAATGCCCTTATATTTTACTAAATCGCTCCCTGAAACCGGTTTGGTTTGCTCTCGTTCTCTCACTATTTTCCAGTTGCCCGTTGTTTGTGATTGTGCACTGAACACCAGCTCCAGCTTGAGATGGAATGGGCCCGCATGACCATGGGAACTTGGGAGAAACAAAAAAAAAAGCTTCGTCTAAGTCATCCGGGACAGGACAAAGCAGCAGCGGTGGCACGACAAATGGTCGGAAAAGGAACTTCATTTTGTTTAGCCGCTTTTGCTTGTGATTTCCTTCGTGATTTCTTTTTTTTTCTTCTCGCTCGAAACGGTGAATGGGAAAACTTTTTTTCTACATTGATGATTTCCCAATCGCTGCCAGCCGGGTTACGTACGGCGGTATCAATTGGCCACCCTTGGCAATATCATGCATCAAATCGAATCACGCCTAAGGGACAAAACAAATCGTCTTGAACTGGTCGATGATTTTTTTTCTCTGACCTGTATGAAGAAAGAAAAGAGTTTTATTTTCTTCGTTTTGCACATGATGTTTGGTTCGAACACAAAAAAAAATCACGCAAATAGTGAAAGGAAACAAATCAAACCATTTAAAAAGTTGATTTAAATGTAGTTGTGCGTTGTAAAAGAATTGTAAAAGCTTTGCCCAAAAGTTCCTTTTTTTGAGTATTTTTTACCCAATATTCCCGAAAACAAAAGCGTAAAACTTGGTAAAAAAAATGCTGAATTTTTTGTCTTCCGATAAATAATATTGTTTTATACTTTACACAACGCGCAACAAACGTTTACACTCTACTATACCTCTTGCTGCTATGCCATACAAATTGTCTGTAATTAAACATTCGTTTTACAAAGCAGTACGTAAATTTAAATTTAATTACACCCAAATATATTCACACAACCAGTCTATTGCACTATTGAGGATTTCCATACAAAACAGCACTTTATGGCCATATTCTTTGTAATGAATCTTTTCAATGTTTTGTTTTTGTTTTGGAGCTTTTTTTTAGTGCCACTTCAAGCTGCTACATTCCTGTCGAACAGCGATCGAAACGGAAGCCGTGAAATGGTTCTATAAACACATAGAAGCAAAAATCGTCTAACCATTTGCTTTCTTTTTGGTTTTGTCGCCTTCCCACAATCGAATCCATCGGTGGACATTCCAGCTTTAGCGCTACCGTCCCATGGTGCCTCTGTTTTTCTAGCTACCCTTTTGTCTGTTTTGGATTTTCCCCTGTTTTTCTTGTTTTTTGCTTTCCACTATGAAAACCGATAGCGTCATAAAAATTGCAATCATCTCCCCTCCCTTCGTTCCTTCTGCCAAATCTCCGGTCCCTTCCCGTAAGGACCCTTTTATGCTCGCTTCGTTCCATCGCTCGTAGCTTTCCACTTCCGGGTGTTTTCAATTTTCATTTCTATGCAAATAAAACATGGATCCTACATGACACTTACCGGGGAATAGTTAAAACCGATGGACATGAGAAATACCACACTGGCTAGTGTCGGTGCCCAAACACTACCGCCGTAGCAGGCAGCGAATGATCCGATCCGGTGCAACTGGTGTACGAAGCGCTTTTTTCGCTTTCGCGCCACTATACCATCCCCACAATGCCAGTATTTCATTGAGGTAAAGTATGTCCCTCAACACGTGTAAAGCACGGGAAAGAGATAACGAAAAGGAAGAAAAAGAGATAGATGTATAGAGAGAAAGAGAGAGGGAGAGAGAGAGAGAATGGGAAGCGGCGACAAATGAAACATTAATCCTT
>STHB01000010.1:19365099-19385133 GCA_018908115.1 Anopheles rivulorum
ACACAAATTTCCACACGTGATACAGATGTCATCCAATGGAACCAACATAAATCACATTATTTGGAAACAATGCTTTAGCTCAATATCAAAACTCCACTTCCATACTAGCAAAGCGGTGTTTTTTTTTTTTGTTTTCTTCCTTTATCTACCCTCGACAGTGCAGCGAGGCAACAAAACTTCAGCCACAGCATGCCGATCCGTGCTAAATATCCGCCACAATCCGAACCCCTCAACAGCATCAAACAAATAAGAATCCCAAAAAAAAAAAGTCTACCCACTCACCAGTCACCAGCGTTCGTTTCGCTGCAAATGGGCTTAAGAGTTTTCGGACCGCTCTGGCGCTTAAACTTCCTCCCGCTTCACCCACCCCCGCTCCATACCCTGATTTTCCCAAAACCGAAGGAAATGGTCCCGGGGAAAAATCTCCCACAAATCCGGTCCATAAGCAGTGGAGGTGCTAAGAAAGTGAAACAAAGTGTTTAACCTTGCCACTGGATGATGGGTGGCGTTCGGATGGCGAACAGCGTGGGGACAACTGGCAAAAAATAAATAAATAAGACTACCGGAAAGCAAACCGTGGCCGGGGAGACATGCGCGAGTGCGATGGTTCCTTCCCTCTTTTTTTTGCCTTGTGTTGCTTGGCTGTTACTTCTGCCCCAAGTGTTCGGGAAAACGGGAACTCGGCGTTGGTGTAGGTGGAACAGAAGGAAAGCCCAATATATCTTACATATCTTCCACTAACCCTCACATCGGAGCCCATACGAAGGAAAATTCCTCCATCCAGGGCAAGTCATGTGGGAGTGGGGCTGTTTTCTGTCTTCCTTCAGAACCTTTCGCATCGTTTTCCACCTTCCGGCAAAGCGAGGGTCGGCCATCATAGGGAAAATGGATTACATCACACATGCTAACGGTCCACCCCCTCCCCAAAAGCACACCGTGTGTGTCCGCGTGCGACTGGAGACGACAAACAAACACACACACACACACATGCATGCTCTTTCCCATGCCTCTGAACTTCCGTTCCGGGTTGCAATCTGTTTACGTTATCCTGGTATGATGCTGGTTGAAAAACCGAAACGAACCGAGCCAACCTTGCCACCATTTGTGCCAACCGGCGCGTTCGAGCAGCCTGTGTGTGTGTGTCAGCTGGGTAAGATCAAAAATCCACTTACACTCCACAACCCCCCCCTCCCCCCACAAAAAGGGGTGTCCACCCCTCCCCAGCGGGGCAATGGTGGAGCGGAAACACTGTCCCCTAATGTTGGCGCCCGGCAATCCATTAGGGAAAGTGGTGGGACGACGCATTTCCGGACGACAGTTCCCGGCCACGGCCGGACTCGCCGGGGCCCGGGTTATAGTGAAATTTATAACAAATTTTCACATTTTGCCCCATATGTTACACGTCAGTGGGCCATCAGCTGCTGCTCTTTTGCTCCCGCTGCTCATAAACTTCGTGCCTAAAGTGTGCCGGAGTTCGCGAAGAACGAAGCCAAAAAGCGAACGACGGACGCCATGCCATTTATGACGATTTTGCTCCGTTTTGCTGCTGGGCCGCAAGGACGACGAAAACAAGCGTTCAGCTACGATCGGTTGTGGGTGAGGAGGTAACGAGAAGGTCAAGGTGGTGGTAAAGAAGTAGCAAAGTATAGCGCCAAGATATGAAACGAACCAAGCGGCATGAGCAGTTGCGCGACCAAATGAAGGAAAAAGCATTTATCCCCGTACATGCTTGCTGGAAGTAACAGAAAATGGGCAACGGCAATACTGGGACATCGGGACCGATAAATATCAAACCAATCGAAGCCGTGGGTGAAAAAACAAATTTCCAAAAAAAGGTTGTTTTTTTTCTATACCATACGGTGGAAAGTAAGAGACTCCCGATCAACTGCACCACTTAGTGATCGTGTGCAGCTTATTTTTTGACTCTTTGACCAGCTAACATACTTGCTGCCACCAAGCACTCGGTAAATTGGCACAATCAATCTAATTTTGTAATAAAAATTATTCTGCAGCACAAGCCTTGGAAACAGACTCTACAGTTATTGTGCTAAGGTATTGAAATGCCTTTAGCGATATCAGTTTAGTTTATGTTTTTATTAGCGTCTGTAAGACTTTCTTTAAATACAATATCTTTTAAAAGTGAGAACGTGATCATTACTGTAATCTGTCCAACATCTGTAAAAGCAACAAATTTGTCATTATAATGATTTGTCATCTGAATCATTCATTCATCATTCATGATTCATGAATCTAAATGAATCTTTAGACTGAATGGACGATGGATCTCTCCAAGGATCTAGACAAAAATCGGAGTGTATATTATTATTTATTATTTATTTACATTTTATTTTTATATTTTATTATTTTAACTACAAGATTCATTATTATTCACGAGTTTATTTCATTCGTGAAGATTCATCTTTAAGTTTTTAATTATTTACGAAATCATAGAAACCTAGATCGTGAGGATCACCTAGATGTTATGTGGAATGTTTAAGGACTCTTGAATCTAGGATGATTCATTCTTTTGAATCTCGACTCTTGAAGTGAAGGACTCTTCAATGACTCATTTCGAAAGCTTCCAAATCACAATCTACTGGATAGTTTATGAAAAGACGACCAACTTGTTGTATCGGAGACTTGTCCAACTTATTTTCAATAAAATTGTGCAAAAATTCCAAACTAAGGTGAATATCTATCTCAGATAGAATCTTTTACAAAGCATTGACAAAAAGAGTATTGATATTAAATATTTAATAAACTTAACTTTATCTCTACGAAGTCACACATTGGTCATACATTTCAACATATCTTCACCATATCTTAGCTGACCAAATATTTTACTAATCTTCTTCACAATCTTGCACAATCGCTTCGCACCATGCGTTCCAAACTGGGGACCACGTCAGTCAACGATATTACCATTTTCGTTTAATTTCGAGAGTTTGTTTTCCACGATCCGGCATGGAAAGGTCCTGGTCCGGGTCCTAGTCGGCAGCTTCTTCACGAACTTTTGCCTGTTCGCGTGATAAGAAACACTGATCCTTTGCAAACACGGCATGGCTCGGTACCCTCGGGCCACCCAAATGTGATCTATTCATCTCGTTCCGGTTCGTAGAGAGGAACAAAAAAAAGAAGCATCCATTCGGTTTTACCCGGACGCGCATTGGAACTCAATCGAACGGATAGCCGCTGATGCCGGGCGTTGATAAAAATTTAAATTTAAATTGAAACCAGCTATCGAAGGGAGGGTTTGGGGTTTCACGGAACGCTCCGGAGAATTAGATTATTCACACGCAGAGGTCGATTCGAGTGTCGTTTGCGCCGAGCCGAAGAATAGTTCAAGCATATTTGAAATGCTCAATAATCGAAAGTTTGCTATTTTTTCTTGTCAGGAAAGATGGTCTTGAAGTAGGGATCGAAAGGAGAGATTGAAATAGAGAGAATAAGGAGAATGATGAAGGAAAAAAGCTATGCTTGTAAAGCAAAGCTGCTGAAAGTCGTCTGATGACAATCCCTTCAACAACAACAACAAAAAAAGGGAACCAAACGCTATCGATGGACAAGAATTCGCAAAGTAGAAAGTTTATATTTCTTCCTCCTCTCCCAACAACAACCCGTACACCCGATCCTTCCCTCCGCTTGCCTCTCCTCACCCGTTCGTCCGCACAATCGGAACCGGTTCCGTTGCGCTTTCCTGTTGGGCAAATAAAAATGGAAATTTATATCCACTTCTTCGGCGAGCGTTGGAGAAAAAACTCCGGGGGTTGGATGCTGATGGTTTGCCTGCTTGCGTGACTCTTTGGCGAGTGCTCGTGAGCTCGTGACAGTGTCAGGCACAGCCCGGGCCCGGGTCCATTTCTTGCACAACTCGACAGCACTCGACGGTGGCATTGGAATGCTGCTTCCCATTCAATGCAGACATGTGTACGCAATGTGGCCAAACGGACGACGCAACGGCTCATTTCGTCTCCATTCTCTCTCTCTTCTCCAGCATGGGGTTGCTTTTGTAGTTATGGTAAAAAATGTGTATTAATAGAAGCGAAGAAATACATACAGGACATTTTTCGCCATTTCTTTCACAAAACCCACACGAGCGCGTGTTTTCTACGGCACTGCCAAAATAGATGAAAATCTGCTAGAGCAAGCACCAAGCACTCCGCCATGTACACAACTTGACGGGCAAGCATAAAATTGTCTCCGTACAGGCTATTGTTAACATTCTCTTCAAAACTTTGATTAATGCGGCACCAATCTTACGCCACGACGAGGACATTTATGCGTAATGCAAAACGCGTGTGCCGCAAACCACTTTCCAAGAAACTTTGCCAAGAAAGATACGGCGAAGAAAAATAACTCCACGATACCGTTTGGTGCCGCTGCAGACAATCCCACCTGTCAATCGAAGGATAAACTCCAATCAACCATTATAAGAAAAGAATCGTATGATTTTGACGTGAGGTCTGACGTGCGTGTTTGAATTGCCTTAAGATGCCGCACAGGGAACAACTCGCGCCAATATGATTATGCAAAAACACTTCTGTTGGCGCGAGATGTGATGATGGGTTGTAATGATTGATTAGTTACCAAAGAAACGATTTTTTTCTGTACAGATTTTACAATCACCAATAAAATGATTTCAAAGATTATTGGAACGCAAATAGAGCCTACGAAGTATTACATACATGTTCTTGAGAACTTGTAAAACGGTTTCACTTAATGGACCTATATTAACAATATGTCTTCATGAGTGTGTATTAAAATGTTATCATCAATCATGTGGGTAGTGATTAGCCCGAAATGTGAAATGTTAATCATCGTTCATTACATAAGCTTTTACATGACATATGATGAGATGCATGATCGATTACGAAGTGTACTAAACTGAATGATATACCCAGATCATCGTTCTAATTTCCGCTCACACAATCTACGGCTTCAAACTCTAATAACACTTTGATATCTGCTTCATAAAAGTCACAAACATCTCCAAACTTAGATACTCGGACATGAGAGTCGTCCAACATCAGCTTTTATCAGAGCTCGTATTCATAAAGATCTACCAGATGTAGAAGTAATGTATGCAATAATCGAAGTGCATTAAGATATTGTTTTGTTTTGGATCGCTCGAGATCTCTTTATCTGGAGATCACACCCTATCACAATCTGAACCTCAGGCAACCAAGTACTTGTCATGTCCCAATATTATGTCACTTAACTCCTTAAATTCCAACTATTTAATGGCCGTTTAGTTTGGTTTCTTTTAAGAATTACTGAAACACTTCACTTTTATCCTATTGGAGGCGGAAAAGTCACAGAAAGAGACGTAAACGATCAAAGCTGAGCAGTTCGGTATCATTATCGTGACGTGATCAATCCAACTAATGTGCTTGTTGACTCTTTAACATTCACCCTGTGTTCCTTTCAACTCATAACGTTTATAAATAAATCAAAAACATAAATAAAACTACAAACGCATTATAAATTAGAGAGTACAATTGCTCACTCCATGCTTCACAAATGCTGCTGTGCCTCTGTGTGAAAAGAGGCTCACTCCCAATTCTTCACGTCTCAGCAAAATGCTACTTAATGAAAATATAAATGCATTTTACTTATGCATGAATGCGGTCGTGTACATTGCCACCCGCCCGTACCAGGGTGGCCAGCATAAATAGGTGCAGTGTGGAGAGGGGAGGGGAAGTGGGAGAGAAAAAACGGAACAAGACACTCCACAGTTTGCGTTGACAAACATGCGTACCGATCGTACCGAGAGCACGTCGGCACCGGTACAGTCACAATTATGACATAATCCACCTCAGCTGGCTCCGTGCTGCCATACACCTGGAAGGTTTTTGGGTGCACACGGTGCTGCATGGCCACCGACCCACGCAAAAATGTACACGCACCACACAGGCGACTCTTACGCGTGGCCTATTTCCGCTTCTGTTCGCTTGACGAGAATCACCGTACCATAACGTACGAAAGCACAAACCTGCCCATACCCTTCCTTGCATCAGCTTTCCCCCGTTCGTCCTACCCGCACACATCCCCCACATGCCACATTGGGTGTGCGTGCAGGCACCCATTATGATTTAATTAATTGAAAACAACAGCAGCACAACAGCAACCAAAAAAAAAAAACAAGCTGACTGTCGCTACTGTGCTGCGTATGCGGTACACTTCACCGGTCGAAATAGATTATTTTCATCAACAGTAATTATGATCATTGCTTTTCAATTTTCTACATACAGCAACACCACGTACGCGCGGGACACAGGTGACTGTTCGCCATTTTCGCCGTTTCGCCGATGTGAAGTGATGCGCAGTGTGCGCAGTGCATTATAGTTTTCCAGCAGATAAGGCGGGAGAGGGGTGTAGTAGGCAGATGGAAGGGGAGGGTGGGTGGTTGGGGCGAGGGGTGAATGCATCCGTAGCTTCCGTAGCATAATGTTTTAATTCGGACCGGGTGCGTATTTGTCACTTGGGGTCCATCGATTTGGGTTCCGTCCGTCACGCGGATGTGAGGCGGACGAAATGATGATGAGTGGCCGGCACGGTTTGCCGGCTTTCCTGCTTTATTGCATTGTGGCATTGTGAGTGTTTGGGGTAGTTTGGATGAGTGATTTTCTGCTTTCTTGTATTGTTTTTCTCTCCGCTTTTTTGTTTTCCCATTGCGAGCGCGTGCAATTGTTTTCACTTCTGATTAAGCGCGTTCCACGTGCGGAATTGAATGGAACAGTGGGAAAAGCTGATCGGTCGATCGGTCGAAGCTGTAAAATGGTAGATATATGTATATAGATAATAATTTATAATGCATTGCAGCAGGGAAAGCACATCATGCACAACTAAGAACAATTAATTAAAATAATGCATATTTTATAAAATAAATTCTTCAACAGCTTGTTCTAAAGCTCACTTTAAAAATGTATTCGTAATGGACACTAACAAAAGAAAAATCACAATTAAAAAAGCTTCCATTTTAACGTCTTATGCCACGCAATTTCTTCCACGATCCTTATCAATGCAAATTCGTCCAACAACTTGGTCCTGATTGCATTGTGCGTATGACCCGTCCCGGGTTCGGTCGATCGGTGGTAATGCAATAAGCAATAAATTTTCCTTTGTTACCGCGATGCCTCCAACTCGATTTCTCATGCACGTTTCCTGTTTTCCTTTGCATTCCCACTCCAGTCATTGACTGTTTTTTTTTTTTGCTTTTGTTTTATTTATTTTTTGTCATTATTATTCCTTTACGCGACTACCGCAATCAAACTGATTGACCCACATTGCAAGCCCGGTAGCATACCTCCAGCAGTATTCGGGTGTTCGAATTTTTTTCCGGTCCGGATCTGATTTATTGCACGATGAGTAATGGATTGGACCACGGACGGAATTTAAATATGTCGATTATTCAACATCCCGTGGGCGCACATACCCGTGGCGATCATGCGACGGAACCATTTTGGCATTTGCATCCTGCTTCCCTGGTACGACGAAGGTCGGTGCTGGGATATGCTTCTGGATATGTATTTGACGCACATTTTTCAGCAAAAATAAAACACATCCACTTAGTGGTATCTCCTGGAACGGGCGTTTCTGTTCTGGTAAAAAATCCGTTCCTGATTCCGGGAAAAAGCACACAAGCTCCTAGTGAGCACAAGACAATAGAACTTGATAGTTAGCACAAACATGCGTACCGAGCACAATCCTACCATTGCTTGGGAAAGGCGCTTGCTTTCCAGTATCACCAACTTCTGATGGCACTCGTTCCAAGAAATGTAACCCAATGATTCTCACTTGTGCATCGCTTTGTCACCTTGTCTAAAATAATTTCCCTTCACCCGTTGGCTTGTTTGCCAGTATAGCCGAAACTACATCCTACCCACCCACTGTACACAAAGTGCATCCATGGCAATCGGTTCACTTACATACGACCCGGAATTCGACGTCTCCGACGAATGCTCGATGGAGTGTTTGCAAATTTGTTCTAGCGTGAGCGAAACCTGGGAAGCGGCAGTGTCTTCCCAGTTTCCACCAGAACTGAACACACTTTGCACGGGTTTCCATGTGCCAACCGTGTCATTGTTTGCCTAGATACTGCCGCATCTAAATTAACACCGACACACATCCACAATACCGAACGACCGTCACCATGGTTCGTGTTGTTTGAGGGCGAATGTTTTTCGGGGCCCAACACCCGACGCAACACAACACTGTGGCAGCTGTGATTTGCAATACAAACGAAAGATGCCCGTACAAAGATCTCACATTGCAACGTCAGCAGCAGGGGGGATGAGTTTGGGGCTGCCCAAAATGTTGTAACACACATAGTCAGCTGCACAGTGAGCAATTTCGAACAAATGTTGGGATAAAATTTAAATGTTGGGAANGCTCCTAGTGAGCACAAGACAATAGAACTTGATAGTTAGCACAAACATGCGTACCGAGCACAATCCTACCATTGCTTGGGAATGCACTTGCCTTCCAGTATCACCAGCTTCTGATGGCACTCGTTCCAAGAAATGTAACCCAGTGATTCTCACTTGTGCATCGCTTTGTCACCTTGTCTAAAATAATTTCCCTTCACCCGTTGGCTTGTTTGCCAGTATAGCCGAAACAACATCCTACCCACCCACTGTACACAAAGTGCATCCATGGCAATCGGTTCACTTACATACGACCCGGAATTCGACGTCTCCGACGAATGCTCGATGGAGTGTTTGCAAATTTGTTCTAGCGTGAGCGAAACCTGGGAAGCGGCAGTGTCTTCCCAGTTTCCACCAGAACTGAACACACTTTGCACGGGTTTCCATGTGCCAACCGTGTCATTGTTTGCCTAGATACTGCCGCATCTAAATTAACACCGACACACATCCACAATACCGAACGACCGTCACCATGGTTCGTGTTGTTTGAGGGCGAATGTTTTTCGGGGCCCAACACCCGACGCAACACAACACTGTGGCAGCTGTGATTTGCAATACAAACGAAAGATGCCCGTACAAAGATCTCACATTGCAACGTCAGCAGCAGGGGGGATGAGTTTGGGGCTGCCCAAAATGTTGTAACACACATAGTCAGCTGCACAGTGAGCAATTTCGAACAAATGTTGGGATAAAATTTAAATGTTGGGAAATAACAAATGATATATCATTTGCCAAGTTCATATATAGTACATCTTAAAAGCAGCTGCCACTTTTCAAAATTCTGTAGTGTCTTGAAAGGCATTATCAGAATCAATATGCCATGTCCTGTAAGCTCTAAATTTTGAGCAAGTTGATGCTCTCTTTTGTTTTTTCTATAACGCTTTTAGAGGATTTTTCTTCTGGAAAATGTTGCTTCCATCATTTTGACGTCATCAGCAAGTATTTTATAAACACTGGATAGCATTTTACACCAATTAGAATGAACACTTCCAGGTTTCATTAAGATACTTCAAAATCTTACTAAATTATACTTCTATTTTAAAAATTTTGCGCAAAATTTCAATAAAAATGTTGCCCAAAAAAACAAATAAAATAAAAAATGTAACAATCAGTACTTAAAAACCTTTCTGAGTTTAAACAGGGAATGATTATCGGTCCGTTATTTAAATAGTTGAACTGCAGTTGCTTGAGTTGCAGTTTCTTAAAAACCAATGGTCTTTTTTACATAACTGTCAGAAATTCACAAACTTGTTCGTAGAAACTAGAAAACAACCTAACAATACAACTTTGGACATTTGTTCCCTCAAGTGCCCACAGTGCCGATTCTAGTAGTACATCTGATTTAAAATAAACCGAGATGTACATTGCATGTTTGAGATCTTCTGTACCCAATGTTTTCGAACCCAACGTGTCGAGAAAAGCTAAAGACAGCTATAGCAGGAAAAACTTGTTTTTCCCTGTTTATTTTTTCGGCAACCAATCAAAAATCCCAACAAAACACGATTTGGACTAAAATGTGCACTTAAAATTGTAATCTCATTGTGTAATGATTAATTTATGTGTCCCTCTTTGCCTTTCAGTTTTTTTAATGCACTTTACATGGATGAGTTCCATAATAATGTAAGAAGCAAAAATGTCCACCATGCGGCTCATTGAGCCGTACGCAATGACCAACCCAACTGATTGAACGCGCAACAGTGTAATGAGGTCTCCCGTTTTGGGATAATTGAAAGATGGGAGAAGCGACAAAATAATTCTTCATAACCCTCTCGCCACCACGCACCCAGCAAAGGATTACCGGAAGGAATTTTGTTTGATGTTTTCTGGCACCCATTCCCGAAAAGCATTCCCGTTACTGATTTTCTTTCCTTTCATCAAATCCTTCTTTTTTTTTGGTGGGCCATCCGTTCCTAAATAAAATTCCCAATGGTGGGACGAAAAAAAAATCATCACAACCCTAACGTTCAACTATTCACCCTTTTTTTTCTACTTCCCACCCAACAGTCCCTGCCGGTTGGGTTGGGTGCGCTTGGGGAAAATCAATTTACAAGTACACTCCCAAACGAGGCAGCATTCACTGAGGAATGGTACCAACCCGACAGTACAAGAAAGAACAAAAAATTGCCAACATTCTACAGAACGCTCATCTGCGCACCAAATAGAACTTTACTCCATTGATGATTGTGTGTATGGGTTTGGGTCTTGGATGAATGTTTGTCGTACGACGACGGTGCACATTTCGGTTCGCCACGCTATCTTCGGACGGGAAACATTCAATCGAAAGCACATGAACACGTGCCTTTTCTGCACTGAAGAACCGTCGTTTGCATTTCCATATTAAGGGATCCAATCGACGGACACAACGAGACCGATGGAGGGGGACACTGGTGAAATTGATGAAAATAATTTCATCAAAACCATACCCTGAAAAAAAAAAAAAGAACCAACATTAAGCTCTCCCGCAATGTTACCGTGAACGCGTAAGATTAAAAGCGCCCGTAACTATTTTCAATCATTACGAAACCCCCAACCTGCCAACCGACCCATGAACCCTTTTCGATAAGAAAATGGTGCTAAAAAGGCTCTTTCCGGGCATGTTTCTAAGATTGTAAAATCTGTACAGTCGGGTGGTACACTCGGTGGGCCGAATGTAATCCTCCAGACGAGCAGTGTGGCGTACCATTTTCAAGAAGCTTTTTCACAGCAAAAAGACAAATCTTCTCAAAGGCTTAGTTGAACGACACTGGTTAAGGTACTGGACAGACACCGGCAAACTTATGTACGCTTGTTTGAGATGGGATTGGGGTATTTTTTTTTTATTATTATTTTTTTCTGCAACATTTGTACGAAGCAAACACGTTTTGGATGAATAATTTAAGCTTCTTTCGAATGATTTCTACTGTAAAATGTGTTCCAACATCATATTTGCTACACCGATATGTTTTTGCTTATTAATTTATGCATTATTTGTGATTAATCCTATTATCATGAAATAAAAAAAAAACATAAATTCAGCACAACAGTTCACAACACTCTGGCTTTATTGTTTTCCTTGTGTAAAAATAGATAAAAACAGTGGACGTTAATTTATTACCGCAATTCACTAGCACAGAAGCAAACGAAAATAACAAAAAAAAACGGTTCTTAATTCAACCCAACAAATCGGTATACAGCACGATTAGCATTTAATTTCTAACGGGCTGAATCCCTCCCAATGGGGATAATGCCCGCCCATCCCAAACAAGGTTGAGCCGGTGGATTACTCGGTGCCCGGGGTTTTTCTAGTTGATTTTCCTGTATGGTGTTGACGCGGCATTTTCAATTTGCCTATGCTAATGAGCATGTTTTATGGAATTTATCATTCCATTATCCAGCAAGCTTCTTCCCATTGTGAGCTTTCGATTGATGGTTCAATTTAGTCTGAATGGTTAACAATGTTTGCCGGTAAAAAAACATGTACGATAACAATTCTATTGCTAAACAACTGCTTCTTTGCAAAGGCTTTACGAATTTGCGTCACTTTGTACTATTAAACATAAAGTTTTCGCCCAAATGTGTTAATCTAAGCAAACTGTAAGGTGATCAGTAAGCGAACGATAATTCGCGGCAATGTAGAGCTAGAGTTTACAACTAGAGTTTCGAAAATGTGTGAAACACTTGTACAGTGAGTCAAACGCAAATGCGGACACCGAGAAATTGTACGATTGGTTAAGCTTTGGAGCCAGTTTTGTAAGAATTTCGCATTATAGTTTCACTAACGACAATCTCCTATAAAACGGGGCGGCCTGTTGGTGTATTTGGCAACGGCGCTAGCCCCTAACACGACCGGACCGGGTTCAAATCCCATTCGAACCGTTCGAACCCCCGTAACACGGTCTGACTAGCCTGTTACGTGGTAAAAATTAGTCTAATACGGCCTGGTCCTTTCTAACATAGCAAACATAAAACTCCTATAAAACGTTTACAAACTATCTGAACAATTATGTTGCTGATCGAAATAGAATTAAAATGATCCTGTAACATTACGATTAATATCTTTCCAAGGATGTGCGTTTTATTGAAGTATTAAAACCTAACCACTTCATGAAACTATGATTTTTTGCACTCTGTGGCCAATATCTGAAATTTGGGAATTGACTTTTCGGGAGACTTTTCTATCATGAATCGATTGTAGTACTTAATTATCAAATCTTTAACTAGCGGTACGATCGCATGATCAACCCACTGTTTACTTTGCAGTATAAAATAGCCATTTTTTTTTTCAAGCAGCTCTTTCTCCATCCGATCCTCAACCCAAGGATAGGTGTCGCCTGCTGTAAACTATATTTTCCGACACCGCCTGTCTGAAACGGCCCTACGTCACAAATCTCGTGTACCGAAATCATCCACCAACGCGGCCAACCGTATCCACCCTGCAAATGGGACGGGTTACGTACATGTACCCAAAAAAAAAAACCCCATGACAACCGGACATCCGGGACACAGTGGCGCGTACCGGACTGCCAGAAATAGGATGTTGAAATAAAACCGCAGTATTTTAATTGGACGGCACCAGACGGATCGCTTTGTTTGCGTTTCGCCACCATGCTCAATACGTGGCTGTGGACAAACTGTATGGTGCTTACGTGTGACACCTCGTACGTATCCACCAGATTTCACCGCATTTCTCATTTTACATTGTCCTTATCCATGACCCTTTTTTTTTGTTGGGTGGGTTGATTTTTAATTCCTAACGTTTTATGTGTGTAGAAGGCGTGTTTTGTTCTTTCCCTAGATTTACTCATCCATGGATGCGTGTGGAAAGGCCTTGTTACGCACCCACGAGTCCTGCCATCCTGTTTTATACGTCGAAGTGCTTTTATTTATTTTTTTTTGTGATAACTATTTAAACAAGAAGTCAACTTTACAAATGGCAACTCGTTGAAATAAAAGGCACATGGAGTTGCAAACGCAAATTAACAGCGCAACCTTACACAAAAAAAAAGTACACGCTTTCTAATGTGAAATAAGGAAACGAGAAATTTGGTACTGGCACCGGAACCGAGAATGACCTGCATTTAAACAAAATTGCACAACATCAATCGCGTCTGGTGGCGTTATGTTTGCCCTGTTGGCAAACTGTTTCCATCTTTCGAAGCAGCACTCATTTAGCGAAACACAAATTAAGCAACCAGCGAAACATTCCCGGACATACAGGGGCATTCATTTTGCGTCCCTTTCGATGGTAAGGGTTTTGCATGAATGCTTACCATTTTTACCGAAACCGAAACCAACCTCCTCCCCTCCCACCCCCGTAATGAGCCTTCTCAAGTGGGAATTATTCCTCGGCAAAGCCCCCGGGGAGAGCTAATAAGCAGCTAACCAGCACCGGGAATCAACCCAGTGAAGATCACCCACACACATACAACCAAATAAAAAAAAAAACACACACACACACATTGGGAATATTCATTCCAGTGCATGCTCAGGGCCGCAATCTAGCGTCACGGAATTAGCTTTATCGAATTTAAGGTGACAATTTCATTTGAATTTCAATTCAGTTGCGCGACAAAATTAGTACGCGAGCGCGAACTCCCGATTTTTGGCATTTCCTGCTAGCCTGCGGGGCTATCGATACGGGGGGAAATTTGCACAACGGTGTCGAAGAAGAACCGATCTGTGCAATGGGTACGGAAATTTGCAAAATTAGTTTTTGGTGTTCCTTTTTTTTATTTTTTTTTTTTGCGTGGCGTTTTGCTGATGCTCTCTGGCGGTCTGGCTAAACCTTGCACCGAATGCATATGCATTAGACCGAATGTTATCCTGATCGGTGCGAGATAAACTGCACCGGAGGTGTGTTGGATGATAGTTGCATTGAGGTTTACACACACACACACACAAAAAAGGCATTCATTATGCAAAATGGGTGCCATTTTTTTGTGTTGGGATTGGGACATAATGAGCTGTTCGAATTTTGCGAACATTGAGCACATTGTCAAATTAGTTTCGCGCCCAGTTGTCCACGGGCGGACAACCTCAAATGAGTTTGTTTAAGGGCACAGCTGATAAATTTTCGATGCAAAAACCAAATTTTGTTTGCAGCCGGGTTGCGTTTTGTTGGACTGGGGTTTATGTGCGGGATGAATTATTACACAACCTTCTGCTGCGTGTGTTTGCAAGGTAAAAGCTCGACCGCAGTTGTGCCGTTTAGCTATGCTATCGGTGTGATCATATTTTAACATAATTTATTTGCTTCACTCTGTATATTTTCGCCCCGATTGCGTGCGTTTCACAGTGGAAGAGTTCAAAAGCACGCAGGTGCCATTTTATTTCCTAATTGTAGACACTTGTTTGCACGAACATTATATCGAATGATGCTGTAGAATAGATAAATAACAAAAATATAGACGATAAAGAGATGCCGGGTGACCTCACGATCTCGTGTCTAAGTTTACTGATCTTAGTCTAAGTTGTAGATTAAATCTCGTATAGGCTGATCTCCAGTACCAAGGACTAAACTACCCTCCCATGTAGTTCTAAAATAGTTCTATACAATCTTATAAAGTCTTCATGACGCCTTGTAGATTGTTTAGACCACAAAAGCAAATTGAGAACTTTCCCCTTTCGTTGATTATGAAGAATTATGAAGCAAAACTTCTTGCATAGAGGTTCTTGACGACAAATAGGTAATTCATTCATTTTGTACATAGGAATCTCTATAAGCTCTTTGTTACCGTCATGAATTTCTGTATTTGGGTTTGAAAAAAGTTGCATCTTCTATTAGTCAATTAAGATCCTGTCTCACAGTGGTAACATAGACATGTAAGAGATTTAAGCTTCAATAAAGTTCCAGATACCTGACAGACATAACAAGAATATCGAACTGGCGATGGAATACCTCGGGTAATTGGTTGATTTGTACAGTTGAATAGAAATAATGTACTGATAGTTGATCCCAATTTCTATGTCGCTTGAAACCCGGTCTAATGTCAAAAGTCAACAAGATACTAATATTTCTCTTTAGAGGTTTTAAACATCAGTTCATTCTTTACATTCTAACTTATAGAGATTCATTTAAATACAGATGTGGAATCATTCCAAAATATGTAATCATGTCAGTTTGACAACAAACCCGAAAAGATTGTACGTCTATCTATACATATTCCACTTCAACGTGTAAGCAATCCAGAAATGGCTTAAACTTACTCACCTAAAGTCCAATACAATATATAATACTATGCCTGCTTCAATTATGTATACAACTACAGTAACTTAACAAACTATTTACGTCTTTTTTTTAAAAAAAATATCGATACTAAGCCGCATCAAAATGCAAACATTTATGAGAACATTTTTCCGTCTATCCAGTCACGATTCGGCGAACATATTTCTCTGGCACAATTTCGACACAATTGTACTCCCATCAGGGACACACTCCTTTTTCTATTCTTCGTAGCAGGTTCCGAGTGGAGTAGAAAAAACCAGCCCTGGTCCCTGAAACTGTACCACCCCTCCCCCTAAAGGCATGTTTCATCGCAATCGTTTAATTTTCATAACAGAAGCGCCAATTTCTGCCACCGAAAACGGCAAAACGGGCCATTTTTCTTTCCCTTTCGATTGCTCACTGTCAACACCATGGCGTACAGTACGTACGCGGCACAGGCGATCCTTTTTCCCAGCGCATGGCGGCCTTCTAGAGCACGCGGAGACCTTCAAGAAAATCCGCTAGCGAACAGAAGCTAGCGGGTGGGCAGAAATGTACCAGCATAGCTAGAAAGTGCATCCCAGGCCGAACCGAGGCAGCTGCATCTGTTTCGGGCACATTGTGCCCGACCGGCATCCGGCAACAGTAGGCACTCGTACACACACACACACCAACACCCCGACACACGGCCCATTTCCATTCCGAGGACAGAAACATTTGTTTCATCTCCATTTTGATTCAGTTGGGGAGGGACCGGCAAATTTTAACTTCCTCAGGCATTCGGTCTCGCGAGCCCCGGAACTCGTCGCCGCCGCCAACCGAACACGATGCGTCGTTGTTTTTCGCCTCAGTTCTCTCACCTTAACGGGTTTACTGAAGAAATGGCTGAGAAATGTGGACAGAAAGGAAGGAAGGACTGAAACGATGGAAGGCAAAGGGGAAGGGGAAGTGGTTCCATTATCTGGCTGCTTGTAACGACGATTTGGGGAGCATTTTAATAAATTTCCTTCCACTGCAAAATCTGCCGGTGACATTTAATATGCACCAATAATTTATCGGATTTCATACCGGCTTCCGAAGCCGAACGGTTTACGGGGGAAACTGTGTCTTTTTTTTTTCTTTGGTGCACCGAAACGTTTGTGGCACATTTTCCAATCCCTTTTCCACGACGACGGTGCTAGAGAAAATGTGTTTTAAAATCGGAATAGAAATGTATAAATATATCGGTAAAGAAGTTATGTTAGCGAAAGAGTTTAGATGTTCCTTCTTTTTTTTGGGGGGAAAGGATATATTGCGCTTATATCGAATTTTCTTCCCTTATGCTGTTGCACGTGGAGGTGTGAATTCTGGGAACTCGTTCGATTTTTTGGTGTATGTGTGGAGTGACACTTGTATGAAAGATTTCAGAGTGCTTCTGTACTGGTGTCAGGCCCATTAATGCAATTGCAAATGTGTTTGAAGAGCCTTAATTCATCGCCAAGCTTCACTGGCAACGGAAAAGGCTTTCAAGGGCTTTACTCCCTCTCCCTCATTCTTCACACCACCACCCTTACTCCCCATTTAGCAGTTAAATTAATATATCCCGCGTTGCGGAAACGATCACCTCGCGGGACCAATTTTTGTGCGAGGTCGTGGAAATGCATCAACCCCAGGGGATGGTACGAATCTTCCGAACGGGTTTGCAGCGTTTCCGGTATTACTCTCGATCCCGTGCTCCTCACCTCACCTGACGTTACTCTCACGCGGACGGTACTCTAAATCATTACGCGATCTCGCTCTCACGCCAGTCTCGCACGTCGTAGCATGAACGGTCATGAAATTTTAATTTCACCTGCAATTTCGACAAAACCCATAATGCTGTTATTTTGCCATGCATATTTTATACAGGCCGTGTTTCAGGCTTCGGTTTCAGGACGGTACTTTTCACACTTCCGCTACGATGTGCCAGTAATGTGACAGGTCTGTGGTACGTAGTCATACTGCAGGTTAGCAACAGGTCAGGTCTTTTTCTTCTAATTAATATTATTAAACAAATAAACTTTGCCCATTTTCGGTAACCGGTAACTCGTGACTTGGAATTGAATGGCTATTTCAATTATAAAAGCATTAAATGCTTTCGCTCCAAATTCATTCAATTATTAAATAAATTGTTCTGACACTTTTTAAAACTTCAAAAAACATCTTTAGACGCGCATTCGACCACATTTGTTTGCAATTTTCTGCTTAAAATCTATCGCAAAAGTACAACACCAAAAGTTCAACCAATACTGTTTGCCATACCCTTATGTTGACGAAAATCTATCGCACAACCAAGCCTCTGGTGTAGTTTCTCCAACTTCTGATTCGGGCTAAAGAATTGGCAAGTTCTCTAACATAATTTTCTTCCTAATTGTGCCTAATATCTACTTAGTTTTGTTGAAAAGCCAATTTCTTCCAACAATATATGACTTTAGTCTGAGTTTGATTTTAAGTCTCACCAACATCTACAACATCATACATTATTTCTTATAACCCTTCATTTCAGGGCCGAATTAACAACAGTCGTTACACAAATTCTTAACAAATCTTTGGGACAGTATCTTGTCCTAATAATTTATTTAATAATTAATATTACCTTCTCCCTTGATTCTCTTGGATTATTCTTGGTTAGTACTTGGTTATTCGCTCTTTCTTTCTTTCTCTCTCTCTTTCTCTCTCTCTCTCTCTCTTTCTCCCTTTTTTTCGGAAGATTGCTTCAATACATCTACTACATCTTCGTTAATGCTATAGTTTTAATGTTCATGCAATCTGTATAAAGGAATTTCAAACACATAATGTCTACGTCAGACTTCTAATTTAACAACACAACCGAGTAACTAGCAGCAAAAGTATACGATTCATCCAATTTGTTTAAAAATGATTAGTTTCAGATATAGAAATAGCAGATATAGAAATAGAAAAATCAATGCATAACAATTATCAAATGCCTTATTGAAATTAAAAAAAAAAACAATACTCTAAACCAAACAAGCTAAAGCAAACAAGAAGCCAATATTGACCACGCGAAACAAAACTCTTCAATAGAATAAAACCATTCTTTCCTGCTGCTAATGATACATCGAGACAACACAAGATAAAAGCACAGAAAGCTTGCAAAAGTCCCTGGCTTTGAGGTCGACAAACGGAAATACGTGCCCCGGTTCATTGCATGGCTTTGAAAACGCTTGGAGCAGTGGCAGAAAATGGACAAAAAAAAACAACACCGACATACACACAAGAAAGGGAAATCATTCAGCTCGTCTAGTACACGGTCGAGTCCCTACCACGGTTGAAGTACCGGATAGGCCCGACAGGTCCGTTAGTTTGGTCCGGTTCAGTGGTCAGTTTTGCTCACTTTTCTCTGCAAAACTTCGAACTCGGACTCGGTGTCGTGACACTCAAACGTTCGGTTTCAGCGGTTCTGTCCGTTGTGGGCTGTCGGCTTTGCTGTCTGTCGGTCTGACGGTCTGCCATCTCGGTCAAACCGTTCTGCATCGGGCGGTGCTGCTGCAACTGAAAACCAGGACATCCGTTATTTTTTTCGGAAGGTTTGGGCAAGAAACCGGCCAGGAATTACGAATGAAACTGAACGAATTTCCCTCGAGATGAACATTGAAAAACTTTCGCCCGCCAGACCAGAATAGTTTTGTAGCGGACCTCTTTTTTTTTGTTGTTGCCAGGACGTTTTCATTCATTCCGTCCTTTTTTTCTCTCTCACTCTCTCTCTCTCTCCCTTGCTACCATGTTGGTATGCGGCCATAATTTGCTGCTCAGTTCCTGTGGCAATTTGTGGTTCTGTCGAGGCGAATATCTCAGTGGCACTTCACTTATCCACACATTTCGTTTGTGAGTAATTTCTGCTAGCAAAAGAGTCCTTAAATATTTGCGAACGATTGCATCCCTGACTTTCGGGTACCGTGCCGTAGTTCAAACGATCTTGTCGATTAGTGTAGTTTCTCCCGCCCTAGCTAAGCCTATTGGCAAAGCGGTATCAAGAGAAGTTCTTACTGTCGTAAACCCTCTTCGGATTTCGCCGGACTCATGACACTCATGACTCACCAAAAGGGCCCCAAAAAAACAAAAAAAAAACAAAAAGACAAACTCATTGTCCCATTCAGTCGTCGTCGTCGTCGTCGTTGTCGTGCCATGTCAGAAAACATCTTGCCAGTATGTCTGGTCGCAATGTCTAACAACCGGCCAGCAGGCAGTGGAACGTTTTGCAGACATCCTCAGCAACGCAAACCCAAAAGTCCAATTCAACAAGCGAACTAAATCAGTGAAATCCTTCAGGGGCTGTACAAGCATTCCGGGGATCATTTCGCCTCGGCACCGCAAACGCGCACACCCAGGCCTGACCGTACCACACACAAACGCTGGAATGCCATTGTCTCAGTCAGCGGTCTCGAG
>STHB01000010.1:19385382-19402524 GCA_018908115.1 Anopheles rivulorum
TATTTTATTTATTTTATTTATTTTATTTATTTTATTTATTTTATTTATTTTATTTATTTTATTTATTTTATTTATTTTATTTATTTTATTTATTTTATTTATTTTATTTATTTTATTTATTTTATTTATTTTATTTATTTTATTTATTTTATTTATTTTATTTATTTTATTTATTTTATTTATTTTATTGATTTTATTGATTTTATTTATTTTATTTATTTTACGTGCTATTAATTGTTTTGGAACAAGTCTTATATTCGAGCTCTGCACATTGGAAGCAGACCATGAATACCATTAGCCATTCTTTCCTACTTATTTAAACCTATTATCAACCGATGTAATTCTGTTCAATTCACCACCTCCACCTGGCGATTGCTTCCCGGTGCGGATTGCTGTAAGTTGTTGGCCAGCATCAGTGCAAACTATCGACCCATTTTCGGCGTCCATCGGATGCACCTGATGCAGCTTAGCTCCGGATTTAAGCACATGCCTAAAAGCTGACCGCAAAATTCACTCACACAACCCTCGTGCGTAATCACTCCGTGCCGTGCATTAAATTTACTTGCCATTCGGTAAATAAATATATTGCGCGAGCACCCACACGCACCCGGCACCAGCCACCTCATGCTCGAACCGTCACCTTCCCAAACCTGCCCAAAAATGGGAGGCGATACCACAGGGAGTCACGTTTAAGCGTGCTGCAAATTGATGGAAAATCCGTGCCGAGCTAAAATATAACATTCGCTAGAAGAGGCGAAAACGGAACCGAACCGGTCGTGCTAAATAGTGCCGGAGCGTCAATGCACGCACCAGCACGGAAACTACCGCAAACCTGCGGAGTTGGGTGCGTATTGTGCAGTTGTGCTTCCATCTCTACCGCCTTCCCCCAAAAAGAATGCACTATCGAAAGCGCAACCAAAATGCACTTCCGGTGTGAAAACCCACTGGCCCAATCCCACTAATCATGCCAAAGTGCGCGCATCGGTAGTGGTCACAGTTCCGGGCTGATGCGAGGTAGTAATAAAAATCTGCTTAACCACAGGCCCTGCCACTGGTGTGGGTGAGGGGCGAGGGAAGGTGACCGACGAATGGGTGAGAGGGGTGGCAGAAAAAGCAATTGGTAAAGGGAATGGGGCGAGAGTGTTTGGGCAATTTTGGTGGCATTTGCGCGTGTGGCCCCAACCGTTCTCCGACCTTAACCCTTGAATGCTTAAACGGTGTGCATTACGGAATTAGGGGAGTCGGAATTTTGGGAGTAATTAAAAACTCCGGTAAACAAATGTATTTATTTCTTTTCTGGGAATCAACAAGTTGTTTTACACCAATACTTCAGATCACATTGCTCTTACAATACTGCCTCAACTTACTGTTGCATAAAGCGAAAAGATGCATTCGGAACGATTCGATACAGCTACTGAAGGCAATGTCGGACTAATTGGACGGTTTTGGAACAGCGAATCTTCACCCAGAGCTATAAGATTGCCTTCTAAAGTTATTGCATGAAATGTCTAAAGTATCTTAGAATCATGAATGCGTGTTTAATATATCTGTCCAGTGCAGAAAAAAATATTTTAATATAATTTTAATATACAAAAAAATCCAATTTCCTAAATCACAACGGCACAATAGATGATCAACGTTTGATGATAAACTAGCGCACCTCGATGTACTTCCCTAATATAAATCTATTCCCGATTTGTTTTCCGTGTCCTTTTTTTAAATTTGCGCTACGGACCATTGCAATGGAAGGGTTTAACGGGATGTACAGCTCTGTCCCAACAGAGCTGACTCGTTGGGTAAAATTTCTGACGTTATAATTCTAACGCCACCGGCAGGATTCGCTCCACAGCCGACTAAACGATCCATAGAAAAGATCAATATCTACAAACTCTACATCGATGGTACCTATAAGCGCCACTTCTCGGAAACCATCATTCACCGTCGCGGTAACCAATAATTCGCACCGATCGTGGCCATCCCATTCCCAACATAAAAGGGTGGGTTCCGTGTGCGTGTGCATTTATTGAAATCCTGTGCTCAGCAGCGTAAGTATTTACGCTTCGAAGCCTCACATCTCGCACCCGTAAGCCCGTAGCCTGACAGCGTCCGGGTTGTCGTTTTTTTTCTTCTGTTGGGCCGCATGCTGTCCTGCATGGTGCACCGACGACACACACACAGTGGCAAAATGCACAATCGCAGTGGGTTGGATGTTGGCGTGGCAGTGCATTTTCGCGATCCAAGCCATCCCCGTCCGAGTTTGGCCCCCGAGAGTGCACGGCACTGAATGTGTTTTATTTATCAACAAATAACAAACAATTTCCCACACAAAACCCTCCGTTTTGCTTGCCGAACCGGCGAACATGCGGCGCATAATTACGCACAAATGAATGTATTTGCAGGGAACAAGGGCAAACCGGGCTATCCGTGTGGCTGCCGTGATGGCGACACGGGCGAGTGGTTTTGGATGGAAGATATTATGTTTATAACTGAATGCATTTAACTTGCAAGTGGTAGCAAATTGACCCACCATTTAATGCATTCGCCGGACCGGCGGCTTATCATCTCGAACTGAACTGGTGAGACGAATATTTTAATAGGGATGCATTTAACAGTGCACCTAATGGGGTCCGCGGCCTTACAGGTTCATAACAGGTTTAAATAAATACTTTCTCCGTGGAAAGTGCAATCCAAAGGCTTATGAAATTCCAACCAAATTACGGACTACTAATTTAACAAATAAAAATGTTAATTCTAAGTAATTCATTTAAGCAATAGGGTGAGAGTTGTTTCACAATAGCTAAAATTGTAGTAAACGCTATCGAAGGAAACTTTAAACACTGCCTACGTAAAAATAAAGGTTAACAAATACTTTTTTTTAGATACGTTCATCAATATTGGCACATGTTACAGTACCATGTGTATTATTATTAATTTATTTATAGAGGCTTTGAGTTTCTAAAACTACATTCGCCTCTACAGTACCATGTGTTGCACATTAAATTAAGAATTTTATTTTTATATTGCAGCAGCATTTCGAAAATTTAAAATTTGCTCACTGCTACACGTGTTTTAGTTTAGCGCCCTCTATGGTTGTGTAGCTGAAACACGTACAATCTCATTTTGCCATCTATACTTATCATTCCGTAAACATCTGCCCAACACAGAACTTGTTTATTTTTTTAAGTCCAGTAAATTAAATAAAAGTTCATTGAATTGAATAGGATTTTAAAATAATTCCAACACAAATAACTGCGTACCTTGCGCACAGTGGTTTATACTTGTTTAGGTGTATTTAATATTGTTCTATTGCTTATCGCATTTCGTTACCTTACAATTGCTTCATAAAGTAAAATGTTGAACCTTGATTCATAAAACAATCAACTAAAAATGAATAATTCTCAGAAAAGTTTCAAAAAGCGTAGAAAAATGAATTTCCCCAAATGTCACTCACAAATGTCCACACGGATGATGGTGCCGTCCCTGCGTGAGCAATACAAAACATCTGCTGTTTGCCGTCCTGCTTGCCATCCCACACTCAATGCATCCGCTCTTCTGTTCCATTCCAAAAAGTCGACCCGTGCTGCGACCGAAAGCTTCGATGAGGTTTCCCGTGAAATAAAGCATAACCGAACGAATCGAACAGCATGCAGGCGGCCCATCTCGGTGCTATTGAATTGTTTTTAGCACCGCATCGTCAACAGTCGCTGTTCGTGGTTGCGCGTGTGAAAGTGTGTATTTATGCAAAAGGCGAATGTGTCTGAATGCTCCGTGCGCAAGAGCGGTAAACGCGAAACAACGTGATCGAATTCGCACCGCGTTTACCGTAGTTGAAAGCAACGGCGAGTGTAATCGGACGCAGGCACGACGAAAAGTTCAATAATCCCTACCGAGAGAAGAGTGCCCAGTTGCTGTTGCTCCGTGCCTGCTGCGATTACCAAAAAAAACACCTTGGTGTGTTCTAATTTAATTTGTAGTACGCACGCGGTTCCCCACGAACCCGGGTCCGGGGACAAACGGACGTTTTGGCTCGGGACTCGAACGACGATTCCTCGAAGAAAAGGATACCACCCAACGCAGCCGGAGAAAAGGTGCTGGAGATAGTTTCGCTCCGTCCATAGAGGCTGCAGCTATGAGTAGCAGTGCCCCATCGTCAACGGCCGGTAGTAATGCGGCTGGTGCAGCGGCCACGAGCCAACCGGGACAGGCCGGTGAAGTGGGAAATGGTACGGACGGCAGTGGTCATGCGAACAGTGCCAGTGGACCGGGAGGAAATATTGTGGATAAGCAGCAGAGTGGCGCGGGTGGCGTGGCTGGACACCCGGGTTCGGAACCGCGGACCTCCTCACCTGCCCACCATCGGAATGGGGGTGGCGGCGTTGTAGGGACCGGTGGTAGTACCACCGGAACCGTCTTGCGTCGAAAGACGAACGTTTGTCTCATCTGTGGCATCTACACGAATTTGTCGCTCAACATATTCGAGCCCCGCAACGGACCGAACATCGTCGATGTGATCTACGAAAAGTACAAGTTCCGGGTAAGTGATCCCGAGCAAACCGGGAACGTGTAAAGGTACAGTAAACGGGCGAACCACGGTGGATTCCTTCACCCAAAAGTCTTGATTATCGATTTTCCTCTTCGTGTTCCGCTGCCATTCGAGCGTNTTTTTTTTCGTGCCTTTATTGTTCCTCACCATTCTCGCGTGATGACCTGCGCGTACGATTGTATGGGTTGGTTGCGCTGTCTCTGTCGGTCGGCTTTGCTCTTTCCCGCTTGTACGCGTAGCGCTGCTATGGCCCTTTTTAGCCGCCGGTCGGGAACGAAAGGGAACGCGGGAAAGGATGTTTTATTGTCACACACTGTGCGTAAGGTATGAAGCGCACGGACAAGATACGGGCGCAAGACGTTGCCATCGTTCATCTGTGCCATTGCTGTGTGGCAGCGCTAACAGCTGGCAGCCTTTTCCCGCCCTGCTTATGTGCGTCTTCGTATCCGCCAAGGGTAAAACCTTTTGTAGCATGATCAAGTCCCGTTACAGACATTCTTTCTGATGGTATTACCGCAGTTACAATAACATTTTGTTGGGCGATCATTTTATTACTTTTACTGTAGTTTTGTTTTTTCGATTCGAAATACTAAACCATAACTAAATCATTGTCGCGCGCGTTTACTTTTAGGCCGAGCGTGGTGATAACGCGGACAAACACATCTGCTTCAGCTGCAACAACTGGCTGATCAATTGGTACTCGCTGCAAAACACATCGTCTGGCAGTTCGCGAACGTACGAACCGGCCCCATCCACGAGCCGATCGTCCTCGGCAGCGGCGGACAGTAGCAACAACAGCCGGCACGGGCGGCACCACGCTCATAAGCCACGTGCAAAGAACCATTACCGTAACGTTGCCTCCGCCTCCGACCCATCGCACGATAAGGAAAATTTGCAACAGAAACGCCAACAACCACAAACGCAAGCGTCGAATCCCGATCAGCATGGTCAGATATCTTCCACGACGAACACGCCCGCTGAAGACTGCGCAAGAGCACCCCATTCGTACCGTAGCGTGCATCCTTACTCGAAAAAGGTAAACAATGCTGCAATTGCTGTAAGTACGCGACGATCGTTTGTGCTTAAGGAGAAGAATGGCCAACGGGGTGAAGCAGTGAACGATGGTTGGAAGCAGCTACGCGGAGCAAACCAGCTCCTGGCAGCGAAGCATGACTCCGACAATGTTGTGTCGAGCAGCACGGAGCAGACGCTCGATCCGTACACGATACTAGTCAAACCGTGCGAAACCCGTCTCATACAAATGCTGGAAGGACAGGGCACAAGCGTAACGAAGGAACACGTTGCACCACGCAGCACGCGTCCATGGGCACCGCGTGCGGCGAACGATAGCGCGAACGGAAATCACATAACCGTGGTCCAGCGACGAAGCTTGGACGTGAATGGAAACGTTGCTAGTTCCTCTCCAAACGATGCAGACGACGAGGGTGGGAAGGAAATTGTTATTAGCTTCGATACTGCCCTGTCGGAGGTGATCGATGTGGTACCATCGCTGAAAGCTATGCAGCCGTGGAACGTTGATGCGGTAAGATCGTTACCCGCGGACCCGGTCAGATCGTTGCATCAGCGGTTATCCTCAGGATCGCTCACTGTTTCGGTAATTAGCGGCGGCACAGTATTGGAATAGTAAGCGAGGAAAATAGGCGACACACAACTAACCCCTAGCAAAAGATCGAACTATCGGCCGCAGGACACTAGGCTAGGCGTGAATGTAAGCTAGTAAAGGAAACCCATTTGTTATTAGTTAAATCCTACCAGGGATGCAAGGACAATTAAAGACCGATGCTAGCATACTAGCTGGATTGTTATGTGTGAGCGTTTAGTTATGACCAAATCGTTAAAGAAATTGTAAACTACCAAAAACAAAAAACTAAAACACACATACACACACAAGGAGTAAAGAGAGTAGACAAGAGGCAAATGCAAAGTCGTTAAATATTAAACAAACGTTAGTTACACGACAGTAATTAGAGAATAGGTGTACCATTTGCCATACAAATAAACAAAAGGGGAGCTAATACTGTGTAGGAAGAAGCAATACGTCAATAGTGCATACGAGGATAGGATACAATATGGCCATCCCAGCCACCGACTGGACTGTTTTAGTGTAACTTTGTTTAGTTTACTACTTTAAAATCATTTCCACTAATCATGCCTCCCGACCGTGCGCATGTTGGGGTCGTTATAAGTGCGTAGCTTAGCTTATATTTGGATCTCAATTAAATTATCCCACGGTATAAAGTATCGATACATTCCTCTATATAGTTACTACATTTATCGATCAAACCAAAATATCTCGTTTTTCTTGCCGCTTTATTACAATGTCCACGTGGGGGGGGGGGGGGGGGGGGGGGGGGGGTAGGATAGGATAGACAAAAGCGCAAACCAGATATGAAACGTTTGTGCTTAAAAGAAACTTGCTTCAGAGGAGTAACTGTTAGTATTGTCCTATAGTTTTTTTTCTCTCTTATTTTCTTGCATTGTTTCACCGGTGTGAATGAGCTTGATCGGGAGGATCTAACCAAAAGTAGCTTTCATATTTCATTGCATTGTTATTGCACGCTATATTGTGTGTGTGGAATGGCGACAGTGGCGGCATTATCAGTGTAAGATGTGGTACAAAAGTACGTGTCATAGTAGTTCTAGGCAAAAAGAAATTTAGCCTTGCGCAGCTCATACAAGTAGGAAGGCAGGAAAAACAAAACCGGAATGGGAAAATGACACTTTCCAAGAGAAATGCCTGTATCGAAACGTACTCTCGATTAGCGTTTTATGTGAATGCGTGTCTATTACAATGATGACGTGTTGTCCTGGAAACCGTAAACAATCAGTAAGATAAACCGTGCTCAGGAATTTCGTTTCGCCTTCAATCGCAGCAGCCGTATCGTATGAGATGTCAGACTGGCTGTTCAGCATTTCCTTTCGGATTTTTTTGGAAGCAAGACGTATCGTGCATTTGTTCTGAAGAAATTCCAATAACGAAAATAGACAGACGAAAAGAAGAAAAAAAAACAGAAAAATTGGTGAATCTTTACTTTTGTGTGATGTTTGCTAATTAAGTTACGCACAATCAATGTGTGATAATTGACCGGTGCGAAATGCATTGTGACCCTGCATGACATCCATTGCGGTTCATTGGTTTTCGTATCGCACGTATGCCAAAGTTCCGATAGCGTCGCGATCATACCGGGGCTGCATACACCAAAGGACGAGAGAGCGGAACAATTAACCACTTCCTTTAAAGGATTTGCTTGAACAAAATTTATAAGGTATGTTAAACGATCTTACATTCGTAATTTATTGCGTGAAAACTTTTATGGATTGGAGGGATGGATGGAACGGATGTGAGATAGTTGTACAGTTAACCTAATTGCTGAAATATCGATTTTGCTAATAAAAATCGCGCTAAAATTGGCTTCTGATATTTCTCCAACGATAGTCAGGTAGCATTCGATTACCTTGATTCAATGGTATTGCGATAGATGGCACTACAAAGCAGTTTCACGTAGTTTTCTTATTTCGCACCCAACGGTACAGTCATAGTTTTTCCACAAAACGTTTGACATTTGGCACGCCATTCAACATGGCTGTCGCGTCAAAATGGCCCAACCTGGTGTTCTTGCACACTCGTTCCAACCGAGCGGAAGTAGCCCGAAAATCGAGCAGATCGAGCAGTTTCCGCAAGTGGCCGACTTGACGCGTCCGACAGCGACTTGCTGCCATCTTGCTCGTGTCGCTGAAGTTGTGCGGTTGTGCTTCTGGAACAAGATCGCACAACCAATCACATTTTTTTGTGAATAAAAAATACCAACAAAAATATACAAAAAAAAACATAAAAATACAAAAAACCACCCCAAAAAAATCGCAAAATCGTGAAAAAAGCAAAACAACACCTACCTTTAACATCGTATTTTTCATTTCGCAAAAGAATCGTTGCCAACAGTGTGTGCGGAAAGTCGTGCGTGAAACGAAAGAAAAATCGTCGACGTCAGCCACTGCATTGCATTACAAAGCATCTCAGCGTACGCCGTAGCATTTTGTGGAGAAGTTCGTGCAGCATAGTCGGAAGGATTTTCACAACAAATCTTTCACTTTTGCTCGTTGACTCAGCCCTCGTCGCTTTTAGAAGGGAAACACAGAAACTTTCCCCTCTCCGGTTGGTCTGCCCCCCACCCGCTTGTGAAACCTACCAGGGAGCTAATCGAAGCAACGTGTCAGTGAGTGCGTGTTTCGTCGTGATCGGAATTTTCGAATAAACCCTCCCCCGGTCTAAAACCACGTGCGTGCGTGTGTGCGTGCAGTGCCAGCCAAGTGAAAGTCCCCTTGCGCGTCATAATTTTTCTGGGAAAAAGCCGGAAAGCATAACATCAGCCACAATGAATCCAGGAGCACCGAACTACCAGATGGCTTCGCTGTACGTAGGCGATCTCCACTCGGACATTACGGAGGCGACGCTGTTCGAGAAGTTCTCATCGGCCGGTCCGGTACTGTCCATCCGCGTATGCCGTGACCTGATCACACGTCGTTCCCTGGGCTATGCGTACGTCAACTTTCAGCAGCCAGCCGATGGTGAGTATGGCAATGAATGCAGCACTTTTCAAAGCATGCAATATTTTGGTTTTTTTTCCTTCTTATCTATCGCAGCAAACCGTTCAGGTTGCGTTCTGTAAAAAATCATTAAAACATGAACATCCGATAGCGGCACACGTGTTTTCGTTGTGCCCTGTCGATGTCTCATATCTTGTTCGGTTCCGTCGCCATATTGCAAGTGTGTGCCTCTCACTCACTCGTCCCGTCCAACAATACGTCACAGTTGCACAGTATACAATACGTCCCGTCCTGTGCAACTGTCAGCACTTGTCAAACTTCTGTTCGTACAGTAGCTCCAACTAGCGAGCAGCACGGAAAGCTTTTTTTGGTGGGCAAATTTATCATTTTTCTTTTGATGCAATTGAAACACCCGAGTGCCACGACGCAGCTCGGTGCACGTACACCCCAAACCTTACATACCGCTATTGCAACGGTTGTTTGCTTTGTTTTGTGCGTGAAAAACATTAAAAGGCGTGAAAGGAAAGGAGAGCACAAGGACGTTGAAAGACAACGCCAGTTTATCGTCTTACCTCCGCGGTGACACAATAATGACAACGTGACGTTTTTTTTTAAGAAGATTCGAACACGTTGCAGGAAATATAAGTTATAAATTTCACAGCTGGCAGTGCAATTGGATTACTATGGATTGTTTTTTACACATTGTGATGTCCCCCATGTCGGTGATTCTCACATTCTCCATTACAAAAATCAAATAATAAAATGGTGACAGTTCACAAATACAATGCGATACATTAATCAATGTTTGCATCGAATAGCAATGCAATCGCGCTGATAAGAAAACGTTGGATTTAAAGTCAGACCTAAATCGTAATCGGAATGTTTGATTGACTCGTATCTTGACTTTGTAAGCGTCCTATTTATTCTTACAATAGTAATGTAACATACTTTTTGTGCAACGTAGCATACGGTGTATTTTATCGTACCGTATTGCCTGTTCCGGGATGCGCAATTCAGCTACAAAATGGAATGAAATCAGCACTGCTAGGCCACAGAAAATAAAGGCTTAATTGCACCAAAGTAGTTGTCCTTCAGCGAAGTGAAGGGTTCAGTTCCCTCTCCAAAGCCAATAGCAAACACAAAACAGACAGGGACAAAAAGACCATTTAAAATGAGAAACGGCGTTCAACTATGCGTTAATGACAAATATCGGGATTGAAGATGAAACAATTTGTTTTTCGAATAGTATTTACTCTCCAACTCCTGTTTTCGAACGAACGTGTGATTGCCAATGTTAAAACGATTTACGTTTATGCCATGAAATAGATAACACCAAGTGAACGTACACAAGCAAATGTATGGCTACCTTTAGAGCGTTCCCTAGGCTACACGGATTAATTTCTACTTTCGACAAATCAACCCCTTCCAACACATTCCACGTCAACTGTGACCAGTTTTACCCGTAGCGGATGATGAAAATCGAGAAGCGTATGCATTTCGGTATGTGAACGACCAATTTTATGGTATGCGTTGTGTTACGTGACGGTTTCACTTTAAGCGCTATCGGTGCATTATATCCGGGAAAACAAAATTGTTGGAATGTTGTATTTTTGCTATCGCTATTGTCATTGTGTTGTAAACATTTGGACGCAAGGACAGCACAATTTTATCGAATTGATGCATTGTTGGGTATGAGCTTGGTCAGGAAAACCATCAATTTTAATTCTGTAATGTAATTAAACTTTTCATAATTAATATTAATGTTTCGTTTGTTCAAAGTCCGGTAAAATGTTATCTGCATTGATGAATTGGTAGAAAGGGTCGGTTCGAGCTAAGCATTTACAATATGTGTGTGTACACGTGTTTTTGTTCATTTTTTATATTCGACCGTGGGTACTATCCTATAGGTGAGATGAAACACGAATCGATATAATCAGTTTTCATCACATGGTATTGAAATGGGACTGCTTCTAATTTCATGTTTATTTACCAGGATTCTATTGTGTATGTGTGGCGAAACAAACAATGGCGTCGTTGTGGTGCTGGTAAATTGGCTAGGCAAGCTTTTTAATATCATTATCATATATACGTACATCACGGTCATCTCTCTGAATGTTTTAGAGATGAAACCCTGAGTATATGATTTTGATCGTCGATCATTCCAGTTGTTTATGATAGACGTGAGGCATATCACCCGAGTGAATCACCTCAACCTCTGCTATATTTTCAATCAACAAATTAACCCAACTTTTAATGTTTGTCCTTTTGTGAAACATCCTGATAATACTAATGCTCTGTTTAAAATCTCTTAGCTGAACGTGCGCTTGATACGATGAACTTCGATCCAATCAAGGGACGCCCAATCCGCATCATGTGGTCACAGCGTGATCCTTCGCTGCGCAAATCCGGCGTGGGTAATGTGTTCATCAAGAATCTGGACAAAAAAATCGACAACAAGGCGATGTACGATACGTTCTCGGCATTTGGCAATATTCTTAGTTGCAAGGTCGCCCAAGACGAGAAGGGCCAAAGCAAGGGTTACGGATTCGTGCATTTCGAAACGGAGGAATCGGCTAACAACTCCATCGATAAAGTGAACGGCAAGTTGCTGAACGAGAAGAAGGTGTACGTCGGCCGGTTCATCTCGCGCAAGGAGCGCGAGAAGGAACTGGGCGAGAAGGCAAAGCTGTTCACCAATGTGTATGTCAAAAACTTTGGAGAAGATCTGACCGAGGAGGCGCTGCGCGACATGTTTGAAAAGTACGGTCCCATCACGAGCCACCGTGTGATGACGAAGGAAGGCAAGAGTCGTGGATTCGGCTTTGTCGCTTTCGAGAGCCCGGAGGCTGCCGAGCGTGCAGTTCAGGAGTTAAACAACAAGGAACTGGCGGATGGAAAGATGCTGTATGTGGGACGTGCCCAGAAAAAGAACGAGCGCCAAATGGAGCTGAAACGCCGGTTCGAGCAGCTAAAGATGGAGCGCTTGACGCGTTACCACGGTGTGAACCTGTATGTGAAGAATCTGGACGACACGATTGACGATGAGCGTTTGCGCAAAGAATTCGCCCCGTACGGTACGATCACATCGGCCAAGGTTATGCTGGACGAAGGCCGCTCGAAGGGCTTCGGTTTTGTGTGCTTCTCGGCACCGGATGAAGCCACGAAGGCGGTTACCGAGATGAATGGACGTATCGTGGGTACTAAGCCACTGTACGTAGCCCTCGCTCAGCGTAAGGAGGAGCGCAAATCGCACCTGGCAAGCCAGTACATACAGCGTGTGAATAATCTGCGCATGCAGCACATCGGTCAAGTGTATCAGCAGAGCGGCAGCTACTTTATGCCTACCCTTGCTCAGCCTCAGCGCTTCTACGGACCGCAGGTTGCTCCGGTTCGCACTGCACCACGTTGGTCTGCTAGTGCTCAAATTCGCCCGAATGCCGGCAACCAAAATGTGGCGGCAAATGCTCCCACCGGTGGCTATCCGGCGATTGCTGCGGCCCACGTGGCCAACAATCAGTACCGCCAGGCGGGTAACGTACGCGGTGCCAATCAACAGGCACCGAACGCTCAATCGGCTCAAGCTTCTTCGGCGGCCATGCGTAATGCCGCTCGTCCGATTACTGGACAGCAGACTGCAGCAAACATGCAAACACGCCCAGTTGCGCCACAACTGGCTGCTGGACAAACGCGTGCTCAAAACTACAAGTTTACACAGTCGATGCGCAACCCACAGGTGCCACAGCCGGTCCCGATACCAGCCCAACCCGTTGCCCAGCAAGCTGTCATCGTTAAAGGTAAGCTAAAGACGTCGGTGCCATATAACCTTCAGATATGGTGGCATTCACCGTATCTTTGTCGTTAATTGTGTTCCAAGTGTTTTCGGATGCACTAAATACATTTTTTTTTTTCGTTCCACAGGTCAAGAACCGCTTACTGCCTCCATGTTGGCTGCAGCACAACCGGCCGAACAGAAGCAGATGCTTGGAGAGCGTCTGTTCCCGCTCATTGAACAAATCTATCCGAATCTTGCCGGTAAAATCACGGGAATGTTGCTCGAGATTGACAACTCCGAGCTGTTGCACATGCTGGAGCACAAGGAATCGCTCACAGCGAAGACTGAAGAAGCTGTGGCTGTGCTCCAGGCACATCACAAGACTTCGAACCAGGCTAATTAAAGCGCCATCGAAGCACTGCATTGAAGCTGAAGCCGTTGAACGCCGTACGTCCTCTGAGTGAGAACAACCCGTTGTCAGCTGAGTGTCACAATCAGTACTGTGCCGATTCTAACCGAGTTGTAACTTGCCGTGAGNAATCGGCTCAAGCTTCTTCGGCGGCCATGCGTAATGCCGCTCGTCCGATTACTGGACAGCAGACTGCAGCAAACATGCAAACACGCCCAGTTGCGCCACAACTGGCTGCTGGACAAACGCGTGCTCAAAACTACAAGTTTACACAGTCGATGCGCAACCCACAGGTGCCACAGCCGGTCCCGATACCAGCCCAACCCGTTGCCCAGCAAGCTGTCATCGTTAAAGGTAAGCTAAAGACGTCGGTGCCGTATAACCTTCAGACATGGTGGCATTCACCATGTATCTTTATCGTTAATTGTGTTCGAAGTGTTTTCGGATGCACTAAATACATTTTTTTTTTCGTTCCACAGGTCAAGAACCGCTTACTGCCTCCATGTTGGCTGCAGCACAACCGGCCGAACAGAAGCAGATGCTTGGAGAGCGTCTGTTCCCGCTCATTGAACAAATCTATCCGAATCTTGCCGGTAAAATCACGGGAATGTTGCTCGAGATTGACAACTCCGAGCTGTTGCACATGCTGGAGCACAAGGAATCGCTCACAGCGAAGACTGAAGAAGCTGTGGCTGTGCTCCAGGCACATCACAAGACTTCGAACCAGGCTAATTAAAGCGCCATCGAAGCACTGCATTGAAGCTGAAGCCGTTGAACGCCGTACGTCCTCTGAGTGAGAACAACCCGTTGTCAGCTGAGTGTCACAATCAGTACTGTGCCGATTCTAACCGAGTTGTAACTTGCCGTGAGAATGTTGGGTAAATTAAATTAAACGAACCTTTGAACTGTATTCACGTTTGCAGGTGTATTTTTGTAAGATCGGTTGTTACTGATACTGATTCGCACTTACGCCAACAATGCGTGGTTTTTTTGTGTGAGGACTCAATTGTATCAGCTGGCGTTCGATTTTTTCATTATTCATACCATAATATTGAATATGTCATTTACTCGTAACCGGCGCTAAACGATTTTCCAGCTTATGCGGAGCACTTTGCGCACGCTGCAAATTTCTTACTACGATAATATAAACCTATCCAATATATTACGCAAAAATATATGTATGAAGTATATATATATATATAAAAAATACAAAAAAATCGAAAACAAACTATAAAAATCGTAACTGAAAAAGGTAACTTAAAAAAGATTGCAAAATGAAAATGAAATGCTCCTCACTACGAAGAAGGGAAAGAGTTGAGCGCACCCTAGTGGTCGATGAGTAAAAACGACAAAAGAGCAACATAAAAACAGAAAATTCATTTAACAAAAAAAAACAGTAAACAACAGAAAACGCGAGCAAAGAATAGTTTTTGAGAGTACCTTCAATAAGTGAACCAAGGAATCATTTGTCAGGACAAGTGAAAAGTTGAGTAACTTGAAATATAAACAAAGAATTGTAGTGCGAAACAGAATTTAAGCAGTGTAATGAAGATCGAAAACTTGGAATACACGCAGAAGTAAAGAAGTGATTCAGAAATTAGAAGAAGGTGAAAAGGAAAAATTACTAAAAAAATTGTGAGCCACATAATACCATAAAATTGGAACGTTCTTTAAAGAAAACTGCGATCCTATTTCAATGAGATATACAACAGAACAACCGATGCGACAGTCTAAAAATGAAATAAAAGCAAGAAAATGAAAAATAACAAAAAAAAAACTGAAAACGCTGAAAAACAAAAAAGAGAAAAACTTTCGTGAGATCGATGGACGCGTGATGCAGTAGGAATGGGTGTGGTAGAAGATAATGCTTACGAAGAAAGCACACTAAACGAAGTAGATCGTCCGGCGCGAGAAAACGGTATAAAAATAACAACAGACAAAAAAACTGAAAAACTTGCAACAAACAAAAATTCTACAAACAAAAAAGGGGGAAGAAACACAAAACGGACGGGATGTGAGGAATTCTATTTCCGTTTAATGATGTGTGAAGATGCATGCAGGCCAGATCATCATTGGTCCTTAGGATGGACGGATCTTTGATGTTTGTTTATCTTTTTTTTTTTTGTTTGAAATATTGTTTTCGCGGTTGTCGTAAATACCACCTGAAGTAGTAAGCAAGCATTGTACCGGGAGCATCAGTTAGGAGCAGGATTAACAACAAACTAACCCCTAAGGGTTTATGGTATCCCCAATAGAGACCTGGTTCGTCATAGCAGGACTGGACTGACTGAAGTCCAGTGGTAATCGCTCGATTACTGCAAATGTATGGGTTTTTTTGGTTGACAAACGCTGTGCGGCAAGAAAAGTGTGCCAGCGTTTTGTCAGTTGACAGTTACTAAATAGAGCAAAATCACTTCATCAGAATATCTTGGTATCTCTTAAGCAACTAAATCAATGTTGGTGCTTGCATATTAGTTCACCATTATTTTGCGAAAAAGGTAAAGGGATCAGAAATGAAACGAAAAGTAGATTACAAATGACAGTCTAAAGTGCAACGCACCGCGTTGAGTGAGCGACTACCATCTCTGCGTCCGGACGTGCGTGCGATGCAGCGCACTATAGAAAGAGGACAAGTTTCAAAGGGAAGCCACTGGTGATTAAGTGATGCGTTTGCTTTGCTTTCTCGTATTCGTATTAGGTTTTTCAATCGAGATTGAAACCCTTGTTACTCCACCAGGAATGATGCTCCTACCATACGAAAAATGCCTAGAAGATGTGCAGGTTGCATTGCCTATGTTGCAGCAATGCAGTTTCAAAATGAAAGCATAAGAAATTAATTGAAAAAGTACGGCGATCCGTATGACTTCTAAAAATGAGAGGAAATGATAAAGAAGGGAATCCACGTCTGTTTCACTTTTCAATGACTATCAATGATCTAAATTGTAGAATGTCGCGGCGAACAATTTTTACGTTTTGCGAGTGAATGCAGAATGCATCCGCAAGGGTTATTATGCGCTCTTGCTGATAATCAAGTTGATCTTTTTTATTTAACATACAATCTATCTGATCAATGTATAATAACAAGACAGCGCTGATAAGGTTTTTGGCATCGTGGGTGGGCGTGCCGAATAAGTCGGATGTATTCTTTTGAACATTTTTACCACTGGCAAAGTTATGTTTGTTTTCAAAAGACTGGAGCACAACTAAGCGAGAAGAACATCGGTTCTCAAGATGTGCTCATGAAGAGCTGTTTCCAACAAGCGAAAACAATTATTAAAAATAAATTTGCGATTAAACAACTGGGGAATCAAGTAAAACAAAAATCGCCAGCAAAGCAACAACCCAGTAATCTGAGAAAGGTTTACTCCAGTTCAGTTAGTATTTAAATTATCCGGACGTTCAAAATTTAACAAACAGAAATTTGTTCAACCATTACACACACAAACGTTTCAATAAAGCGATAAGATCCGGAAGGAGGTAGTGATTCATTTACTTTCCATCCACGCATGCAGGAAAGAAATATTTTACCACCCAATAAATAATGTGACCGACTGCAGGAAGCCAAGTGACGTTGGAATTGATGACATTACTGCTAATGGGTTTCCTTTTTTGTGCAATGCACTCACTAATGGCTGGAAAGGCAAAAACAAGTGCTGAGAGAAAATGTACCATGTACAAATCTGTACAAATCATGATCGGAGATAATTAGGCTTGGGCGCATTGTTCAATCAATACGTAACCAGTTCTATGCCACTAAATCGGTGCAAAACTTGCAAAGAAGCATTCATCGTCGTTGATTACCCATGCAGGGTGAGCAGGTTATTGTCCTGGAAATCAAGTAAAGCTCAAGAA
>STHB01000010.1:19411103-19459057 GCA_018908115.1 Anopheles rivulorum
GCTAGCATTCTAAAACAAAATACTGTTTTTGTAAAAAATCTACACCAAGATGTAAAATGGAGGGAGCTTATCCTCATTTTTGCCCCTAATGGTGCAATAAAATATGGTACAGTGATGATGCATGAGCGAGGCTTCAACAGAGGATATTCCTCAGGAAGAGGAAAGGTATGCTTCTACTCACCGAAAAGTGCTGCCAATGCTGTAGCGAACATGAACGGACACCTGGTACGTGGAAGGAAAATTCAGGTAGAATATTATAAATCAAAATACGAACTTAAGCAAGAGATGTTCAACATCTACTTCCACCAGAATTACCTCCATAATGAAAAGTCGACCACCATCAACAATCGTTATTGTGGTTTTACTAATCGCCGGCAGCAACCGACAATAGTTTCCGAGTCTGATGTGCTATTAGAACTCACCGATACGGCAACTATAAACCAAGCGTTTGTTAATAAGTTGTCCTCATTAGTTAAATTATTAGCACCGACGAAGTATGAAAAGGTCACTGAAATGTTACTAGAATTTGACAATGCTCAACTGAAACAGTTTTTGGAACATCCAAATTTGCTAAATGTGAAAGTAGCCGAAGCATCATCATTAATTACAATAACGGAACTCAGAAACTACCAGAATCTCTAACATGCTAAAATGTAATATTACAAAGGAAGCTCTACGTTAAGCGCTGAAGCAGGTTTATTGGAAGCTTCTGTTGCATTTAATAATTTAATTACCTTTCATATTGCATGAAAGATAAAACGAATGATTTAGTAAATATCTTTATAATGTAATGTTCGGTATAATCTGAATCGAAAGAAAAAACTGAACTTTATTCTGCCAGACTCTGGTTAGTAGTTTTATTCGATATTGTCTCTCTCTCTTTATCTCTCTCGTTGGCCTGCTCAAGAGAGAGCGCGTCGTCGTGACATGGCCCGGTCCACAATAATATTCCAGGATTCTCGGTCTCTGGCTGCAGCATCCCATCCATGAAGGCTCCCGATATCCGACAGGTTTTGCTTCACCTAATTCAGCCAACGAACTCGCTGCGCTCCTCTTCGCCTCTTGCCGAACTATTGGTCACCGTCGAACACCTTCTTGGTGGGGCAAGAGCCGGGCATCCTCAGGGCACCGGGTGTATCAGAGTGCGATATATTTCACATTTCGTGCGAACACAAAGTCTTCTGGATCTCATCAGGCGGTGAAGGCGGTAATAGGCATGATGTCCTTGAAAAATGAGTGTCCAGAACTCCTCTACCACCTCGAGGTTGTCGCCGTCAACTAATACGTTGCCTTCCAATTGGGCCCTATCACGTGGTGAGCATCCAGCAAGCAGGTATTTCGTCTTCGTCGCCTTCGAAACTGTATGGTTTGGATGTGCTACGTGGAATCGTATGGCATAGGCCGAAGCTGAAGCATGGCATCAAGGGCATGCAGTGGCGTATCTACCGGTGGGCGGAGTAGGTCGCCACATAGCGCCTCGTCGCTGGAGGGAACAAGACATAGTGGCCACTGGACAACTGGACCTGTGAACTGTTCCTGAAGCGTTTTCAAATTTTCGACACAGGTCACGCCCAAGGGCCCCGGGGCAATTGCAATATGCCTCATGCCAAATACACTCCCCTCCCCTCCTCCTCCCCTCCTTCGTGGTAGTCGTGGCATGGCGATGTGTAATGTATATAACAATGGAACTCAAACTTAAGCTAATCAAATAAATTTGGGGACATAAATTGGGAAGGCAATCAAAGTGACGATAAGCAATTGAACAATTTGTTTAAGTTAAGAACAGCTGAATCATATACTATGATTGTAAAATTTATCGGTTGGAGCATGTTTGTCTCAAACTGATATGATTTAGTCATCTTCGTCCGTTACGAAACTTTCGGCCTTTCATCGACGTTGCTTTTTGATTTTAAACCCTATAACCGTTCAACATACTGAAGGCATCGCTATTATTTCATGTTTCAATCAGAAGCCAGCTTGATTGTGTATGGTTGGATCGAAATTCGTGAGTTACACATAGTAGCTTGAGAAAATCGCAACTTTCTAACTCTGTGTTGTAAACATGTTTTATCGGATACGGCCAGCGCTTGCACGATGGTTTACAACTGGCCATGCAAATGTATTGCTCTGTTGTAAATATCATAGTTTTTCTTTAAGTTTTAGTAAAATGGTTGATTCTGTATTGCTACTGAACCAAATTAAAATTTGTTCTAGTGTTTTGAGATTAAGAAGTAATGAAAACCTGCTCAGATTTCATGAAATTAAACAAAAACATGAAAATGCATCACATACGTAGGTTTTCCTTCAAATTGATATGATTGAGATTTTAACCAGAATCCAATCATCGTATCTACAATGACCATATAAAAGTCGTTTAGAATTTTGTAAATAAAGTTTCTTAAAACAAAAATGCGTTTTCATGTGCGTCGAACCATATGAAATAAACAACAGTTTTCAGTTTAAGGGGCTATCAACAAATGGATTGCTGTTTCTTGTAACTTCCTTTTCATCAAGCAATGTAAATATGTATATTTTCTGAGAAACGTTTCAAATTTTGTTACAAAAACAAAATGTTCACTAATCTGACTACACACGACCAGTGTGCGATTGGAGTTGCGCCAACCTGTGTTTCATGGTGTGCGTGGGCTTTTGTCAGATTTTCTGCTTAATCAGCGCTCTCGCCTGCAGCTCAAGATCAATTGTTTCTCTCTGCTCCATCGATGCTGGTTGACCACGAACGCAGGTAAGCATTAGAGGCGAGTTGCGTGCATACCAAGGGAACGACCGCCCTGCAATAAGGGCAGGTTTTCGCGGGATCGATAAAATTGTTTTGGATCATCGTCCAGATTCGTGTGGCCCCGTGCGAACAGCGGGTTGGCCGTGGTTTCGTACAAATGTCGGGTTTGGCCTGGTCAAGCCGACAGCAACGTACGGTTAGTGGCACGAGAACATTGACGATTGGAAAATGGCGCTAGTAAGCAGAGGAACGTGGTCCGTATACGGGCCAGCATAATTGCATATTCAGTTTCCACATTGGTATAACGTGCTAGAGTGGCTGGTGTAGAAAGTGGAAGTGCCCATTTCTATGGAAAGCAGGCTATGCAGGAATTGGTGTAACGATAGCAACTGTCTGTTGAAGATGTGTGGGAGCGAGAAACATTTGCTGTTTCGCACTGCTGTTATCATCCTATTACCTCAACCTCGTTCTGTTGGTTAGGGCTTGAGCGAAACGAGATCAGTGGATGTCAGTGAGCTAAAGCTTTGAAGTTTTGTCAATTCCCATTTGAGAATTGCTAGTGCGTTTTGTAAGGTAGTGCCGTTGTAATAATAGTGAAAAAATCATAGAAATCCCTCCATTCCCATAAAGTAGATCATATTCACGGGTGCAATTAAGAGAGGTTAGCCAACTGGCTGCCGTGCTACGGAAGAAAGAGATTCGCGGAGAGTGAAGTTAAACCAGTGCAGCAAAAACGCGACTGAGACTGTTGATTAATATTGTTGGTTGCGAGAGATGGAACCACAGATGGCTGGTGGCAACGTACACAACGTATACAATTCCCGTACCGGGGATCTGTCGGGTATAATGGTGGTGCTCGTGGTCTGTTTTTCTCTTATTGTGTGTTGTGCTGCATACGTGGCTCTGTGTATGCGCGCGCCGCTTGCTTAGATAACGCCCCAATACACACCGCTGTTGCTGCTGTCTGGTGCTGCTGCATTCCGATGGACATCAAATTCACGGCGTTGTATCTCTGTGTGTGCAGTACATATGATTGGGGTCTTTGGGTGGTGTACCAAATTGTTTGTGGATGACGAGTGTTGTGCACGGTTCACACTGATAAGAAGATGTGGGCGGCTTAGTGCGAAAGGAAAGTGACAGCGTGATTCCTTGGTGGTCATAAAATCACGCAATATAATATTCTCAAGAAAAAAGTGCGCAATCGTTTATAGGAAATGTGAAGAGGTCGAATGTAAATTACAGCGCACGATGCCAGTACAACATATTCACCTAGCGAGGGATACAAATTATCTTCCAGCAAGAAAGTAGCTTACTGGAACGACATTGTTCGTAACGTGGTTGCTGTGATTGGAATTTTAACCCACTGTTTTTGTCCCCACTTCTTTTTTTAGGTCTCTCTATCTCTCTTTTTCCTTCTTACTCGCTCGATCTAGCGCTTTCGTTTCGCACTACACGCAGCGTAAAATTGTTACGGTCAATGGCACACTAAGAATGCGTTGATGTTTTTACGTGTCAAGAGCGATACAGATGCTGAAGTTTGGTGCGATTTTTCATCATCGTGTCACAGAGCGAACGAATTCGATCGCACCATCTATCTACCCTCATCATTCGCCCAGAGCCGATCGACGCGTGTTTGTGGGTGTGCGTGAATTGTACGCGCATTGAAGCTGCGTTTTAAGTTAACACACCCAGCGAGAGAGCAATTAGCCCTGTTAGCTTCTCTCGTTCAGTTGATAATCGTTCATCGTCTATTTAAAAAAAAAACGCAGTCTTGAAGGAGAAGTCGCAGCAGGAGAAGCGCAAGAAAAGAGTGTGTGTGTGTGTTGTAAACAATGTAAAAAAGTATGATGATTGTACGTTGATGGGGACAACGGTTGACGGATGCGTGTTTTTTGAGGAAGGGCTCCACCGGGGGGTAGTCGTGTGTGGGGTTTGTTTATACAACTAACCCTCCACCGGCAACACCATCTGCGGCGCGCTTCCTTTGTGCACGCTTCCCGTTGCGGTTAATCATCGACGCAATGTTGCTTATGTTGCCGGACTTATTCAATCCATAAAACATGCCGAAACTGTTAAAAACATGCTGCATTAATATACGGCATAAAAACATACGCTTTTTTTCCTTTAATAGGAATAAACAGTTTTTTAGAAGATTATTCTTTTTAGAAAAACGTTTTTTTCACAACCAGTGGTGTTAACCACTGAAGGAAACAATGTTTAATGTGCTTTATCTGCTGGTATGCGCTACTACGTGTTCTGATAAGCAAATTATTTTGCGTGTGGTGTAAGGAAAAATAATGAAATGTCTTTTCCTCTGTTCATTGAATGGTTGCAAAACTATTTTGTTAACAATGGCCCAAAGGGTGATAAACAGCAATTGATGGGCTTTTGTTAATAGTTTAAAGTAAGTGATGTATAAAACAAATTGAAAACATTTGTTACAAATTTAGAAGATTGACAACTGTATCAAAGTGCTAATTAGTCGTTTATTCTTTTAGATTATCCAAGCTGTTTTTGGTACTGCAGGTTATATAGCACCGGATGCATAAAAGTCAATAGCTGCCGACCACCAAAAGCACCCACGGCAAAGAAGAATAAATTGTACACTAATTTCTTCAAAAAGAAAGCTACCCGCATCGCACAGAGAACAACAAATAAATCGGACGCTTGTCACGATTTTGTGTAGTGCCAGATTTAGACCCATTGCATTTGCTGCCGGGTCTCGGTCTCATGCATTTGTTTACGTTACTAAAAAGAAAGCAGTGATGATGATGATGATGAAGTCGATCTTTAGAGGGAGGCAAGAAAATTATAACGTTAGCAATAGTTAGCATATCGCTGGAAACCGCTCGCCTTGGTCAGAGGATCACGTTGAGGATCACGTCACACACATATTAATTGATCGAAGCTGATTTGCATTCCACGATCGGAATGAAAGTGGCAAGCCAGCGTAAAGTTAATTTATGTGGAGCATTAGAGCAGCGAAGAATGCAAATACCTCACCGGCGGGTGTGAGAGGATTACCAGCGCTAAAAGAAAGCAACCTACTTCCGACTGTTTCGGTGGGGTGTGCGGTTGTTATGGTTCATTTGTTGTTCCCGATAGTGACGAAAAGATACGATCGATTATGGGGTTGCAATCGGAAAAATGTATGTGCGAATGTAGTTTTGCTACATTGGTCCATGGCACGCGCGCAATGTGCATACCGCTCGGTGGTGAAGGTCGTTAAGCTGCTTAAGTTTTAACGGCCATGGTAGGGTTACAAAAGTGTCGCACAATTCTGTAATTCTAGACACATTCAACATTTGCTGAATGCTTTCCCGCACCATATTTCGCCTTGCGTTTCTGCTTGTCTGCTCTGAAGATATTTAAAGACTTTGATTTCACCGCTGACAGTGCTTTGGTAGATTGAGTTTCAAATCTTCATACAGCTTTTGGTTTGCTTTGTGTAGACCATTTTTTGTTTTTGGTGTAGGCCTTTAGTCAAAAAGAGGTGATATGACATTCGACGAGACGCTCGAAAAAAAAACGTACGTAAGCTATTTAAAGAATAAGTCATAGTCCTATTAATTATTTTATTCATCGTACTTTTACGGCGATAGTATGCATCATTAATATCCTTTCGTAAACTTAAATATAGTGTTATATTTTGAAAAATTCAATTTTTAAGTGGTCGTTATAAACTTTTCAATTTCATAGGGGTGTACTTAGTGTACATAGGGGATACTTTAAAGGAGTATTATTTTTTTACAAATAATATAAAAATTTCAATAAATTGTACGCCATGAGTGATCCTCTGACAACGTTAATGGCACACGATTCCCAATCGCATTTTATAAAAATGATCCAAATTCCAATACTTTGAGAGAAATCCTAACCCTAGAAAAGTGTTACAATTTTCTGTGACAATACCACTCCAAGTTAACTGGCCGCTTAAACCGAATGGAGGTTGCATCTTCGGCTTCACCATCATCGTCATCATCATCATCATAATGGTTCGATCGGTATTGTTTTCGATATTTTGGCTTTCTTAACGCATGAAACGCGAAGGAAAGCTACTACTCATGGCATCTCGGTTTCTTTTCTTCATCGTTTTTACACATGTTGGCTTGCGAAACAGTGGCCGGGAAACTTCGGGCCCGGCGCTTTTCTCGTGATCGATTTGAACATTCTTTCTCGATTGTTCCCGTTCCGCGCGGATCGGCGGTGGTTTCCGTGTAATTTTCAGCTAAGATGAAAAAACGAAACGTTTTAACTGCGTTTGGAGCTGTTATGTCTATTTTTGTACATTGCCAACAACTGAAGGGAGTAGTAAGTAAGTAAGTAAGTAACCCGTAAATGTCAGTTTTGGAAGGCTCTTGGAGCTATTTCACTAGCATGCTCAAAGACGGTTTGTCCAATCGTTGCAGCAACAGATATGGTCCACGCATGCACACAGTCAGCAACCACTGCAGGTTGGCATTTGTTGTGTTTCCCTCGGTCTGCGCTGTGTTTACCTCCGCTCCGGGTTCCCGCCCTAAACCTACGCTTTGCACAACATCCGATCGACTAAGCGTCTTTTTGGGGCGAGAGTTGTTTGTTTCCATTAACAGCTGCGACGACTCCGTCCAGTATGACTAACCGAGAGAGCGAGCGAGAGAGCGAGAGAGAGGGAGAATATACGTCTTGGGTACGTTGTACCGTTGGAAAAAGTGAAGTTAATTGCCCCTGGTGCTGCCGGCTGCTACCACCTCACCATAGCGTCCTCCACTAGTTCCTCTTTCGCACGTTTCTGTCTGCGGAAAAAAGAGGTACGGCTGACGGACGAAAAGTAATCATCGGAACGGAACGGGCAACGTAATAGAAAATGGTTCAATAAATGTGTTGGATCGCCCGGAGTAAGCTTTGTTTTATGTGTGTTTGAGCCGTTAGGGTGGCCTGCGTCGACGGGAAAATCGTTTCATTGTTGATTCAATCACTGCTCGATAATAATGGCATGTTGCGTGTGTTTGTGTGTGTGGTTTGATACTGGGCGTGCTAAAGGAAAATCGATCACTTGTTTAAACGCATCGAACTTTGACCGAAAAGCGAACGTTTGCAAGACGATTTTGCGTGCTTAATATTGGTGTATCTTTGTTTCTTTCTCTTCCATGCAGGACGCAGCAACAAATCGTGTAATTGTTCCAAAATATTAAAACCAACGCGATCGTTCGATCATTCGATCAAGTTGATGTACGGCGGAGGACGCCTTCCGGAGCGCCTTCCCACAGTGTGCATCTTCCACTGGACAACACAGCCGCACGCACTTACGCAAGAATGAATTCGTCTAAAACGGCCACCGTGGGCGGTGCCCTATCGGAGGAGGCACAGGCAGCCATCGCGGTCATCCGCGCGCTGGTGGCTTCGCGCAAGGAAACATCAAACGTGCTGAGCGTGTTGCGCGACTATCGGCAGCTCGAGGGCGATCCGCTACCCTACCGGAAGTTTGGGTTTAGCACGGTGGAAGAATTTTTGCTCGCCAGCAATGAATTCGTGATCAAATCCAGCGCTGGCGATTCGACCCGCATCTACATCAAACCGAACCGGGACTCGGCACACATCCAGGAAATGGTTGCGGCACAAAAAACGACCAAAAGCGGAAGCACCGGGCGAAAATCGAACTTTGTCGCACTGCGCCAACCGACCGGACCGTGCAGTGCGAAGGGTTTCTCGGGCCAGGCAACGGCGTACAGTCGTATCTACCAGCAGATGCCCAACAGTGGCCGCAACAATAGCACCAACTATGGCACCAAACGGGTAACATTTGGTGAGAAGCCTGCCATCGCTTCGGCCAAGAGCGGTGGTGCCAAATCGCAAGGATTATGGTCGAGCGGGGGAAGTCCGCAGGGGAAGAACACGCAGGGTGGCCAGTTGCGACCGATCACAAAGAACAAGGGCGAAACGCGCAATACGAACTCCACGTCGCCCGAGGCGAACAATAACAGCCGTGCGACGAAGAACTACAATCTGAACGGGGCAGCAGGACAGCAGCTCGAGGCCGGTGACTTACGGCACAAGCTGAACAATCGCTCCGGGAAGGAAAGCAATCAGAACGGTGCTACCACGGGACAGAAGCTGGATGCTGGCGATTTGCGGCACAAGCTGAACGAACGGACCAGTACGCTCAGCCGTTCGTCGGTCGAGATGCGCCAGTCTAACAAAGCACTACCGACCGTTTCGTCGACTACCGTTGGGGTAGGAAATGCAGCCCGGCAGGGTGTTTCGGTTGCGCGAAAGCAGCTACCATTTACCGTAGAAGACAAAGGCGCAAAGAAGCCACAGCCGAAAGCATCGACTGCTGCACGCAATGCTTCGCAAACGAGTGAAGCACCACGCAGCAACAGCGGTAGTAACAGAACGAACGCCGTCTCGGCTGGATCCGGTCGGATACTTCCCTTGACTGCGCCGATGCCATACCCTGCGCTGCCCCTGATGTCGATCGTGGTTCCCCCAAGCAATGGCCGCTCCGCTGTGATGGCAAAAAGCGTTAACTCAAGACTGAACGTCGCGAAGGCAGATTTGCCTTCGGGCACACCTACAACAACGCCTGCCCTAACATCAGCAGCGGCAGCAGCAGCGGCAATAGCAGCATCAGTTCCATCCTATCAACGTGCACAATCACTTGACGAAAGCAAACCCACTGCCGCCGCCTATCCTTATATGGCTGGCCGTTCGGTTTCGATGACACAACCACCGGACATGATGCCGTATGTTGCACCTGTGCCCAAGCTCCCTACCTTACCGGGCAGGAAGTCATTGCAGGATCGACTGAAGATCAACCAGGAGATAGCAGATGATAATCGGACGAAGGTTGCCAAACTAACGACGCCACCGATCGTTGAAAGCATGGCGGATGTTGTACCACCGACGTTGACAACTCCACCGGTAAAAATGACCACGGGTACGGTTTTGTATGCACGAGCGACCGAAGGAAGTTTCAGCTGGGACGATCCCACCGCAACACCGGTTGAGATACTGATGAAGTACAGCATGCACAAGGGTTACGCTAGGCCAGAGTATGGATATTACAAGCTGAAGAGTGGCCGCTATCAGTGCCTGGTGACGGTGAACGGGTCATCGTACTCGACCTACCCGCAGGACTTCGTTAGCCAGTTTGAAGGTCAGTTTGCGGCGGCACTGAACGCGATCGAAGCCATCCAGCGTGACGAATCGCGCGTAAAGTACAGCAAATGTCTCGATTCCGATCGTGACATTGCACACCACATACACGAGCTGCTGCTGGGCTGTCCGCATGGCATGTTCAGCAAAAACATTCCCAAGGCGTTCGAGGAAACGCACCGTGCGCTGCTGCCGGATCATTGGTTCGCGATTATTGATCAGTACGCCAACCAGCTGTTCGTGCTCGAGGATGGCCCGACCGGTGATACGATCGTGTTTGCGCGCGAACAACTCTCCGGCTCGGATGTCGCATCCAACACATCCGAGGCGCGCGACATGGCCGTAAATCAGCTAACGCTACCGTGGGACGAACAGTACTGGAATCTCTACGTAACGAATCCAGTATCGACGGTGGAGGTTTGGGCACGACTCGTCGGCAAAGAGTACAGCGTAAGTTGCAACCTGCTCGAGTTTTGCGCAACTCCGCTCTGATCTATTCAAACTATTTACCTTTATCTGGTTCTGTAGGATAAGATGGACACGCTCATTACCGATATTGAGATTTCGATGATGAATGAGCAGGCGAATGCGAAAAACGATATTACTGCCGCTGTAGGCGAGTACTATCTCGTGTCGATCAGCGATTGCTGGTTCCGCGTACGGGTGGTAGAGATCAACTACGAAACTAACGAGTGTCAATGTTTCTTCATTGACATCGGTGACAGCGAGCAGATTGCGCTCGATCAGCTGTACCGCTGCGAACCACAATACCTGGATCTGCCCGCCCAGGCCATATGCTTCACGCTCGAGGGACTGGAAGATTTTAGCGAAAACCCTACCGCCAAACACATCCTTGGGCAGCGCATCAACCATCGCGTACTGATCGGCATGATACTGTCGAAGCGCGAGGAACACGAGCGAACGGAGCGGATCGACGGTATCGGGTCCGGTTCGCTGAAGGTAGTACTGTACGATACGTCATCGGCGGAGGATGAGGTGGTGAATCCGATTTTGCTGCAGCAGATCTGCAAAGCCATGCCGGTGCCCGAGTTGAACAGGAAGTCTGTCAACTACGTAAGCATTACGTACGTGGACGACCAGGGCGACGTCTACTGTCAGATGGATGGTGCGATGAACTACATTCAGGTAAGTTGCAACGACTGGGGGGGAGGATCATTGGTGCGTTGGTGCAGTGGTGCAGTGGTACACTGGGAAACGGTGACCAGTTTTGTAAGATACGTTTCGTTCCGCTTGATTGATTGTCCAAACCAAGTGAAAGGTGATGAAACCTGACTGCTGGTGTTGGTGGTTGGCGCGTATCATTTACGGCATTGGTGATAATAGTACCAATCGTTACCAAGTTAGGCAATTATAGCGTTTCGTTACGTTCATTGCTTTAATTCAAACGATTCCAAATTTCGTTTTTTAATGATTTAATAAGACTTGAGAAAACACAAACAAAAACGGATGCCGCGTAAAGACTACTCCAATAGAAAACTTTGCTGAGGGGGTCCAGTTAGAGGTACTTGGCTAGTGGTTTTTACAGAAAAGCGCAGCACAAGGTTCTATCTCGACTACGATTTGTGTTATTATCTCTCTCTTTGGCTTAACGACCTACCAGGTCATGCCGGCCATCAAATGGCTTACTAGACTATTAGATACCACGTAGTTGCATAGTCAGTGCTCACTACGGGGGAACGGTCCGGATGGAATTTGAACCCGGTCCGGCCGTGGTAGGGACTAGCGCCGTTTCCAAATACACCACCGAGCCGCCCTTGTGTTATTATATTGTGTGTTATTTATGTTATTATATATCACTAAATGTGCTTCCAGAAACTGATCACCAACCTGACACAGTCGGACGCCCTGGAAGATCAACACCGAGGGCTGTACAACTCGAAGGCAACGGAACAGCAGCTGTACCTGGTGCAGGATGAAACCGACAGCAAATGGTACCGTGCCGTGCTGGATGCCGAAGAATCGGGCCCCTACTGCCGTATGCTGTACGTCGACATTGGCTGTCGGCGACGTGCGAATGTGCACAACATATACCGCCTCGATTCGCTCAGTCTCGGTCTGCGCAGCTATCCACCGCAGGCTATCCGTATGCGTATGTTCGAGCTGCCAGGCTGCGGTGAGCCGCAAGTTTTGGCGCGATTGCGTGCCTTCCTGAAGCCCGCCGTGCCCGCCATGGCCAAGGTGTTCTCGATGGCGTCCGCCATTCTGCCGCTGGTGAAGCTGTACGTGCACGTATCGGACCGCGAGGCGGGCAACAACATTCTGGTGTGCGTAAACGAAGCGATCAAGATCGAGAAGGAGCTCGAGATGGGATCGGAACGGATCAATCTGTCACCGCGCGTTGGATTTGCCGATGATGATAAGATGTCGTTGAACGGGTCGGACACGACCGTGATCTCGCAGTCCACAGGCACCAGCTATTCGATGAGCAGTACCGATGGGAAGGATCTGGCCACCCGCTTCGATGCCCTGCACGTAGGCAAGGGTACGAATACGAAGAGTGCCAACACGACCGCTTCCAGCCCATTGCCGCTGGAGGGTGGTGGTAATAAAGCGATCGCGAAGCTGGCGAAAATGACGCTCCCATCGGTGCTGCAGGTGTTTAATGTAAAGGTTACGATTGCCAACAATCCGAAGTTTTTCTTCGTTCAACCGTACGCTTACCTGCCGCAGCTGGACACGCTCATGCTCGAACTGCAGGACTTTTGCATGACGAAAGCTCAACCGGTTCGCAAGGAGCATGTTCGGCAGGGAGAAGCGTACGCGGCCGTCAACAATCTCGGCCACTGGTATCGGTAAGTTGGGAAGTTGGGAATGGAAGTTCAAATCAATGTTTTCAGATGTGATGCTGATGTTTGTGTGTTTTTTTTTTTCGTCTCTTGTTTACAGTGCTCTGGTGGTTAATATCAATCCGTTCGGACCAACGCCGATCCATGCGTACTTTTGTGATTTCGGACACGTGCAACAGTTGGATGCAGGTGCGCTCCGCGTACTGCCGGCCGAGTTTCGCGTGTTGCCCCAGCAAGCGATTAAAGCTAAGCTTTATGGTAAGTGCCGCCGCCACGAGTGTGGGATTGCTTTTGTACAGTTTCTGTTTGTTTAATAATGATCCAATATTTGTTCTAGGTGTAAAACCCTTGCGCAACGACTGGACCATTTCGGATGCGATGCGGTTCAAGGAGCTGACGGCCGATTGCAAGTTTGCCAGCGTCGTGCGCAGCATTCAGGCCGACGAATTGAACCCCCAGGAGCAAATAATCGAGCTAGAACTGATCGACGTGTCCACCGAGGACGACGTTTACGTGCATAAAATACTCGTTGACGAGGGTCGTGCTGTCTATACAGCAGAAGCGCACACCGTTTAGTAGGTAAGCTTTGATCGTGTGCTGTTGTTTGCTGCGACGCGCAACACAACAACAACGATGCTCCCTCGCACGCTGGACGGACGGATCGGACGACAAGGAAAAGAATGTCGTTCAGGTTTTGTTTTTCCCCCCCCCCCCCCCCCCCCTTTGTTCCGTTGTTGATGTTTTACATGTTTACATTAATATTGAAGCTGACGAGCTAAGCATATTTATTAACGTTGCTTTCGAATAAGCAGCCATCGAACATATATTTAATTCGCACGAGATTTAAATACTTAACGAATGAAGCTTGCAAAGGTTTTGCAAGCAAATAAGCAATGGGTTAAAAGCATGTGTATTTCTATCCGATGCATGATGAAATAGACGTGCTATTTTGTATTATTGTTAGGCAGCATTCCATTATAAACTAATGCAAAAGCAACAAACCTGTGTACTGCTGCATGCTCTACAGCGAATGAGCAGCAGCAGAGGTTTATGGTTTTTGTAAAACGAAGCGCAAGAGATTAATCAGGCTATCAAGCGTACGAACGATGACGGAGCAGCACAGGAATTCAGTAGCGTGTAGCGTGAAGATAGTAAATTTTGCTTTTTTTTTTGTTATTGGTTTTTAGATTCGATTTCATCAATCATTAACGTAAGAATTATCATTTTTCTCTGCACCTTTGAATATCCGCAAATGTAACAGATATTATGAGGCTTCATCAATCTTACGAGATGCTATTAAAATAACTAACCGTTTCACGAATGGATCCAATTATACATTAGACTTAACGCGAATTATTCGACACCGGTTTCATTCGATTCAGATCGAATTGTTTATTGGCGGCTTTTGTTGGCCGATTAATTTGCTTCTTCAGCCTTTACTCTTTACACTTACGATCACGTTTACTGTTCTTAACATTAGATTGCACATTAAAGAATGATTACGGTTGTGTACTGGTAAAGGTGACGTTCGTTTACATTTGTTATGTATAAATTTTATATCCGCCGATACTATTTTGAAGCGGCGAAAAGATGGAATTATAAAAGGAATTAATTTCTGGTTTTATAGTAGCACTGGTGTACACTCATCAAACCACAACCTACACTCGAGAGTGAGGTGAACACGTTGATGGTGAAGAGGAAATACACACTAGCATTAAAATGAGTCATAGACTTCGACTTGTAATTGTGATAATGAAACGTAAACATATGATATGCATGCCGTTTATTACTTTTTTGTTTTAAATTAGCTTGTGCTATATACACTTTACACGCAATACTTACGCGGAAGTGAGTGAGTGAAAGAGGGAATTGTGTCTCTCACAAAAGCTGCGAATGTTGCCAATTAATCTTTCTTTTTATTTTCATGTATAACAAGAAGAAGCATTGTGTATTATCGTTGAATGTGATAGAAAAATAAAACAGCAAAACCCTGTTGACGACGGTTGTGTGCTGTTGTGCTTCCAAGCTGCAACGGGAACGAAGGAGATAATAGCGAAAGATAGTACCTTTGGATTATTCGCAAACATTAAACAATCTTTTATAAGCTTGCTAGAAGTGTGTGTGTGTGGGGTTTTATAGTGAGGAGTGAAAGCTGCTGCAAAAGTTGCGCCCTTTTATTAAAAGTATCCAAAAGAAAGATCGACAATATCGATTGATCGTCTGATCAATTAAGAAGATGGTCGTTTATTTTACTCTAACTGTGCGTAACTGTGTTTAACTAATATTTCTTTCTCATTTTAGTGATATGAATTTTGATCATTGTACTATTTCTTACATTGGCGCATATCCTTACTCCAGTAACAGAGCAACATATACAGAGCTTTCGATGAATTATTGTTAATCGTCGTTTGTGTAACCATTCACTATCTGCTTTCATGTTTATATTGCATAGAAAAAAGGTACGATTGTAGTGGGTTATAATGTTATATTTAGAACATTTTATAAACATTTATTATTCGCCACAGTATGGCTTAATAAAACACACACGAACGGCGAGCTCACAACTAGTTCGAGCTCTCACTAACCTTACCAGGCCAGACAAGCGCAATGCAGACAATAAGCGAACTGAAATTGCGGACAATGATTTCAATTCGATAAACGATAGACAACAATAGGAAACACAATTCACAAAAGAAAGCAGAGTGCAGTGAAACGATGATGAAAGTTTTATATTTACAATCCCCATATATATATTGCCGCATAAATTATGTGCCTTAATTAAGCATGCGAACTTTACGCTATCAATGGAACGCGAATCCCAATATACATGAAAACGATATTGTAATAAAACAAATACATTGTTTTGTTTAAATCATTTTGAATATGACATACTGCATACATTTATGGCACGGAATAATATCACAAATTTAAAGAACTGTCCCGGGTGTACCAATTTGTAATACCTACTGTATTTCGTCACCACAAAAGCATTACTTAATATTAATATTTAATGGTATGTGTTACGAGTTAGCCAGTGGTGGAAGATCTCTGTACATGACATCCTTTGTTTATTATTGCTAGGATGCTAGTGTTACCGTCATCCATGATGATGTGTCGGTTTGCCCAGTTGATATTAAAACGGTGTGCGTAGTAGGCGCCGTTAATGTTCTACTAGTTTCTTTATTGATCATTATATCCTGTGCGTGTACATACGTGCGAAATAATAAATATACAAACCACTGGTACTACCACTACACTACTACATTTTCACTAAAAGCGTCTTGGTGTGTTTGTTGTTTTGATATGGATTATATGCACCGAGTGGTGGGAACACGACCACTCTAGGAAAGAAAGGAAGGAAGGAATTAAATTAATCGATTAACCCGGTGAAGAGAGTTCGATAGAAGGTGCCCAAAGGAACGTTTCGCGCTCCCCAAACCAACTGCAAAGCTACTAGATCAAATCTTCACCACAATGTACAAATGAAATGGGCCCTTTTGTTCTAAGGTTTGGTTTTGGAATACAGGAGAAAAAACCTTTTACCGTCCCTTGTACACATTAAAATGGCCTACACCTTTGCCTTTTCCGTTTTTTTTTTCTTCATTCTCTACCAAAGGACGAAATCGATCGCGTGTGCGGTGTGTCTGGTGCGTTTGTTAGCGTCTATTGCGTTCTAGCTTTACATTTGGAGCTTAGAATTTCTCACTTTTGGCTAAACTATTTTCCTACCATATCGTGCCCGGTTCACTTTCCTTCTTTATTCTTTCGATAAAATGTTTGGGGAGATGAATAATTCTACAGGGAGCTAGCTTGGTTTGTTTTACTACTCGGCCGCCGTAACCACCGGAAGGGTCGGTGTAGTAGATAGCGTAGAACAATCCTTTCCACCATTGAGCAGCATGTTCGATGTTCGGCGAAGACGCTCGTTATGCGCTGGTTTACCTCCAACGTCATCATCTTCCATCGTCGTCGTGTCGTGCTCATCAACTTCAATGTACTCCTCTTCATCTTCCTGTTCGTGTACGTGTCCCGGTGACTGTTCGCTCTCCTCCATCGGTTCACCCTCGGCGTTGGCATCGTTAGATTCGTCACTGCCTACCTCATCGTCGAAATCGTCACCTTTCTCATGCTGATCATTATTGGCCTCCCCATCATCCAGCTCCTCATCCTCTCCACCCATTTGCTGTTCCTCCTCATTCACTACCTCCTCGCCTTCATCTTCTTCATTGCCGGCAGGATCCTCATGTTCCTCATGTTCCTCGTCGGAATCGTCATCCTTGTGGCGATACGGTGACGAACCATCCTGTTCCGTTTCGCACAGCTCCTGCTTGATGTGACCCTTTTGTGACTCCCTTAAGCCATCGTCTTCCGACGCTGGTGATGTTTCTGCTGAGCGCCACTCTTCATCACCCGGTCGTATCGCGGACGAATGCTCAAACGACCCAGTCACCGTTCGCACAGTCCGGCCCAGCTCATGGTCGATCAGGTGATGCTCTAGCTCGGCTCGGAAGAAGTACGCCACTCCGCACCGTTCGCAGTCGTACGGTTTGGCTGCTGCGTTCGTGTGTGCCACCGGCAGATGAGCCTGCAGCCCGGCAGAGGACGTGAATACGGCTGAGCAAAGGTAGCAAACGTAGCCCCGTTCTTCACAGCCCGCGAACGTGTGATCGATCAGATGTTCCTGCAGCTTTTGACTCGAAGGTAGCGGCTTCTTGCAGAGATTACACTGGTAGAGTGAGGAGGAGGAACTGTCCCTGCCCGTAGCCGGTGGCTGTTCATGCTGACCGGGAGTTCGTCCTTCGATGGGAACGTTTGACGGTCCAACATGCGCAGGACCGGCAATGTTGGTGGGCCCTTGCCCTAGGGACGTCGATGCGCTTGGCTTGAGGAAATTCATCGACAGTAGCTTCGAAGGGAAGTTGTGACGCTTCAGACAAGGATCACAAATTTTGGTGTTCGATTCGGGCTGTGATGGTAGCGGCTCCAAGCAGAGCGCACACGTACGCTCGTTCGTGTCCGGTGATTTGGTATGGAATCTGTGGAATGTCAGATAGAAGGAGAGAGCTTTAGTACCGGATGCGATCATCAAATCGATCGGGAAGACTTACTTGGCATGCAGACTAATCTCAAACTCGGAGTTGAGCGTTTGCCGACAGCAGATACACTGTTGCGGGAACCGGTCCTGTTCCGCATTGGAACTCCCGGATCCATTTCCCGCATTGCCACCAGCGGAAGATGAAGCACCATTGCCACCATTCTGACCAGTGCCGGAACTACCCGCACCTCCTTGTGCTCCTCCGCCGGTGGATGAATTTGTAGATGAGCCACCCGTCACAGCCGCTACTCCCAGCGATTGCTGATGAGCCTGCAGATGCTGCTTGAAGGTGTGTGCATCGGGCAATGGGAGACTGCAGTGTGAACAGCGTCCGGATGCACCGACCTTACAGTGGGACAGCTTGTGCTCCGCTAGTACCGCCGGCGAGGGAAAGATTTCGTCACAGATCAAACATTTGTGCTTGCCGCCGCCCGTATTGTGTGCGACCTTCATATGATTTTCGAGTTCATTCCTGCAAACAGTGAGAAAGAGAGTCAGAGAGAGAGAGAGAGAGAGAGAGAGACCGTGAAGACGTGAGACACCTGTGACAGTGGAAAATTGGGTTGTTCACTGGGTTGTCGTAGTTACCTTGACCGGAAGTCACCATTGCAGTACGCGCACCGCAAACTAACGCCCGTCTTAAGGTTGTGGACAATTTTGCGATGCGTCTGTACTTCACTTTCCGTGCTAAAGTCGGAACGTTCGCAGATACCGCAGCTGTAGCAGCTAGTCGCACCGGCACTGGAGATCATTTGTGGCGTCGCGGACGACGATGTCTTGGCGTTCGATTGTTGGTTCGGTTTTCTTGCCGTCGGTTCGCTATGATGGTGATGGTCGGGCAGCCCGAGTGTGCTGTGTGATGCCAACAGCAGTTGTTGACCGGTTGGTGGTGATTCTACCCCCGGCCGGGATGTGGTACTGCTGCCAGTTGCACCAGCCGAATGTAAACCTCCACTGTCACCGTACCGTTGGATCATGGCAATCGGTGAGTAAAGCTTGGAACTTCCGGAAGCTGAAACATTCGCTGCTGCATTCGTGCCCTCCTCGGGAGAATAAAGCCCAGCGGCGGACGAACCATTCAGCGAGGTATGAGAACCACCCGTTCGTGGTGGTTGTGATGGTCCGGTACTAGCCGATGAGGATGATGATGCACCGTAGCCAAGCCCAAGCAACGCATTGGTAGCGCCGTTGTTGGGTGAGTGTCCAGCGAAAGGATTCTTCTTGGACGTAGAGGACCCGGTTGAAGGCTCGGGAATGAAGGACGTACGTTGTTGCTGCTGCTGATGTGCCTTACCGAGCATCGTGTCGTAGAACCCGTGCAGAAGATGCTGCGGATGCTTTAGCTGGCTCAGTGTGTCCACCTGGAGCGGATTGCTGTAGAACTTGTTGGCGGTCTGGTACAGGCTGGGCCATGCAGCAGCCGCTGCCATTGCCGCCATCTGTCCATGCAGCTGTAGATAGTCGAGTCCGGTCGCGGCTGAGGTGGCCGTTGTAGACACCGAAGTGCCCGCAGCCGTTGAAGCCGTTTGTGAACTGACGGACGGTACGGTAGCGGATGCGGTGGACAGTGCCAGATGGTTCGCGCTCGGTTCTCTACGATTCGGTGAGGCCGCTTCCTTCTGACTGTGCTGCGTCTGTATGTGACGATCGAGCAGGAACTCCACGTGGAACGATTCGGAACAGGCCGGACATCTAGACGGCGAACGAACAGTGCAGTGTGTACGATTAGAACCAACTTCGTGGGACAGTGTGTCGTGACCAAACGGGTATACTCACTTAAACTTTCTGGCGTGTGATGCTAGATGGAAGTGCATCTCGAGCTCGGACGAGCAAACCATTCGGCAGAACATGCACTGTACCGCACCGGCCGCCAAATGCCGGTTCCGAATGTGTTGCCTGCGAGAAGAGAATTGAGAGAAAGGTAAATAAAAAAGCACAAAATCGCCAATCGCCATCCTTCGAACGTACCGGAATTCGCGTTCGGAGCGAAATACCTCGGCACAGGCCGAACACCGGTACAGCTTCACCTCGACCGAATGGCTGACGGCAAAGTGCACCTGCACCTGGACCTTCGACTCAAACGTTTCCCCACATACGGTACACTTGTACAGCAGCTGCATGTGACCATCGTACAGATGTTTGTGCAGATCTTCCACCTTGGCGAAGGATGATGATTTGCCGGTACAGGACACGGCGGTCGAGCCCGTACCAGCAGCTGCCGCCGTCGCCGCCGCCTGACATCGGTACTCGACCGCCATCACCAAGAAATGGCCGATCGTGTGCTGCTCGTACTCCGCCTGACAGCTCAGCGTAGTGCCACACTGCTGGCAGAGAAAGGTGGCCAGCGAAAGCGATCCACCCGGTTGACCGGCTGTGGAGCTGTTGGAACTTCCGGCCGGCCCGGCGGCACTGTGCTCACTGAGTCTCATCGCTGCTGCGGCCGCCGCATTGGCCGCACTCTGTTCGAGATGTGCCTTCAAGTGCGTGCGGAACGACTCGAAATCGGGCAGTGCGGCATTACACTGGTTGCAGAGATACGCACCGGGAAGCTGATGGACGTGCTGATGAGCTGCGGCAGTGCTGGACGTCGACTGGAGTTGCTGGGTGGACGGCACATTCGAACCCGTACCGGGCGTGTGTAGCTGTGGTACGGACATGTGCTGATGATGCTGCGATAGATGTGGTTCCTTTGGATCACCTTCTCGTCGGTTCGTAGCACCACCAGCACCGGCACCAGCACGTGGTTTGTGTTGTTCGTGCGTATGACCTCGACCGGATGTTACCGTCAACAGCTTTCTGCCCGGCACATCCTCATCGTCTAGCAGTGTCTCCAGCTTTAATCGCTTCATCTTCGGCTGGCTGAGATCGGTCGGCGTGAGTTGCTCTGCTGGCGTGTTTCGTCCGGATGGCGGTTGGCTGTTCGGCTGCCCAATCGAACCGAGCGAATCGCATGGTGACGAACGGGTCGAGATGGATGGCGATGCAGGACCGGGCATCGTTGGATCGGTTTCTTCCTTACGCTCCTGCTTAATGGTGGCCAGTAGTTCCGCATCGTGACTATTGATCGTTTCCTTCGCATCAACTGAACCACTGCTCTGCGCGTGACCATCGTTTGCTTCGCCATGCTCATCCTCATCATTATCGTCCGCTTCCGTATCTTCCTGCTGCTTGCCATGCTGCCGGTTACACTCCTTATCCTCCGTCTCGTGGCCTTTCCGTTTGCGCTTTCGTCCCATTTCGTTGCTCGGTTCGTTGCCATTTTCATCACGCCCGTTCGAACCAACTGCCGATGGCCGATGTTCCATCTTAATGCTGCCACCGGACATGCCGGACAGATTGGACGACGAACCAGCGCCCATTCCACCGTAGAACGAAGGGAAAGCGTTCCCGAGCAGACTCTTGCTAAAGTGCAGTTGTTCAAGCGGATGGAACCCGCTCGGTGGCCGTGAACTCGCAGTCGTCCCGTTCGGAGAGCTACGTTGCAGCCCAGCCCCAGCCAGCCGGTCCAGATGGGATGTCTTCAGGTGGGCAAACATGAGGGGTACGGTTGGGAACTTCATCGTACAGAACTCGCACGTGATTGGTGGGTACGGTCCACCGAGTCCACCGAGCGATAGCGAACTCCCGTCCGGCGTTACGGCGCGCCGACTACCTTGGGTGAAGTAGGGCATTGCCGAGTCCGCACCCAACAGTCCCAGCGCACCGTGCCCGTGCATAGACTGTACGTGCAGTCCGAGTTGTTCCAGTGTGCTAAAGTCGGTGCGTGTACAGTAGGGGCAGGAAAGGATATCCACGTGCCCGACACCACTTCCGGGCACTCCCGATGTACTTCCAGCGCCCGTACTACCGGGTGTTGGAGTACGATTGCCTGGTGGGACATTCCCGGACGAGCTTTTCGCGAGCGTGGACGACAGTTTGGAACTGCCACGGCTCATCAACAGCAGCGGATCGTTGGCGTAGGGCGAAAACTTGGCACCCCGCTTCCCACCACCACCACCGCCACCACTTCCTCCTCCACCTCCGCTGGAGAGAGAGCTGGTCGTCGAGCGGGGACTGTACGTGAGGTTGGGACTGCCGGTCAGTGCCAGCTGCTTCTTGTGGTTCTGCATGTGGCTGGTAAGCGCTGCTGCCGTATTGTACCCCCGATTGCAGATCGTACATTGGAACGGCTTCTGGTTGTCATGCGTCTTCATGTGTATCTTCAGATGATCACTGGCAAAAAACGGGCAAAAAGAAAGAAGAAATAAAATTATTGTTAGCACACACACAGCTTCCACACACCGTGAGAAGGCAAGAATCGATGCGTCTTCGACTCACCTGCGCGAGAATGCGGCTTCGCAGTGCAGACACCGATAGCGCCGATCGCCCGTATGTAGCTTCGTGTGGCGATCGCGAGAACGTTTGTGCTTAAACAGTCGGGCGCAGTATTCGCATTTGAATGGCATGTGTTCCGTGTGGCTCTGGAAGATGGACAAGCGCAGGACAAAAGGTTGGTTGGTTGTTTAAAGTATTTCTTTCCAAAAGCACGATTGATCGAATACTGTTCAAAAATGAAGATCCCCATGAAGGAGTTCATAAATTAGACGGCAAACAAGACAAAACAAAACAAACAAATTCTACAACCACAAAAAAATCCTTCACCTCCAGCAAGAGTGGAGGTATTTTAATGAATTATTAAAAATACCACAAAACACCAGCTAATTCTCGCTGTTGCACGGATATCGATTGAATAAATATAAACATATATGAAAGATGCATTCCGCGCGCAGGTCCCAAAAGGACCCAACACGATCGGAACGGTGCAGCACGCCGGCGTATATAGCCATGCCCGGCATAGTTTGGTGTTCGATCGCGTAGTAGAGAGCTTCACCGCCCAACACACGGTGGCACCACTCCACGTTGTCGTCTAACGACTGCCGTGGTGTGTGTGGTTAGTGAAGGTGCGCGTAAGGAATGTCAACCAACCAACCAAAGGCACCACCATCACGGGTAGTTGCTGGCATGAGATTGCCTGATGATGATATGATCAAGTGTTTGGCTGTGGTCGGCGATCGTATTCCACGGCGACGGCCGCTCAGGTGAGAGAATGGCAAGCGATGAACGTGGCGAAGGAATGCGATGCGAGGCGTACGAAGCGAGGTGGAATGACATTCACACTCCACAACTGTTCCGAACCTGCTCCCGTTTGGCGGGCCTCGTACGCCCAACTTTACCGGATGGACACACTTGTCAAAATTTTTGCACGTCTCACAAGCATATTCTACCATCATGACAATTCGGGCGTTCGTTCTTGCTTTACTTTCCATGTCTCCTTTTGGTGTCGTTTCCAGGGGGGGTTTTTTCTGTTCTGGCCGGTGGCTCTTCGGGAAGGCGTTCAAATTATGACAGCGAAGTTGTGCTGCCACCGGGGAAACCGGCGACCGCGATCCAAACATCATCCTCGGGTTCTTGCGATCGAAGTGCGATCAGTTCCACACCGTACATAAACCCTTTTCTCCCCGCCACCACAATCGTCCTTTTCCCCTCCCCCCCCCCTCTTCCCCCCACCCACCAACAAAGGGTGAAGAATGCATAAATGGGCCCGCGTCTTTTTGGTTTCGCACACAGTCCAACAGCAACGGGTCGCAGCCCACTTCCCTGGGCGACCCTTAAAAACGGGGTATCCAACCGGCACGACACACACACACGTGTTCTGGACCGTACCGTGCACAAGTGTTGCGCAACCGCCTTGACAAACATTTATCGCTTATCGCGTCTTTGGATCAGCGAGACGGACAGAAATTTGTCCCAAACGGCGGCGTTTCGCGGCGTTACCTTTCTTCAAACCACGAGAGGGAGACCTTGAATTTCCTTCGTTGCTTGGGACTGCGCTCCGCGGATGCTGGTGGTTCCTTGATGATCCCACACTGCCAGCTTCACCATGCCGGGGCTCACTTATCAGCTAGATGACATCTAGCGAAGCGTATTTCTGGCGGTATATGGCGGTAAACGGTCGTCGGATGGCCCGCCGGCTTTAAGGCGACCATTTCGGTACCGCTTTTTATTGTTTGCCTGTGTTGCTTTCACACGGCACATCGTATGAGCATGTTTGTGTTTTTTTGTTTGTTTGTTTGCACTTTTTATTACTGCGGAAGCGTTTATTCTAAGTGTCGCTTTCTTTCCCGTTCGAACAGCAAGCTTGGGTTTGATTTGGGAACACAAAGAAGGAGAGAGAGAGAGATTTTGCACGGTTCTTTCCCCCGTTTTTTTGGTATCCCTCTTTACATATTTTAATTTCAATATAGTACTTGTGTAAGGCATAATTCGTGTTATGAGATTACCTCCCAAACGTGGATAAAGGTTTGCTTTTGGTGTCGGAATATGTTTCACATCGTTTGCCGATCTGTGTCTCAGAAATGGAACTAATTCTAGATCATCAAATGTTGGATAAGGCTCCAAGGCAGGACGGATTCTTAAAGCAAAAGGGTATTTTACTCAGTACCTTCACCAGATACATCCCATACAATATTGTAATATAATATAAGAAAGAAAAATTGAAAATTATCGTGGGAAATTCGAATTGATGTTAGAGAATTGTTATATAAGGCATTCCATTCCACTTAATCGTTACCGTTCTCCCTTCTCATCCAACAATTCCCAAAAATCAATCAAAAATCAAGACATTAGAATACGTTTGGAGAAAGAAAAGTTACCGTACGGAATATTCTGTCCTCGTAAAGTTTTTCTCTTGATATAAAGAACGTTCTAGCACTGCTAGAACTGGTTGAAATAAAAGAGAGCATATAATTTATGTACAAAATAATTCCTTGCTCGGTAATACTCGTCTAATTTCATCGCAGAATCAGAAGTTTCGAAAAGAGTGCAATTTGTTTGTGCAAATTTTTGTACAACTTTTGTTTGACATTCTTAAGATGCGTTTATTTCATATAATTCATCTCGGCGATTTAATTTTTACTTTTTCGAATTAAAACTGTTTATAATTTGCTACAAACTATCGAATTTTTTATACACCTGTACTTGTAAAATCGTTTATAAATGTATTTAATTTAATTACTTTTTTTCTGTAAGTCTTTGTCTCGATGGTCTTATTTACCAGCTTGTGCACACCACCTGTACACCATTCAAGATGGCTTGTAAGCATAAAGAAAAAAAAAACAAAGCCAGCATGTTTGGCAAGCAAAAATGGCCACCAAAGAACATTGGACGAAACCGCCCGAATTGTCTAACCGGTCCGTCACCTACGGCAAGATCTCATCCACCGTGAAGAAGCCTGTTGAATTCCACCGCTCATTAGCATTCACTTTTAGCGCTACAATCCCCTACCGACCATGGGGCCGGGCCGGATGTGTAATCATGTAATGCACGGTAGCATCGATACTGGTACCGTTTGCCTTTGTACATACGGTCGCAACATGCACCACCAATCACGGTTCAACCGTACATCGAATCGAACGTTGCTTCGCGCGGTCGTTGAAAATGCGCCACCCAAAAAAGGGTGGACAAAACCACAAAACAGCCACTAAGCTCCGAGTGTGTTTGTGTGCGAGATGCGCCATTGGGGAGGGACTGTTTTTTTTTTTTTGTCGTCGTCTGTCCTCCCCCGTTTTGGGTGGGTTTGGTTGGTGGTAATCGCGAGACGGCCAACACAACGGTTCAGCAAATGGCTCCCTGGTGGCTATCGAACGTACGCAGCGAGATCGTACGATTGCTAATTACCGGCGGCCAAATTGGGAGCAAAAAAAAAATATATATATAAAAACAGGTGCTCCCGCACATATGCCGATACGGTAACTTGGTTGCAAGCGAAACGAGAAACCTGTCGACGAACGCGTTACAGAAGCAGGCACAACATCTGCAGCCCGATAGCTTTATTAATTAGCGTCACCCGCAGTGCAGCGACAACTTTTGGGCGATCGTTTTGGTTTGGCGATCGATCGTCAAGCTAAGGATCGTGCAATCGTAATCGTGTGTATAATAATTACCTGGTGCTGTTGAACAAAAAAAAACAACAAACGAGCTACAACGAGTCAAACAATTCTCACGATATTTGGTGCTGATTAGCATGCTACTTCAGCCGCTCATTAAACGCACGGTTTATTCAAAAAAGGGGAAAGGACAAGATGGAAAAGCATCTTCGTGCAACGTGCTAATAAGGCACGCGTTCCTTACACCAAGCAAATCGACAACTGAGCACAAATTCACCGCAGCTAATGAGAATTGACAAGGAATTTAAAGCATCTCTGCCAGAACAAGCCGAGCTAGACAAAGGTCCCGTTTGAGCCTTTTGGAACGGGCCAAGTCTCAAATGGAATCATTCCACTTTTAGAGTGAACAGGCCACCAAGTGGGCGATCAACGTTCGCCAATAATGAACGTGCGATGAGCAATGTGTGATCATAATTTGCTGCACCACAGTGTAGAGCTCTGGAAACGATCGATCGATTTTCCAGTGCGCTTTATCCAACAGCCAGCGATCAAAGGTATACGTGAGCGAATGTTGGGCCCGTCGCTCTTTCTGCCTCGAAGATCCCTTTTGCGAGGTTTGTTGTTGACCATCCATCGCTCCAGTGAGCACACACGCGCTTGAAAGTATGAGCACGAACGTGGCGGATAATGTACATGGGTGGTGTTGATATGGGGCCTTTTTTTTCTCCTGCCATTTCGTGTCCCACCGCGAAACGGGTTCCCGTGGAATGGTTTTGCGCGAAGTTAAACAAAAAAAAAAGATGGCTGCCGTTGTGTGGACCAAACTCAACCACGGTTGTCACCGCTAGACACAATGCCTAATAAAGAAATCATTAAGACACTGGCAAGCACCCGGGACAAGTCGACGGGACATGGGAGCTATTGCTATTTCGGAGAGCTCTATATTCACTCTTTTGCAGTCGGTACATGGGCGAGAAGTTGAGGAAGTTTGTAAAGTATCCCACAAACACTGGACGGGACCCACGGGAGTGTAAGGAGCGTTTGTTTGCCAACAGAGCCAACCATAGCATACCATAAAGAAGCTGGAACCATCTTCACTAGACACACTTGTTCTAACCGCCTGCTTACTTACGGGAACTGCAGCAACGCAAAAAGAGGATCCCTGCCAGTGGAGGAACTTGTGTACACCTCACCAAATTTGGACACGGTCATTATTTGGCAAGCTGTCTGACAACGACGACACAGCTTTGAAGCGGCGCTTGTTTTATCGTAGATAAAGTTCTCCGTTTTCTTTAAAAAAAATGACATGAAAGTTCCCACCGACCGACCCCGTTGCGCTTTTCGCGGCTGCTTCCGGTGTTCCGTGAGGCTTGCCGGTTTGTCAGCTTTTAAGACAACAATCGACCATTCAAAGGCGCCGGACTTTGCCTCTTTCGATTCGGTCCCATCATCCTCCCCATCCCCTTTAGCTTAAAATCTCCCCCATCGTTCGCTCCATGTGAGACCTTTCCGGTGAACTCATGCCAGCGCTTCGCAAGGAGACAAGACAAGTCTTGTGTACACAGACAAACTTCTACCACCAAACAGCATCACAGCCCGGGAGCTACGGGAGCTGTTTCGCAAGAAAGTGACCTCGGCACGGTGGAATGGTGGTTCTGCCTTGCCCAACATGACTTGACTGGTTACAAATTGGACAGGATATGCAGTGGTTCCGGCAAGCAAAAGGGGTTGTCTCATAAATTATACACTATTGTGTACCGGTGTACCTTTGTGAACGGTCCGATTAGGCAAACACGGATCGGTGCACCAGCTCAAACGTTGGTAACAATCTTTTGATGTGCGAGATTTACGGCCGTAAAACAATGAAGTGTGAGTGTGTAACAATTAAATGTAAGTTAACATCACAGTACGAAACATATAATTTAATATGGCAAATTGTAGAATATATTTGGAGAAGGATAACATCAATTGTTAGTATCACATCACATTATAAGGTAAAACGAACACATTTGGTAGATGACAAGGTAAATAGTGATTTAATAAGAACAGATATTAACCATTTAATATGACAAATCAAGTGTTAAATTCAGCAAAGCGATAAGCGATAACAATTAACCTGGATGGTTAACATTTCAAATGGCAAATCAGACAGTAGGTGTAGCAGATGATAAGACAAATAGTTATTCCAGCAACAAATTGTAAATTTGTGCACCATTTGACATGACAAATCAATTACTAATTTTGGCAGTTGATAAGGCAATAATGCTAGGATTTCGGACCGCAAAAACCTGTTCAAATTTGTCGCTATTCTTTTATTAAAATGATTTTTTTTATTAGCAAGCTAGATGCTAGTATGGCTTGATTAAGACAAATAATTAGCAAAGAAACAATCTCAATTGATCAGTAAAATATCTATTGATAGCACAACCAAGTTGCCATGTGAATCAAGCTAAAAAGAACTCTTTTTGACCATCTGTACCATCTGATTATTAGCTATTTATCAGTCAATTTATCTCAACCATAAAATCGTTAAACCATCCAATCCAAAAACCACCGTTTAGCCCTTTATGCTACTCCTTTCGAGAGCAACTGCAAGAACAGAATGCTGTCAATGAGTGTCGAAGTCGTTGAGGAATGCCAGAAATTGTCCATCTTTCTCCCTTTACTCATCGGTTGCTTGTGTCAAAGACTTTGAGGTTGCTCCTGCAGTTTAGCTGACTGGTTTTCACGCGATCACTCGTCCGTCAGGTGTAAGCGATACCACGGTCACATTCCTAAAGTGGTCTAATGATGTCCGGCAGGCGCTAGCTACATCGGATTCGCTCATCAAGTTCCGAAGGCGCTAACCAGCACGTCGTCACCCTGTCATCGCTGATCCGTCCGAGCATCGCTCGGTTTGACCTCCTCAAAATCGTAATGCCGCCGCGGCAATGATCGATTTTGTTAATTGCTTATCAGCCCCCGGGAGAGTTGCATTTCTTTAATTACGCGCCCGGATAGCAGACACAGTTGTCTCTGTCTCTGTTTCACCCCCAGCGAGTTACTTCCGTTCCTCGGGACGCTTCACTTGAAGCAAATTACGCGCCTTTGCTGTGCTATGTGTGGAGCGATTTGCCGTAGAGCAGGATGAAGTGCAATGATTGATTGACCACCTGTTGTTGCTGTGCGTTTTACGGTGCGTGAGTAGTCACAAGGTTTTCTGCCCGACCGTTGAGCCGTTGCTGGGGTGACAATTTTATCGAACCGATGCCGAACCGATTATGTCAACTTGGGATGGAATTCGTTCCCGGGACCGACAATTTCCAAAGGATTGCAATTTCCGTCCCCGCACCCATGCACGTTTGTTGACATAGGTAAGGAACATTGTGCGATTGTTACCCCGCTTCTTTGCTATCCCCAGCTCGTAAGAGTTCCATTTTTGTTTTTCGTCCGTTCCTTGGTAGGTTAATTAATTGTCCATCAGTGCGCAAACGGGCCACAGAAGCGCCACAGACGCGTAACTGGTCCGAAAGGTGCCAGCAAAGAAAGTCTGCTGGATGCGGACCAGAATTCCTCAACCGTCCGGTTGGGAATTCCTCAAATCGCTTCACTACATCTGCAAGACGACGTCTGGGTCGTCGTCGTCATCGTTTTTTCGCACTCAACTCTACACTTCTGTGAGTTGCGCGCGAGTTGTTCGCTGTCACCACGGTATCACACTTTGTCACCCAACGCGACAGATCTTCAAGCTGACGATGAAGCACATTAAAGTGTGCGCCACCACAAATCAATGTCCATCGAAACGGATGGTTGGCTGGAAGCCCGATGCGTACCTTGACTTTGAACTTACCCTTTTTTCCTGTTCATTTGCACCGGGGCGGTACGGTTAATTTCAGCAATCAGTGACCAATTATGATCGACTTTTCCATCCGAATGAACGACTAATCGATCGATTACCGGGCAACAGGTTTTTTTCAAAGGCAACATAAAAGCTGAACGAAAAGGTGTCTTTAATGGTAAAGCTTAACAATCAATGGAGTGGAACTTGCTACTAATGTAACCTCACTTATATTGGGACAACTCACGGAGATCCAATTATTTAAATGATAATTTAAAACTTAAATAAAAAACCCAAATTCCTTACCTGTTCGTGCTTCTTAAGATAGCCGAGCCGCGGGAACGTCTTCTCACAGAACTGGCAGTGGTAGGTGCTGTTCAAGCCCTTGCTGTTGCTGCCATGATTGTTGTTGTTATTGTTGTTGTGATTGTGGCTGCTGCTATTATTGTTATTGTTCAGCTGATGGTGATGCTTTAAGGACGATTTGCCACCCTCCTTCGCCGACGACGAATGTCCACCGCCCGTACGCCGATGATGCCCATGATGATGATGATGATGGCGCGGGTGAATGTGATGAGCTGGGTGATTACTGCCGCCACCCTGCCGGAGACAGGGCTTTTCATCGTTGGAACCCAACGCCACCAACGAACCATCGTTCGTATCGTTTGTGATTGAATTAGGCGTTGTCATACCGTCCGAAATCGAGGGCGAAAAGCTGGACGACGTGTGGGACGAGTAAAGCTCTGCGGGGCAAACGGAGAACAAGCCGAGATTAAGCAGAAGTTTTAAATGAAGTGTGTTTGGCACTGTACTTTAAAAATTAACAACATTGATTGATTGCTTATTACATACGTAGAAAAAGGCATTATTTTTAACACAATTTTGTTTAAATTAGGAGAAAAACCCCAAAACCAACCCCCCAAAAAAAGCAAACAACGAAGATGTTAACGATGGCGCACCATTTCTTAACGTTATCAATCACAATTTGCTGGAACATCGTTATCGTACACGTATGGATTTACATTTTCCATTCTTTTTAGCCAGCTTTTTACGTGCGTGACTAACAAAAAGATGTGTAGTGATTTACTTTAAAAAAAGAGGAGATAATAAATTCAATCTTCACCTGTTACAGCCTTCGGCATGGAACACACGTTCCTATGCAGAAGCAAAAATCAAAGCGAACATCAGTAACATAGATGGAGGTTAGAGAGATGAAGTTTGGCCAATTTTTTCTCATTCGTGGCTCGTTTAAGGGTCGGTCCTATTCCTCCCCTAATTTGCAATGCCATTACAAATGATATACCCCATCAACGGATGTAACCATCCATCCAACCTATCCATCCATCCAGCCATACGTTATCGTTATAGGGAAGCTGCTTTTTTGCTGTTGCGTGCCATTTTCATAGGTGTTAATGTGCACATGGAAAGAAACAGGAACGTTCTCTGCAAGGGTGTGGATTGCGCTGAGAGAGCAGTGAAGAGTTGAAATTTAAATTTACTGCCTGTTGATGTTTGCAGCACAGAAACATGAAAATTGATGAGCATATTTTGAGTACGGCTTTATGATACGACAACCTCAAATATGGAGCAAGAACGTAAAATTTTGTTTGTTTTTGTTTGTTTATTTTAATTTAGTGTGTTAGAAGATAAGCAAGAACTTGAGTAAAATAATTGTTTATAAGTTATTAATGGCTATTTCTATGAAAAAAAATATTTTATTCTGATTGTGCAACAAGTAAGATTCAATTTGATTGAAAAAAAACTACATCCACTTATGGCAAATAATATTGAAAAATCTATTATAAAACCACATAATTTAGACGTGAGAATAATCGTTCATTGGGAGCGCTTTTGCGTAATATTCTGCTTAAAAGAAATGAACAAAAAATTACTTCTCCCGACCCGTTTTGCAGTACTATTGTGCAATTTAGCGTCTCGTCTTTCTGTTTGAAATTAAAAACATCAACAATCGAGATGAGTTTCCTTATCGTCACCTACAAAAGAACATCACTAGGGGACCTTTAGAACAATTATTTACTTCCTGTGCTCGGAACCTACCATTACGCATTATCAACCGCACTTCACGTATATCATGTGGATTTTCTTGATTAATCTTAAGTAACACTCCCCATTCGGTTGTGTTTAATTTGCACCACCACCACCACCACCCGACGCTATTACCACTTAATTGTATCACTTTGCCCACTGGGACCCTGGGCAATAACAAAAAAAGTAGGAAAAAAACGCTGCCAATTGACGCTTCTTCCATTAAAGCAGCCTCATTTCCATGCACCCCAAGGAAAGGAACGTGGACAAACGCGTACCACCAACCTCGGAAGTGAGGTTAAGTGTGATCCCATACTTCCTGCGCTGCCAAACTTGAAGGGGGACAGTCACACTTTTTGCGCACATTAAGGCCAATTAGGGGATGGTTTGATACGGAGACTGTAACTCTCGATAGGGGTGTGTCAATCTGGTTGGGCAAATTCGTCAACAAAAAAAAGAGGAAACATACAAATACTTCTCATTTTTTTATTAATCTATCTTTTTGTTTACTTTGTACTTTCTAAACAATATACAAAAGAAAACCTATTTCCGCGTAAGTCACCGTAACGTCAAACAACATCGACACAAGTGTCCCTTTGTATCTCGCTGCAACCATCATCATGTCGCAGCGACGCAGTAGGTGTTGGTATGATAATGTCGCCCTCCTTTTTGTGCAGGCAAATGAATTAATGAAAATCGCTTCTAATTTAATTGCCTTGCATATCCCGTGCGTTCCATGCGCACGGGAACGGCGGCGTTACGGCCTTTGCGCCAACAAGCAAACAGCTGCGACGATGCTTGTCGTCGCCCGGACTCGTTAATCCGCGCACCGAAAGGTCAACAGGGTATATCCGGTTGTGCTGCTTGCTCTGCCACTTCATTACCAGCTAGCCAGCCCTTACCAAGAGCTCCCGGCCGCCACAGATGCGCCACCGTACAAAGACCAAACATCAGTGGACGCGTGGACACTGCTCTCTTGGCAGATCATACACGACGCGCTGTTTCCGGTAGCGTGCTGATCCCAGTGCTGATTGGTGATCCACCAGTGTGAATGGTGCATATGGCGTTGTGTGCTGATGGGACGAGATAAATCGTCTTTAATCTTGATATTAAAGCCTTAATGTCATAATTGCTTCTCGTTGCGCGAGGCGTCCGTGAAATCAAACCGGGAAACCGGGAGGGTCACATTATGCTTCAAGTCCCATCAGCCGGAGCCAGTCCGACGGAAACATCCGAAGCAGCGGAATGATCAATTGAATCTCCCTCAAACTCCCGGGCTTCCTCCTTTTTTTTGTTATTGTTTTGGCTCGATCACTTAGAAACAGCGAAGAATCACTCTCCAAGGGACTCTCCAAAGAAACCACACCACCAACACACATCGGCGATCAACGGCGATCGGTGTCGTGGCGACCGAGCATCTGGCAGGCGCAAAAGGCAGCATTTTGCTTTCGGTTTTAATTGAAACTTCCTTTCGCGTGCTAACCCCTCCAGCGGTGTAATTAGGGCCGGGACAGTAATTTTTATTTAAATTTTGGACCACTAGTTGGGGGAGCTGTGCGCCATCCACACGGCATTATTAAAGACGTGTGGCGTTCATGGTGTGGCAAATGCATCCCTCCGGTTAATAAAACTTAACTGATTTATGGGAGTTGTTGTGCGGTGGCTGTGTGCAAAGTTCACGCCATGGTCTCCACTGTGGAAGAGATTTTTGTCTGCTTGTGTGTGTTTGTTGATAACAAAGCTGCGGTGTTGGGTTTGTTGGGGTTTTATGAGATTTTTTGGGACGCATTTATTATAATTTTATTTAAGATTAATTTCAATTGTATCAGATATAATTATCACAACATAAAACAGCTGAAATTCTTTCTAGTGAGGATATTTAATTATCAGTTTGTCAAGTTTCTTGGAACAAAATATTAGAATGTTTATACACTTTAGATCAAAAGTAACATTTACCCAACAACTATAAGTCTTAGTATTGGGTACAACTTGTGTTAAATCACTACTTCAAGGGGAATGGTGAATTATACCTTGGAAATTGAGCGCAAATCCTCTATCGCAAGGTATATTAAACAAAATTATGTTAAATTGCTTACCAGTTCCGTTTTGGACCAGAGTATTATTAAGTATATGATTTAAAATTGTTTATTCCCTCAAAAAAGCCTTGTACTGAACTCTGGACTGGGCCTGCGAGATGGAGTTTCATGTGACATGAGTGTTGATACATATTTGGTCCCAACAATTCAAAGTCCCATCAGCGGACGCTTGGTAGTGGTACTTAATCCATCACTACTTCAAGGTGAGCTGATTGATTCTAACTTAAGCTGTGATTTGCTTGCTAAGGTCGATGTGTTGATCGACTTAAAAGCTCTTATGACATTTATGTTCACATAAAACGAGTTTTTTGTTATGAATACATCAGACTAAAGTAGTAAACAAGTGACAGGACAGATAAATAATTTATTTGTCTTATTGTTTACTTCCATAAGTCTTGTGGGTAATTTTCAAAACTTATGACATTTTTTGAATATTAAAAAAATATTTTTATTCATGCAGAATACAATTTTGTTCACCTTATGCATAAAGTTTCTGTGTGGGTATAACAAAGTGGTACACTACTTCTCAGATAAAACTCTTATCTTTATTATTTATTTGCCTACGCATGCCAATTTCTCGATGTAAACTGAGCTGACAAAAGATTCATTCGTAGAACCGTGCGCTATATGATCGGTTTTGTTTCGCATTCCTTAAGCGAATTGATGTGAGACCAAAGTCGATACACTTTAACTGTGTCACAGTGCATTGTGGAACGTAAACATGAGTTCATCATGAGAGGAAAAGTGATGACTAGATAGATTTGATTGCAATGGAATTAAATTTCAACCGATAAACAGTAAATAAGAGCTTTCATATTAAAATGAGAGTGAAATGATGTGATTTGACATATTTATGTTTAAATTATTTGTCTATTTTTTAACGCTTTGTAGGCGGTTTGTAGCCTTTCCTTTTGCCTTTCCTTCACAATCGAGCATTGAAGTCTCCCCACTAGCGTTGGGTGCACAGGACATTCTTTTCGTCCCAATATATACGTATTTCGCATCCGCATTTACATTAGTAGCATGCCTACCTTGGCCGTGGGAAAACTCTTTCACACCACCGATGCCACCCATTGCGCCAGGTGCAATCATGCCACCACCGAACCCGTTCGTGCTTTGCTGTATTTTCTCAATCAATGTTTCCAATCTCGTGCTCGGGCCACGGTAAAGCATCTTCAGTGCCATCGCACTACAACGATGCGCAATAGGTTTACGGTAACGCACACTGCACAGCTCGAACGTACCAACAAATAGTCGTAACAAAACGATGCAACACGATTCAACATGATATGGAATGATAACATGAACATACACACACACGCACAGAGATACTCTTAAACGAACACACAACCGCACAGTCACGTTCCGAAACAAATGTATTAACGTGGTAAGTAAAAATCGCGTTAAAAGTTAACTAACTTAGTAACAAGGGGCAGAGACAAAATTTCACTACGCAAAACAAAACACAAACACAAACATGCGAGCATTTCAAAGACCGAACAGATGCGTGTCACACGAGTCAACACGAATACGCGGAACAAAACTAAGGACACTTGGGGGGTGATGTTGCTGTGTTTCGATGAAATTTTTGATTAATTAGCTCCTGGATGTTTTTCGCCAAACCGTTTCACCCTGGTTGACACTGCATTGAAGTCACTCTGGGTGCTGCTCGCACCTCGAAATATCACTTTGAAACAAGCACCTTCGCACGGACACAAAAAACGCGCGCGCGCGCTCGCTCACCCACTAAAGGATGTGTTGTGTACGCGTCCTGTTGCCGCAGCGCAGACCAGCAGACCGAAGCTACATCATCACCTAAACCTTGCCGAAAGGTGAATGAGAGCCCTGTTGGGACGCGAACGCCACCAAAGCAACAAAACGGCGCACACGAATAGCCCCGTACCGTTTTCGTTCGCCCAACAGCCGTTTCGTTCGATGCGTGCTGGTGGCTTTGCTGCATTGTGTAGTAGTAGCGGCGTATACACCACAAGCGTATGTACGTGTATGTACGGATGAGCGCGCGCGTAAGCGAGAGTGAGAGCGCACGATGCTGACGACTGCGACCGACGGACCGACCGAACGACCGAGATCTCCCAGTGCCCGACCGACGCCATTGTGTGTTTGTGCACCGAGAGGGTTGAATCGAGCACGTTGGTGGCGTTCCACCAACGTTTTCGGGCGCTCGGGCCCGTTGCCAGCCTCTCCCATTTGGAGCCGCTCGGATACGCTTATGTACGAAACATAAACAAAATAAATGCAACAACCGACCACAACGCACCCGGGGTGGGGTGGGGTGGGAGACCGGGGTGTGGAGTGTTCACCTTTCGCCACCAATGGCGACGTTCGGACGTAGCATTCCGTAGTGGTCCGTGTTTAAGCAGCAAAACCGTTCGTCCCGTTTGCACTGGCGCAAACTGGTGCAAATTAGTATAACCGCACCGTAAAGGGATGGCAAAATTGGCGATCGTCGGCGTAGGGTGTCGTCGTAGGGGGCCGCTTAGTATATGAGGACGCATGAACCTTTGAGCTTAGTAGATAAAGCCAATGTATTTAGGTGATTCCAACGGAAGCACCAATAGGAAAACGAAGGTTCTTATTTGGCCTCCGGTGATAATATTTACCATATTTAGCTTAAATAGTGATTTAAGCGTAAAATAAAATGTGCACCTTCGTACTTCTTTTAAGCCCGAAACAATGACAACAAAAGGAAGCGGCCAAGTTTTACGTAAAGTAAAGCAAAATCTTAAATGCGAAAGGAAATCCGCCAACAGGATATCCATTCAGCAACGCAGTTGAAATGATCGAAATGATTCTTTCTCTTTAAAAAAAAAAAACGATTGCATTTGAATGGCCGCTGCCATTCTTTAAAACATTTGTCCACCATACAGGCACACCGAAGATGGCAAAGGTTATGGCACCGGTATCAGATTCAGTTCGGAGCCCATTACACAACAAAAAGGCTTAATTGTTGGAAGGGAGAGCGAAATGCTTTACTCATTCGCAATAAAAGAAAAGAACGCCTTTCTGCCTGCGTACGGTTTATCTGCAGGGTTTAACTACAACCACAAGGCTCACAGGGACCTTTGGATGGTAGAGCTTTTGCTTCTGATTGGGAGAATGGATTGAATTTCGCCGACAGATTTTTCCAGCTTTTTTTTTAAGCCTCAAACGCAGTGAAACTCTCGTTTCGGATGTTTCACTCATCGCTTTGAAGGATTTAGGTTGTGGTTTGCTGACAACAATAAAAAAATGATATTTTTTCTGTCTGGCATTCAGAGAAAAACAAATATTAAGAGGTAACACGGCCATTTTGGATTCGGGATGAATTAAATTTCCTGTTTGCTTCAGCACCGAAAAAATATGTTGGAAATGTGGTGAAAAAAGTATTAGCTATGGTCATAAAAGACGAAAAACTTAAATTTGGATCTTTAAATATTTTATGGCTTGTACCTGGTACCGATTTAAACAAAATGTTCAAAAATGTTTTAACGTTATTCGCAATTTCTTAAAATGTATTGTTTATTGTATGTTTTGAACGAATTTCATAATAATTATGCATATTTCGTACAAAACGACTAGATAGACAAGGGACATGGGTCATTAGACACGAAAACTAACATTTTAAATAAATTAAAATTGTTTCAAAATAGTGTTTATAAAATATTCTCTGATCATTAAGGTACAAACAAACTCATAGACATTTCCATAGTTGCTACTCCTTTTTACTACAGTTTATTCCGTGTTTATTCCTTGAAGTTCATTACTTGTAATTTGAATTTCATCTAAGTAGACAGTTCCGTTTATACGATATGCTTCAAGTGTTGTACGTTACGTTTTCCTAATGATGGTATAATTTTAAGAACTACCTAAATCCTTGTTTTTTGCTGAATAATACTTCTATTTTGTCTCTTAATTTGAACACTTTACAAAGAAAAAAATTTACTATTTAAACTTTAATCCAACCATTAATATACATCCATTTCGAGTAACTTGCATGGATTATTTAGGAGCAAAAATAAGCAGTATCATTTGAATGAAAAATCAATATCCAACACGCTTACGGTTCTAAATAACTCCCTCTAAAAGTCGTCTGTGACAGTTAAATCAGCACCAGTTAAAAATTATAAAACCAAACCAAAGCTGTCCATCCGTGTGGTTTAGCCACACGGTAAAGGGACAACTCTCTGTTTTCCTCCTCCACCCCCCCCCCCCCCCACGTTCTTGTTGTTCCCCACTTTTCCACTCCCGTTTGCACACATTTCACATCCGTGAACCGTTCGTTTCTGTTTCTGATTTTGGTAAAACGAAATGAAATATTCATAACCCCGTATAAACATGTCAACGGAAAACCCGACAAAACTTCTGGCCCGCACGTTGGCCGTGTGTTATGTCGTTGTGTTGGGTTCAATTTGCAAAATCACTCCTTCCTTCAGAGGCGCCATTCCGGTGGTGGTGATGGTGGGCATTACGATTCGGATGCGGCGTTGTGTGCATGCTTTTTATCCCTTGGTGATGGACAGTGGCACTTTTGTATCACCCGCACTTACCGGACCTATTACTCGCTATTCGTGTCAAGTCATGGTCTTCTTTTGGGCAGAATTAAATTTATCCCCTGTCCTGCGTGTGAGAATGCATTTCTCGGTTTCACAAACGGTGCGCTGGTGCAGTCCACCACTGTCTGCTAGCCAGATCACCGAAATAATGTATTGGTGGGCGAAATTACAATATTTTCCCATTTGTATCGAAACTTTTGCCAAATAGCACTCGAATGATAAAAGGGGATCCACGATCTTCCTCCTCTTGCTCCTTTCTGTAAATGAAAACCATTTGCTCCTTCATCGACCAATGCAAAAATGTTACCCAGCCAATTGCAGTGTTACTATTTTTGTCCCCAAAAATAATGGTAACACACATACACATCGGTGATGCCCATGTCAAGGAACAGGAAAACAATTTATACCCTTCACACATCGAAATTTCAATTAAATTTGGCACAAAAAAAAACGCAAATCCGACACAACCAGGACGGGTGAAATTAGAGTAAATGTGTTTTGTGTGTTTCTTCCTTGTGGTGGATGATGTAACGTACCGGATGACACTGTACAGATGATCGTGTGGCAACAGGAACTTTGGGTACAGATTCTGATACATTTGGTTCTTTTTTATTTTTGGTAAAGTGCATTACGTTTGTATGATTACGATATAAGGGTACTCGAGTTCAACTTGGAAAATTTGAATCATTTGTGGATTTTTTGTAAGTGGAAGTTGAATGTGCGGAGGGAGATGTGACTTTTTAGATATTTTTAGTTCTGTCTAAAGATTTGTTCTTAACTGACTGACTTGCCAACATCTTTAGAATACAAAAGTGTCTAGAAATTCCTCGGCACAACCTAGTTCAACTTGAAAAGAATTCAGAAATGACTTCAACTTTGCCAGTTGATCGCAAAAACCCTGTAACAATAAGAGATTTGTCCCAATTGGAACCTTTTCAAGTAGAAAATTATATGTTTATGATGTGCCACATAATAATGATAAAATAAAGTATTATCAAAATAAAGCACACGCTTAAATAGTTTGTAAATAATAAAAAAAATCAACTCTTTGACTCTTCCGTCTAAAGCTAATATGTTATTGCAAATGGTATGCGTTTCAGACCGAAACGAAGTGCGTTTCAAAGTCATTTTCGAATAACACAGTCGGGAGTAATTTGCTGCAAACGCAACTGTTAGATCTTAATTATGCAAATCACAAGTCGCCGGATGGAAAACGGTGGCAGAATCTGTTATATGTCCACGCATCCAGACGTCAATCGATTAACAAATAGTCACCAATGTTGACCTCCAGTGGTATCATCCTGCAAAACCGAGGAAAAAATAAACTCGCCGTTCACATTTTACCGAGAGCTTCCACCAATGCATAACGTTCATTTTCCCTTTATTTTCGTTAACAAAAACAACGAAAAAAACAACAACCAAAAGGGAAAATTGACACTGAACAAACGCTTGACATTTTGTGGAAATGGAGATTTGCATTTGTTGTTGTTTTTTAGGTGTTTTTTTTTTTAACCAAAATTCCCTTTTTTTATTTTTACAGGTCAAAAAACGAACGAGTGTGCGCCATCGGCGCTACCTTTTAGACTCCACCCCAGCGGGAGCACAGCTGCAAAGAGCACAACTCTGTACTGCTCGATTTTTAAGCCACGCCCACTATTTCTCTCGCTCTCTTGCGTTGCGGTTGCTCGAAACTTTTCAAACCAGCGAGCAGCGCACGTTAACTGCAAGGATATCCCGCGCGGTTCGTTATTTACTTTGGCGCTATTTACACTGCTTAGAAGCAACATGTGGTTGTTTTACCGGTGAGTGCCTGTGGTTTTAGGGTGAACCAAATGAAGAGGAATGCAAAACAAAATATACAACTAAAATCTCTCCGTTTCGTCTGCACCGGTCGTCGAGTTCTTTCGTGTTCGTGCGGCCAACACAGCCAAAGCTGGTAATCCAGAGCGTTGAAATCTTTTTTTTTTTGTTTGCAAATTCGTGCAATTCAACCATTATTCGGGCTAATTTGTGTGTGCCCGAGAGTGTTGCACGGGTTTGGGCCGTGAGTGGCAGGATATCCGGAACCGTGTGTGCTAAACCCTCAATAATGCGACTGCAAAACCGGTTGGGCGGATATTTAGCCCTATAAATTAACATCCTTCCACCACCGTAGTTGAGCAGGCTTTGGACTGCGCTATATACCGTGTACAAAAACCGGCCATTCATTACGGCTCCTTCCCTATCCTCTCGTTGCCAGGCGTTGCCACTCCTTGTGTTAATATTTGTCCCGGGATCTTTATCGTACCGGAACGAATTTAGGGCCATGCCGGTTTGTTGGTCAGGAAATTGGCGAAAAACAATGGGCAACTGAATGACCCTGCACACGCTCGTCAAAGACAAAGGCGTGCTAAGGGACGATTTTATCTCAACCGGAAAAGGCCATCCATTCACGTGTGCGGTGGCGCAGATTGCGCAGCTTCCGAGTGGATTTTCTTCCCATTTGTAAACAGCATTCTTTTAAAGGTTCATGAAAAGCGTTAGGGGCACACTGTTCCATACGATAGTATTGTAAGATAATGTTTTTTTCTAAAATATTTTCAAACAAAGTTGAAAGCAAAACTTCACTGACGAACACCGTCTAGATGTGAAGGGCATCATCAGCGCTTCTGGATAGTCTCCCATAAGCTCGTACGATCATAATCATAATGCACCCCTTCGCTTAAAATTTATGACCCGGGCGGCAGCTGCAGTTTGTGCAGAATTACGATTGTAAATGCAATTTTATGCAGCATTTTTCGTCTCGTAGGTGGATGAATCCAAAGGGAGCAAAAACGGTTCAACGGACAGATATAAATCGCTAAATTGCATCACATCTCTCTCTCTCACTCTATCTCTCTTGTTCTGTCCGTCAGCGTAACCACTGTGCGCGCACGGTCATGCCGACCATTAACGCGTAAAACAGTCGCCAACGATCGTGTACGCATTTTAAGCATTATTCTCGCAGAAAAATAAAGCAAAACCCAAACCCGTTGTACCATTTAGTGGAAACATATTTCACGTCAGATATGATCCAAAATTTCATTTCGAAAGAAATAAAACAAACGCAATCCCCATTTGGGGCACGTTGCCTATCTCCGTGCCGCACGTTCGAGGAACCTTTTTTGCTGGATCGTGATGAAGTTGTTTTGGCAGTTTTTGTTTTGTGTTCTGCTTACTTTGTCGCAGGATATGCATATTTACCCTTTGTGTCGTCTTAATTCTTCCGTGTCTCATTTACGACAACGCGGCGAACGAATGATCACAACTTTTATCCCACACTTAAAGTACAATTTATTCGCAAACGTGATTGAGATTTGAGAACCGATCGCAACATTCATAACGGAGGGTAAATCTCTTCTCAGAGGGATTTTATTTCTTTCTTTTTTCTACAACTTTTAATGCCTTCCAAAAATCTAAACAGATCATTTTAGCAGTAAGCTAATCGGATAGAAAAATCTTACCTCATTGGCCCCTCATTTTTTAACGCTTCTAAATATCGTTAATTCATTCGTCATTCCGTCCGTTACGGAGACAAATGGGAACAATTAAACATGTTTGGGCTAAATATTTATCTCTGCTCGCTCCTTACTACTCCAGAAGCGCCACAGCGTGATTGACTTCTGTCAACCTATTTCTTCCTGCCCATGCCGGTCCGAATCCCACTAGGATATTCATCGGGTTTGGGTGTTTTTTTATTCTCCGGTTTTTCTCTCTTTCGTTTTGCTCAGTCTATTAAGGAATAATTACCTATTTCGTAGGAATAGGCGTCGTGGATGACAAGCTGTGCAGACATCCCAGCGCACTGTTGTCCATCAAGCGCACACTGCTCAGTAGTGAGTCGCCCACAAACGGATGCGATGATGTCTTGCGTTGACGAATTACAGCCGGCATCGTCGAGAATGGTCAAGAACATCATTAATCAACCGTAGGCAAACATCACCAGGAGAGCAGATTAACATCTTTCTTGGTCAAAGTTGATCCAGGATTCCCGGGACAAGGGTGAGGACTCTTATACTGTACCTGATCGGTGCTGGACTGATGTTATCCTGCACCTTCATCGTCTCGTCTGGTGGTCAACGGTAAATGAATCCTTCGGAAAATATCGTCTCCGCTCGGAATGTTTTATTTCTGTCTTTTTTTTTTGGTTGTTATGACTTATTTTCTATCCTCTAAAGCAAGACCTGTTTATAGAACGCTTTACGGAAATAAATTACAAAACCATCATGCTGCCCACGGAAGCCCGATTGCTCTATTCCGCATTGGCGACAATCCCTAAATCAATCAAACCATCTTCAACTTGCTTCCATTTGCTGTCCCTAACCTGGACCTGTCAGTCAGTCAACGGTTCCCTTTTTTTCTGACAGCGTTGACAGCGAGTGGGTCAAAACACTTTAACCCAAAACCCATGTTTGGTCGCATCGGTTTTTCCCTCCTCTTGGTGTGGTGATTTGGATTTGTGTTTAAATCCTTCCAGCGTGTTGCTGGGTCACCCTTCGGTTTGTGAATAATTAATCCATCAAGGTTTGACCGATGGGATGAAGATTTGTCCCCAAAACGCTACGTAAATTGTTAAAAAATGTAACAACGGAACTTGACTAAAATAATAAATTAAACACGAAAAAGGCGAAAACATATTTTAAATGAAGCCAAATAAGAGAATACAAATTAATTGTTGGAAAATCAAATACTATAAATCGCTCATAATGACAAAGCTCAAACCTTTGAATTAAGCGATATCGAGAGAGTTTTTGTCATAGGAAATGTCATCTTATCTTAAGTGGCTTATAAAGCGTTATGTCTCACTCGGGATGCATCTTAAGAATGGATGAAAAGACAACACGAAAAATAACACCTTACTATGCGTACATCATAAGAAGCTCTTGAAAGGTGTTTTAATACTACCAAAAATACAATTCATAACAAAAGGATGCGTCTGCTTGTTGTTTTGATAATACAACCAAACTAAAGCATGATGAAGAAATCAAAAATATGATCGGTTTTATAAACAACATATCTTACAATTTCTACAAATTTTCCATTTCTCAAAAAAAAAAGTGTTTACTTAATGTTATGCCCGTCACTGTAGTATTTCTTATTGTGGAGGTTTATTGTAAATCCGGTTTAAAGTTAGTTTTCGATTTCGAAATTATGAAGCAGAATCAACAAAAGCAAAACAAATAGAAAATACCTTATATGTTTACAGTGTACAGAACGTTCTTCACAGGAAGTCGCAACAATAAAGGAGGAAGCACATTGTAAAGACCGGTAACGCTTTACTTTTCTTCTATCTGCTCGAGGATCCGGTAACGTTCATCTGCTGTTCTGGAGCTTGGATTAACCTTTCTGTTGGAGCGATTCATTACAATTTACCACACTACGGTCAAATACTCTAACTCCAGTACGATTATGTGCGTGAGGTTGTACTTTGAAGTTAAATAAAACAACAACAAAAAAACACGCAACGGAACGAAGAAAGGTTCCGCAATGGGAACACATAACGTACAGGTGCTAGTGCCACAAAAAAATCAACATTTAAAAGGTTGTCTTGAGAAGAAACAGAGAACAACATCAAAACGAGCAAAGCACAATCTATTGGTGAGTAGACAAAATACCACAAGCGCGCTGCCTGTGGATATTCATTCATGAGTTCTTCTTCACCAGCGTTAGATCGGAACACCGGCATTTCCCGAGCAGTGTGGAATAAATGAAAGAGAAAAGCACGGAATTAAAACTCCACCTCATCGCGGCCGGTGTGAAGCCGAAGGGTGAGCCGGTTAGGGCACAAGGCACAAGAGGGACCACTCGAGTGATGAATCAATTAATCCACTACAAATCGATAGTACGGTTGTGATGGTGTGGATTAAATGCACACTCGTACCTGGTCGATCGTCTTTTGAAAACCAGCTTTAAGAGGTTTTAACACCATCCCGCCATGCATTGTGCCCAGGTTCCGCCGGTCTTCTTCAAGACATCCAAGTCAAGGGAATGGTACAGATGAATACCATTTCACCGGTAAACCGGAAGTGGTCGAGGATTGTAAGCGGCTAATCGGAAAAAAGGGGTTAATAAAACCGCTTTTTCTCACGTGGAGATTTGTTGAAGAGCAAACATCGTCCCTGCTGCTGCTAACGAGTTCTGTCTGACACGCTCTTCGTTCACCTGCTTCCGAAAATCACACCTAACAAGGTGTGAAGTGTGTTCCCAGGTGAGGTCAATTTATCATCCTCACCTGGGCCTGTGAGTCACTTGTTTAAATAGTGATATAATTCTTTAATTTTAGTCACCCTTTCGAGAGTCAGTTTAATTATTATAATTTATTACAATGCTTTTTAATACTTAGTCTCTTCTAGCCATTTTATTATACAAAGACAATATTTGATAATGATATCAGTGACATTAGTGGCGAAAACAAACAGACTACTCAGTGATGGAAATGTCACATTGAAGTTAAGAAGTTTTGCACCTTGTAGCACTTTGGATCTTCCGTATATAGCCATCATGGAATTCATAATATATATCTGGAGAAAGGGCAAAGCCCGTTATGTCCCAGAATGTCCCAGATCCCAGGTCTACAACAGCATATGGCACCTTAAAAGATCTAGATCTAGACTAAGACCAAAGGACCTTATACTTGACTTTATTTCAAAGGTACTCTATATCAGGATTTTGGAAGGAGATTTGGGATATGATCAGAATGTGTCTTCCACAAGTTGCCACCTACATTGAGAATACTTTTCTAAAGGAGTGTGCAATCTGACTTTTACGGTATCACTGGAGAAGACATGGACTGGTTGAGTTATATATTAACGAATATTAGATACAAAGTTCCTCAGTTGTAACCCAACAAAACAAGGAGATTTTCCAATAATTTTAATACCATAAATGGGGAATTCATTTTATCATTCAGTTTTTATTGTTTGTTCCTTGTTTCTTGGTTTGCTCCTCAGTAGTGTTTCATGCACGTGTTAATGTAAGATCAAAGCCAAACAAACAATTAAAACGTACTAAATCCAATAATTACCGGGTTACAAAATGGCAAACGAAGGCAAAAGCAACCACGCTGGAGCTTGAAAGAAAAAGGAATGAACTGAACTTTGCGTCCTGTGGCTCGTGTTTGAAGCCATTGTTTTAGCTGGCATTTTACCTTTCCAGCAACCAAATGAATAAACTTTTGGTCATTTTACCGTTTTTCCCCCCTGGCAAAAACAGACCATCCTGCCAGTGATTTGTGCTTGACCTTTTTGTTTTCTTGTTTCTTACCAAAGGAAAAACTTTACCTAGCAAGGTATAATAACGTTCCGGGGCAAACAATTTGGGGCGGAGTTGTAAAAAAACGGTACCGATCGTTGTGACGCTGTGTAGCAAAAGTGCAAACAAGATGGAAAAAAACAACCAAACAAAAAACTGTTCCCGGGGTCAAACAATGGGCAGAAGATAAATTTAAGAAAGCCAAAAATACATCATGCAATCTGTCAAATGCAAAACCAACGGTGGTAACAAAAGCGCGTGTGCGGCGACGGCAACCGTACCAACAATCGAGTGCCCTTTCTTCCAGCCCACTTTTTCCGCGAGTCGGGCGGGTGATGGGGATGAAAAGTTAACCTTCCCGCTGCAAACGGGGTAGGCGGGTGTGCGTATGGACGAGTTTTTCACCGAACGAAAAATCGTCCCCAAAGCGTAACCTCTATCTTTCGTTAGAGATGGAGGCAGATAGTAATGTTCCGTGCAACAGCAAATGCAACGTTCGGTGTATGACACGAGCCAACAAGAATGAGCCCGCGGAATGCCACCTTCTTGCCTTGCCTTGTTGTTTCCGCACGGGCTAAGGGCACACAGGCACACGATTAAACAAAGCCAAAACCCTGCCCGGCTGGCAAAAGGGCACTGACGTGAGGAAATGTCAACGCTTCGATAGCATGATGTTATTTTCGTCTTCCTTATCCTGCACATAACATGGACGTGGCGATGCAAGTTTGGTACAATTATTATTGCACCGAAGAAAGGGCGTCGGGGCACAAAAGTTGATCGTACGGGGTTTGGGGGTTGGGTTGATAAATGTGCAAAAGATAACTGCAAAAGAAAGTGTATAAATGTGTACTATAATAATCCGTCGCACGAATGATGGAGAGTGAGTACAATATTTTAACCAATATTTTGGTAATGACTTATGATTGTTCTTTAGGATTACCTTAACCTATTGTGTTTTTGAAATAATGTTTAGCTAAGTTTATAAATGTTCTGTTAATGTCCTTGTTTTGTAAGTAAATTAGAAGAAAAACTAATATATTTCTTTCTTTATTGAAGTTATTTTTTAACATCTTTAGCTATGTTCTGGTGGCCGAAACTAAACGGGTAACGTTTGCAAAGTGACTGCAAGAAACACATTCCGTTGCAGAGTGTAACACATTTCAGCTTCGAAGACATTTTCATACAGATAATTGAAAACAATTCAGAAAAGCCATAAAACCAACAGATACACACTTATAAGAACGAGTGCAAGCGGCATAAATGGTGTCGCTAAACGATGGACACAACCAACTAAACGAGGACAACATGAACCCGCGCATGGCTGCTAGATGAAACTGTCCTCGAAACAAAACCACAAAAATGACAACGAAAACAACGTAACAACGAGAAAACACCGGGGACAAACGTGTTCTCCGCCAAAAAACCGAACAATAATGACCATAAAACACGCTGATCCGTAGCGGGAGATAGGACCCGACGCACGCAACATCAAAAGGCTCCGGAAGATCTGTCCGAGATCTTTGGCTCTGCGGTGGCTGGGTGGCTGGGGTGAGTTTGGCTTTGTTTGGCGGGGCCATATTGTCTCCTAGTGGAGGACACATGCATGTGCCCCGTTTCAATACAGTTTCGTTTTACCGGTGAAAAATTAAAACCAAGCGAACACGATTGACATAATGTTGATCTTGATCTCGAGTGCTTCAAGACGGGTTGTTACATGAGGTATTGATGATTAAAAAAAAGAGTTGTTAATGGCACTGACTGAAAAAGGCTGTGGATACGTATGAAGTGCGTTAAAAAGATTTACAGCTAACTATAAAATTACGGCACACATCATCTTTGAAAACAAATTGCATGATCTTTGAAGAATTTAGACCACTGTCTGCAAGAAGAGCGATCGACTCCACCTATTGGACGATCCTGTCACAACTTCTGTAATGAGAACTTGGATTCCTTCTCAAAGGTTTCTTTATTGGATTTACTGGTGGAAATGTTAGTAGAGACCAGCTCTTCAATCCTCGACAGAACTCCCAAACAGATAGAGAGCACCATCTGGCCACCAATCACTGGATTATCACTGGAAGGTGACTTGTGATGTTGTAAATAGTACTTCACCTTGACGTGACATGATAAATATGCTGCCAGAATATTTCGACTCTCCTCGTAAATTGAGGTTAGAAGATGGAAAGACTTTAATAAGCAATGTAACATAGCTCTGGATCACACAAACTCAGGTACATTGGATTGGTGATCAATGCGATGAGTAAGAAGTGCCTCCTTACTGACAGCTCTTACCATACTAAGTTTCGCTTGTGAAGAAGTGTATTAGTATACGGTGGCTTTCTCGATTGGTAATTGTGGAGTTTTAATACCATAATAAGATCATAACTACTTCGAGCAATCATGCAATAAAATAATTCAAATATGAAACGATTACGTAAACATAAATTAACTTGATTTAGGCATAGCTAGTAA
>STHB01000010.1:19462969-19670410 GCA_018908115.1 Anopheles rivulorum
GGGTGGGTTGGAGTCCGTTTTATGGTTCCATAAAACAAGCAACAATCGTAGCACCATGTGTTACCGCCTACCGTTCCTCCCAACCCCCTCCCATTGGGTCGGGAACGTGTGGGGCAAACATTTACCACACGATTACGAGGAAATTATGCGCGCACGTTTATTCACCATAAAACGTATTAAAACAATTGCAAAGGTTGGTGGCATAGTGTGGCACCAGCCGATTGTGAGCTTATGTTTTGTGCTGCCGTGCCGGAAGAAGAACCATTTTGTCAAGCGTGCCACACATGAAGGATGGCAAATTGATAACAAACTAAAGAGATTTAATTCCTAAACTTTAATCAATTGGTAAATTTTGTTGCTTGCAGTTGGTAAATGTTATTTTGCAAAGGAAAGGTAGAGATCTGTGTTCAAATTGAGGTCAACAAAGAAACAACCATGGTAAAGGGTCCACTGAGTCGGGACGCTACCCATAACGTTGTACCTTTCGGCTATAATTCTGATGTTTGGTTACGATCATTATCGCCCTTTATCATCATCTCAGCGCTGCACACAAAACCACACACCAGCAAACATGGACCACGGTGCGTTGTAATTCATATTTTATGATGCTTCACTGTACATCAGCCTCAACTCACCTAACAACAGCTTGACCTTGCCTCATGGCCCATAACATCGTTCTCCTTCCTCCTCCCGACACCGGTCACCATTGAAGGCGACCACAGGCAGAGGCAACGAGTATGTGTCATAAAACCCACCAAACACTACTAGGAACAGTAATAGTTGGCCAAGAACTAGCGCAGCGTCCACACGTTCGTCGTCATGTCCGGGGTGGGATGTGTTTTATGATTTTATTCAATAAAATCACCCTTCCACGGTGGCAAGGAGTTGACGGGTATGGGGTTGAAACGGGAAAGGTTGTACCGATAAAGGTGCCCTCGGTAGCTACCGGTTGCTGGAATGCTTCTTAGGAAGCTCGCAGTTAATCGTTACATAACGAGAGTAGAGTTAGTTAATACATAAAATATCGAAAAAATGTACATCAGTAACGCAAAGTGGTATAACTTACAAGTACGGCTAAAACAAAACGAAATTTAACTTAAATGCTAAAAAGCCATATGATTATGATTGAACTACTAATGAAATTAAACCTTGTTAAGCAAAATGTTAACTCTTGTAAAACAAATTCGCGTTAGCAAACGAATTGCGCCTTAAAACAAATAAATCGTTGCGCATTTAGACGTTCGAGGGCGCAATGAAGGCGCCAAACACCAAAACTACAATGCCTTGTCCACCAGTCAGACACCATTTATCGTTAAAGAAAACAACATTCCGTTCTTTTCACCCTGTACTTTTTACGATCGCTTCTGAGAATGGTACGTGCTGAAATGAGTTTACTCTAGTAGCATAGAACATGATGAAACGCCACAAACATTTGAATAAACTTGTTTGACAGTACGTATAGTATAATTTTTACAATGTTTCTTTAAAGGTTACCCTTCCTAAACTCCTAAACTTCCTAAAATTTGCAAATTCGCAAGCTAGACGATCACGCATTAACTGTACATCTAATCCGGCATTGTTACAATGAGAACTCATCAGCTGCAATTAGTTCCCGGCTTAGCCCATCTCGGCGCTAGAATGGAATTTGTTTCACATTCTTTCTTTAACTGCCCATCGGCCCTCGCTCACCCAAACACTCGAACACGCCACGCGTGTACCATACCAGCGTCAAAATGATGTGCCATTGCTAAACCTGGTCGGCATAGTTAAAAAGGTAATTCCGGTTGCGGCTCGTTTCATCTGAACCTAACTGCCGGTATCTGCTACCAATTCCAGATTCCAAGATAGAGTCAGCACGCTTTTGTAAGACATGCCGACGGTTCGCCCATCGGTTCGATGGGGCCAAACATTCGGTTGCAATGTTCCCGCAACACAAATCAATTGGATGCACCATTTTTCGGTGGTGAGCGGGTTAGGAAACATGGATTCGAATTGATGAAACCAGTGATTTAAAAAACCAAGATCAAAACTCATCGTTTGCCAAATCAGTACGGATCATGATGATGATAGTTTTTGGAGAAAGAGCTACCGAAAGTGTCCCAAAATGCATGGTACCAAACATGTAAACTAATTGTTTAAAAAAATGTTCTATCGGTGCGTTCTAAAGATTGGAAACAGTGTTTTTGAAATTAAATCCTTAGAATAAGTCACAACGGTACAATATTATTTACAAAAGAAACAAATGCTCCTATAACAAAGCATTAATTCATTGCATACACATCTAGGCAATCTTGCCGAACCGTTCTTGCAATTGGTTTGGTTGCAATCCCATGAGATGTGAGCTAAGGTGCAAAGAGAGAAGGCAAGCAGCATCGAAAAATAATTCGTTTGACACGCAAAGCTTGTCTCTCTTCTAATACGCATCGACTGAAGGTGGGCTGAAAAGTGACTTCTCATAATTCTACACTTTTATATTCGTAGCGAATGTTAACCTGTCTAAACAAAACACAATTTGGACTAATTAGATATTAGTCTTCCAGTAATATGGATTGTAACAAAAACGGGTTGATAATATTTTATATATTAACACAAAAATATAGGAGTGTTATAGAATTAATTTTCAGGTTTATAAAAGTCTTTAAAAGTAGCAATATACGGCCAGGCCATTCTCACGAAAATATAAAAAAATAAAAGTAGCAATCCTTATGAAATGCATATTTTATATCCGTTAATACCAGAGTCTATCATTGGTCTAATATACAGAAGCTTACAATTAAAAAAAATATCTTGATTAAATAAAAATATCTGTTAAAAAAATCCTCTTGATCAGTTTCTTCGTAGAATTTCAAATATTTGGCTTTTTCTTCATTGTTATAGCCATTCCGAAACGTTTTGACCGGTCTTTTCAGTCTTATGTAGAGAGCTAATCCAACAACGCCTATCTAATTGTTCATTTCTGTCTATTAAAAATCATGTCAACCAATTTTGGACTATATTTTTGGAAAGATACATTGAAACGTGAAACTATCATTTATTATGCTCTATACTTTACATCGATAATCTGCAATGTAAAACGAGCGTTCGGGACAATTTTTACCCAATTAATTTGTTGGGGCCACTAAACAAAAAAGCAGCATCATATTAATAGTTACCATAAATAAATCATCTGTTGCTCATTCTCCCGGATACTAACAAAATAAGAATGGAAAAGAACACAGTGGCACATCTTATAAATGCAATTATTTTCCCTGCTTTAACCCAAGCAACTTTGCATCCAACCGATTTGGCGAAACCTTGAGTTCAAGCCCATCCGCTCTTTAACACCTTTCGTACGTAATCTTCCATTTGCTGTACGCTTGACAGAAGCGGAGAGTTTGAACCCGGCATGTCCGGCCCCAAAAGGAGCCTAAAAGTCAATTCCTAGCCCTGATTCTAGGTGACCCTTAACCCCACCAAAAGCACCCTTCGTCTCACTCGAACCGTATGGATTATTTCGTTTTAACCTCCCCTTTCTCCCCGTTTACCGGTGTCAGCCCAACTCCCAGGGATCGGTCAAAATCTGAAACAAAATCCTACCGCACCCCACCCACCCTATCCGACCGGCACCCCTCCGTTCGTCTACCGAGTTTGGTTATGACCTCTCGAAGGTTGTTAATAAAAGTTTGCCATAATTTTTGCGCCTTCCCTACACGAGTGGTGTGTAGCAAACGTTCGCCCGACGTACGGGCATATGTGTTGCAGGTCACACACGTACCACGTACTTGTGCCATCTTCTTCTGCTCCCTGCTTTGTAGTTCTGCACCTTGCCGTACCGTGCAGCCATGGGCTCCCATTTTCGGAACAGCACCCAGTGGACGGCTGCCGCACACATACACGCTCCGATCCGATTCAACAGCCGGGCACCGGCCCATGCCCGTCGTACCTACCAGGCCGCGCGCAATTGCACAACGGCCACCCGGTGTACACCCAGCCCAGTGGCAGGAGGCTTCTGCTGAATGTTTCTATTGGGAATATATTCATAAATATATTACTACAACTTGTCCTCTCCAATCTCCGCACTGGTGACTGTTAGCAACATCCCGTTCGCCCCGCACATAAAAGCTCCCTCTCTCTCCCCCTTTTTTTGGATGGGGGAGGGAGGGGAGGGAGGAGGTTTTCCCAAAATCCGACCACAACAACAACAAAAAAGAACACTCCTACAAAAAACGGTGCTGGTGGTGGTGATGTCGAGACGGAACGTACACAGGACACATCAAAAGTACATTTCCACCCAGTGCAATGGTTTAATTTTCACCTAAAGCAAAAGCCCCATCCGCTCACACTCACACACAGCCCGACTTTATGCTAGAACAACGGATTCGTCCGTGTCGGTGTGGAGCCCGAGAATTTGGGCTGTTGAGAATGGTTGGGATCGCAGTACACGCCGCAGAAACGTGTAACACGTGCAGCTTTGCCATTCACCCAACGTCAGTAATAATTCCATTTTCTTTTGCCAATTTTACCAATCATGAGTGTGATTTTTTGAGGGATGAAATCCAAGCAATTGATCCCAATTATTTAACAAAGCTTGAGAAAAGAGAATAAGTATTTTTGTTAGTGTGAATAAATGTCCACACATTCGTCCATCTTATCACTGTTAACATCTTACTTCGTGTTACAATATATAGGTGCAAAACTAGAAGAAAGATGTAGATTTTCTTTCACTTCCATCGTCTCTTCCAACGTTGTTTACATGGCCACAACAAACGCAACAGCCATTCGTTTTGGAGTGTGGTAATAAATATTGGAAAGCTCGAAACTGGTGTAGGGTCGGATGCTGCACGCTGGACCTGGGGAACAACCAACGCGGTGGATGGTGGCACTAGCAGCAAAACCCCGAACCTGACACTCCTTGGGTGGCAGCACAAACCGTGGCCACGGCAGCCATCGTGGAGAGCCGTGGGTTGGAATGGCTTTTATGTGTCCCTGGCAATGGAGAGTGTGCGATCACATACTGGCGCGAGCGAGACACGCCGAGGCGAATGAATGGCGAAGAAAAGTCATTTCAATTTCTATGTATCCTTTTGGGGTACTTTTGGAGCCCTGATGGGACACAGAGGAACAATTCAATTACTCCCGCGAGACTGTAGTCGGAACAGGGGCGGCATAAAAACCGGGTACACCGTGTTCGGAGTGGTTGTGGTGATTTGGTGCGTCCCACAGACCGGAGAAGGAACAGGAGCGGCTATGGGAAAGAAGGACTTGGTTACCGGTTCCACTAGGCCCTGGAGAGCACCGGGGAAAAGTTCATACGGGTGCCGGTGAAGATTATAAGAATATCGATTGTGGGATGTTATCTGCGCCTTGCGCGGCAGGGGTGTTCGGTACGGTCGGTGGCATCACGGTGGTGGTGTTTTATTGCCCTTTCTATTACGAACGAAACAAAACAATAATAGACAATCGCATGAATAGAATAATGTGCACACGAGCACAAACAATGGGCGAACCAGCAGCAACAAAAGCGCAGAAAGAATGTCTAAGGGTGCTTGTAAATGGCACCCAACAGAACGCAAAACGATGGACGTGACGCTAAGGTTGCGTGCATTAGAGAAGCAAACCGATGAAGACGTACGTCCCATACACACCGAGCAAATGTGTCCCCCATGAGTAGCCTGATGGTATTTTGTTTCACAAGCTCATGCTTGATGCAGAGCTAAGATGAGACAATCGCTCAATATTGGCAAGAAAATACATTCATTTCCTTACGAAAACATGGACAAAGATGATATTATGTTGAAGATTTTCTAGGGAATTTTCTAAACACGGGACCACAACTACGCAGTGACCAAGAAAGTTGATGCTTCTTCTATTGACTCGGGTTTTGTAACTTGAATTACCCAAAGGTTCCCCAATTACCCAATAGCCCTGGGGCTATTGGACTACCTTACCTTTGCTAATGCTCATTACAACTCTTTCAATATTCTTCAAAACACGGAATAAAACGATATCCAATTTACAAGTAGACTTCATCTTATCACTTTATTCTCCTGGTAAGATCGACCTTACACCCCAGTTTTTTGTGTTATTTTCAATATTTGTGTACCAAAAACCCACAACCGCCACAAAACAAACCGCCTCGTTTTAGGGCGATTTTTAACATCCTCTGTATGCACACCATTATTCGACCACCTTTCATCAATTCCTAACGCACAGCATGAGCTTCGCTTTGTTCCCATTTTGCAAGGTGTTGCATTGGCCCCTTAGGTGGTGCGATATGGTTGGGAACAACAACCACGAAATACACGTTACCAGCCGCGAGTACAATGAATCGTCCATATGAACCGTATTTTCCCTTCGGACACACGTCCGGGCGTGTCTTTAGAATGAAGCCGAATTCTCCTTCGTGTTTGGGTTAATGTTTTTTTCTTCTCTTTCCTCCCGTTCTTGTGTTGTAATGTGAGCCTCTATTTGCGTAATTGCTGCGAGGGTTACAGCTTCGATTACGGTACGGCAAAACGGCGGTGAAAAGTGCGTCTTCCTATACTGCACATATCAACCGTACGCGCTTTAATCGTTTCCGCAAATGTAGAATGAGCGTAGAGATGGAAAACAAAACAAGGATACGCCACTGATTCAAACACGTGAATGAAATCTCCACGGGAGACGGATTCGTACGCGCATTCCCCGGCGTGAGACACAATCTTTAAGTGAATGAATGTGCCGTATGGAAAAGGAAAAGGAAGCACAAGCACAGGTAATGTGATAGTTTTTTTTCCAAAGATAGATCCCATCGCAGAACACAGTGTCTGACCTGTTTCTCCAGTTTTTCATTTCGGTTCTTCCCTAGCCGTCTTGGGATACGCCGGTCTTCCTACTGTTTCGTATCAATTGCTCAGAAACACCATCAGAATGTAGAAGTGCTATGCGAAATTGGGCGATCCAAAGGATCTCTGTTCGCCTTCGCCTGTTCGCTCAACAAAAACCATTCCCAAATTCCAGCTAGTGTGAAATTTGATATTGAAATTGTTCATTACCACATGCTTTCTGCTTTGCGGGAGTAGCGTGACAGGTACTCTGGAGACGATTGGAATTTATTGTGCTAACCATGCGAGGTGATTTGTAGCTTGCGCGAAACGATTATCGAAAATTATTCAAATTCCTAACGCGTTAGCTGGTAGCTGCCCCGAAGCAGACAAACCTAAGAATGAAAATATCCCTGTCCTAATTACCTTCTAGCTAACACCACAAGACATGTAATTCCATATCGAGGAGAACCACTATATTTTCTAACCCACTTTACAGCAAGGACGCGGGTTGACGTGTCAACTGTACCAAAAACTCGGTAAAGTATTTCCTCCGAAGATGCTAACGACCAGCCAAAAAACTCCTTTCTTTGACACCGGCAAGGTATAGGGTTTTCGGTCGTCTCCTCCCAAGGTGATAATGCATGCAAAACCCGCTCCGAATTGGGATTACCCGACTGCTCTCCGTTGGCAAGTACTGATCGTCATTGCTTTACCGACCACAAGCCTAGGCATTCGGATGGACAGCCCCAAGCATGTAACATCGTGAACTCCATTCTATCCGTAGAATTTCCTTACGCTACGCTCTCTTCCTCTCACACTTTCGCTCAATTTAAATCTCTCCCTCTCTTTTTCTCTCTCCAGATATTGCCAGTTCCACAAGTTCCAGTTTTTCCACGTACGAGCACTCTCCCTGCCCATCTCGCACGCATGTATGTCTTCTAGACCGAAAAAGCCGAAGAAGTACGTTCAGTTACATCAAGAAATTATTTTCCCCCGGGGACTTCTTGTCCTCCCTCCCCGTACGTAGTTGGTGCCCGAATGGGGTACGATGGGTTGGGTACGGTAGCTGGTACCGAAGCTACCTAGACCAACGCGGATTCGAGAAGAAGACACACATGCCGGGTTTTGTGGACCATAGGAAAAACCTTCCGAGAGGTGGGATGATGAGTGGTAAGCAATGGCAGGGCTAGTAAACTCACGAAGGCAATAGTCGTATACTGACATTAGGCATTGAAAGTCCTGCCAGAGGAGAGGCCCCAGTTGGGATGTCTACCAAGGTGGGAAAGTCTTCCAAGAGTTTAGCCCAGATCCCAAATTGCTAGCCACCTTTACCTGGCTTTAGCTTACGGTGTTATTCTTGTGAATGGAGCACGCCGGAAAGTAAGTTTTGCAAAGCTTCAATGACATCCCATCAAGGAAAAGAAATTATTAGAAGCAAATCCTGTACTAAAAGTTCAGTTTCTTTAGTACAAGATGTGATACTATCGTTGGGCACTTTATTGATTGCAAATGCCCGCAGAGATTTGCATACGATTGACACAGAAAATAATGCTTTCGTTTGGAAAACTTCACCAAAAGCGGTTCGGTGTAAATTTTTTATCACAGTACCCACCGTACACGCTTGGGCGCATCTGATGGGACATATAAATAATCATACCAACCGCTACTACTATACATGCACAACACTTATTAATGTCCTTACAGCATCTCCCATACCTGCTGTGCGGCGGGATTTCATTTCCGTTTTGCTGGCGTGGTGTCGATCACCGAGTACGCCTTCTGCCAGGGTAGCCCTAGACCCGGGCTCAATATCTCCCCAGGGTACCTTTGCTTCGTACCCCGGTACCGGTATCGATCCGGATACCGAAATGCCGGGGACTAGGGACACCTCCTTGCAACCTAATCCACCGTACACATCGGCACACGGCCACATCTCACACTTCACAGTTATCATTTTTATTACCCAATTGATCACCGACCATAATCTACCATGAAGGCAGCCAGTTGGAGCCGGGGTTGTGGGGAGGGGAAGGATTGGGGAGTGAGACAGAGAACATACGTTCCGCCCGTTGTCCACTCCTAAACCCCTAGTACGCTACACAACAGTTGGTGCGGTACGGACAAAAGGATCTGCCATCGTATTTGTGGCACACGTTCCCAATTCATCCATCCAATCCATCCGAATCCATCTATGGTGATGGGCTCGGGAAGCTAAACCAAACTTCTCGGGACATTCGGGGCACCAAGTGCTTGGATGGCTCCTTCCAGCCACCCCAGGCAGTGGAAAAGGGTACCGCAGTGAGCAATAAAGATAAATAAATGAAAATATTGGTAAAAGTGTGAAATGAAGCGTTGTCTTTTTTTTTTGTTTGTTTGCAACAGAAGAACGATGGACAACGAACTGCCAGCTACAGGCTCATGATGTGTCTGTGTACCACACCATTCACACGTTGGGTCTCCCAGAGCGTTCCAAACGGGCCGGTTCTCTCCTACTAGTTTTGAACAGTTTGCCCATTTGCTTGCACGATACCTCATCTACAGTTACCGAAAAGGCAACAACGGCACAGCAGCAGGTGAGAAGAACTTTGACGTGATTGTCTTTCCGGCCAGAGGGCAAAACTGGAGGAGAGGGGGGGAGGGGGAGCAGGGAAACAGCGGGAGCGAGGGGAGAAAATTGTTTCCAACCATCGCTCGGAACAGCTCGCAAAACCCGCTACCCAAAAAAGCACACATCCCAAATGTCCATCCCAGTTCCAAAACATGACCCAAGTGACGAAAAGTGTACAAAAATACGTATTAATAATTTATCGCCAACCTCGCTCGCTGTGTTTGCCACGCTGCTCGATGGCCGTTTGCGATAGTTTACCATCGAAGCACCTCGCTCAACAACTGGTGTTTTGGTGTTTGACAGCTGGAACGCTGGTTTGTTGTACCTGCCAGTGTACGGACGCCAATACCAATTGCCCCGTACATTTGTATCGTGTTTGACTGAAAAGGGTAAGCTGGAGAAGGAAGAAAAAAAATCCCAACCAAAGTTTCAGCAATGACAGCTTAGTACAGCGATTGATTGACATTCACTGCCCTAAGATTGTTTTCCTGCGCACCCTTTAGCTTTTACGCACGTGAGTTAGGCTGGGCATGAACTCTAGCGGGAAATTTATAAAAAAAGAAGTCACAAATGGGTATAGAACAATTGAACAAATCTTTTTTTTTTTGAGTAACGAAATTATCAAGACCTTGTTTCTCAACTTCCCCAATGTTATCACGATGCAGCCAAAACGGCCATCATTACGAATTCAATTTACAAAACCTTCGAGTTAGCTGCCATAGTCTAAACGTGCGCCTAAAGGAGAAATGGAAAGCAAACGAAGTCCTCCTATCAAGGGACAGATTGTACACGAATTCAAGACTTCCACTAAAAGTCACCAAAAAATGTAGGCATTAAGAAGCAAAACAAAGAACGAACGCTCTCACGATTATTGCTCTTTGGGGGCGTGAATGGCAATGTAAAGCGCGTACTAAAAATAGTGTTTGACCATACCGAGAGTTCGAGTGATTTCAGTACGAAGCAAACAAAAAAACAAATATTTTCCACATGATATAACAACAAACAAACAAAACTAATATTGCACGGGTTTTCTCAATTCTGTTTTGTTTTTTTACTTGGAGCTTTATTTAATCTCACACCAACATTGGCACATTTGTGTGTGTGTGTTTGTGTGCTGTTGTTGGCTGGCCGGTTGCTTGGCGTAATGTCACCGGTTCCATCCTAATGCTTCGATATTCCCCTGAAGGTAGGCAAAAGCCATTGCGACAGCATCATCCTTTCGATGAAGCAATAATGCGCCCCGTTTACACGTGTGCGTTTTGTTGTCCGCACGCCGAACCGAACCCGCCCGTTGTTGTAATGTAATCTGCCCACCCTGCCCATTCCCTCTCCCTTTCCCAATCCCCTGGATCACCACATCTTCGCACCGTCAATCTCTTTCGTGTGCCTTTTCTCCTTATCTTCCTTACATGCTATTGCTTCTCCATCAACGATTACCTCGGCGTACGTCGCAGTGCAGCAGCGCACCAGCTCGCACAAGCAAAACCGTCTGCCATTCGGGTTTTGTGGATCGGCGTACTGGGTGTCTTTCCGAGCGGCCACGACACTCTTGGGTGCCTTTTCACCTGAAGCATGGGAGTGATTTCAATATTACCCGTCTCCGCCCAATGGTCCCTGGCCCACCCAGGCAGGGCTTATTGTTGGCGGCTACGGTGCGCCAACCGGGGCAAAACAATTCTTTGGCCCCATCCCAGTGCCACCGTATCCTTCCCGCTTGCTCCGCGGTTCACACACTTGGAAAACCTCACTTCGTGAAACCCCCTAGAAAATAATTTATTTCCAAAGGCTCACGCCGAATAATGGCCGCAGCTTGCGTACTTCCGAGACTTCCGAGACGAACGCGTTGATTCTCAGCAACGTTCTAGATCCATTTTTATGTTTTGGCGAAGCATTTCCGCTACCTTTGTATCCTTTCTCGATGATGTGGTCAATTTTACGTATTTATCATATCTTTCCTTACTTTTACGCCTAAATGGCTGCAAATTATACGCAGTAGACAGTTTTCTATTCAATCACCAAGCAAAAATGTCCTTTGTGGGGCATTTGATAAAGTGTTGTAATGTTTTACTCTTTCAATCAGTATTTTAATCCTAAAATATTAGAAACATATCCTTAAAATATTCTTTTAATTGTTAATAAAAAAACCCAAAAACCAACACCATTTCTTTGAATAAATAAATCAACAATCTTTACAAAACCCCTCGCTTCAGCACTACCTGATTAAGCGAATAATCACGCGTATCTAACAGAAGTTAAATGCACTTCAACTAACAAAACAAAAAACAAAACAAAAACAGTCCAAACGGTACGGAAAATAAAAGCACCATATTTCAGCTCCATTGTCATTGCAGGTTGACTGTGAGGCCGCCCTACCGATTTCTTTCATCCTTTCGCGCGCTCTGTTGTGCCGACCGACCGCGCAAACGGTTGGGTACTGCTGCTTCGGACGCGGCGCAATCGTTTGGGGAAATGTGTTAAAATAAATTATCCTCCGGCATGGGGTCGTTAAATTAAAATTATATTATCACTGAGAGTAGCGCTCGTCGAACGGCTGAAATCAGGCCGGAACGTGTAAAAGGATGCGACCGGCAACTGATGGCTGGTTCTGCTCACCACTGCGGTTGCGGTTAACGCAATTTACCGACACGGGGTTGGTGGGTACCTTGCGATACAGTGCAAAGGGACAGTACAAAAAAAAAACACACACACACGGCACTCAAACGACCGGCACAGGACTATCAATCGTCGATTTTAAGCTGATGTTCGGGGACTGTTCACTATTCCTTTTGGTTTACTGTTGGAACGCATCTTGTTTCGCATTGTTTGCTATCCTCATTTTTTACATCGTCATGATATGGATGTCATTTAGGATCTGTTGCTTTCGGTCTTGCCGGCTGCCAACAAATCAAGCGTTCAATGGTGGATCCTTGCTTCACATAGAACACCCTAAACTCAATCATCTACTTTATCGGTTTTACCGGTTCGGGAGGTATTTCTTTCTTCTTTTCTTTCACGCCACCTTTTCACCCATCCACCCACAACAGTTTGCTGGCAAGGGCAGAGATATCAAGTGCCAAATCGTACGCCCAACAGCAGTTGGGTGAAATGAAGTGTCAACTCGATGCTTCCCTTACTAAAACATCGTCAGTCAGGCCTACTCCTACTCCCCACGTTAGCATCAAAACAAAAAAAAAACGATCCTAACGACCGGAACCCGAACCAAAGAAAGCTAAAAGAACCGACCTTGAATAATTGATGTCACTTTCACCCATTCCGAAACGGGTGGTACGTGTTTGCGCTAGTAGAGCGAACCGCACGGAACCCTCTCCACACGGAACACTTGCCACACACGCTTCGACCGCAATCACGTTGCGCCTAAATGTAGGCAACACCGCACGAAAACCAACATGCCAACAGGCAACGCGCCACCGTTGTCGGCATCTATTGTTTCGCCCATACCACGGGCGGCCTAATGTAGACAAAACGGAGACGAATCATCGTCCCCGTACCGATCCAACCCCGTCGGATAGGCCGTGCCAAACGGTGCGCAAATAAAGTTAACGAGCGAAGGATTTCCGGTTTCCGTGTTTAGCGCTTGCCGTTTGGAAGTTGGCGTTATTGCTCTTTCACCTTCGACCAANGCCGCACGAAAACCAACATGCCAACAGGCAACGCGCCACCGTTGTCGGCATCTATTGTTTCGCCCATACCACGGGCGGCCTAATGTAGACAAAACGGAGACGAATCATCGTCCCCGTACCGATCCAACCCCGTCGGATAGGCCGTGCCAAACGGTGCGCAAATAAAGTTAACGAGCGAAGGATTTCCGGTTTCCGTGTTTAGCGCTTGCCGTTTGGAAGTTGGCGTTATTGCTCTTTCACCTTCGACCAAAGGTGAGATTGTGCTATTTCGTTTCGTTTTTTTGCTGTCGAATGTTCCCTACCACATCCTTCGAGAGCCAGCGCGGACGGAAATGTGCGTGATTGTTTTTGGTGTTTATTGTCAGCTAAATGTGGGCTCCCTTTTAAATTATACACAACTTCATTGATTCTTCACTTTACTTTCACCTGTGCATGCTGTGGCGGCGGGAAACATCTACCGTGACACCCACACTGGCGACTTTGCGAGCCAAATGCTGCCTGAATGTTTTATCAAGCATCCTCATACCACGAATCCACCGGCCCATGGTGGATGGGTGAACTATTTCGAACTCATTTAACAGTCGTAGGCCGGTTAGTTGGGTATACCGTACCCGTGCACCATCGTGAGCATCAACCCATCACGAGTTGCCACATTCACATTCAATCGTTTTTGGATAATTTATTATCTTCACATTTCTCCCCAGAGAAAATCAACGGTTGTGGCTTTCCACCCCATAACCAGGTGCCCGGTGGAGACGGAAATTGTCCGCTAAAGTAGTGAAAATAATCTACAAATCCCGCCGACAGCACGGCAAATAGAGACACGGTTAGAGCATTGAAAACAGATGGCACCAAAGGACACGTGAAGGATCGCTAAGAAAAGAACAGCCCTGGTCGGTGGGAAAGTTAATATTTGATGAACAAATTTGGAATTGCCATTAAGTTACTGCACACGGCCAATGTCACTGTGGAATGCCACAGAATGCGAAGATAGGACGAAGATTATTAGAGTTTAGCGTACAAGTTAAATGGCTACAGCAAATTATCTTACAAAGTTAAAGCATAGTGGTGTGGCCAAGTTTGGTTCGTAAAAATTTTCACCAATGCGATACACAGTCCATCACCTTGGGGAATAGTTCTTTTGTGTAATAAATGCGATAAGAATTATGGTAGCTATTATAAACATGGGAGAAGACAAATGAGACATAAATCAGCTCTGAAGCTCTAAAAACAAAAACACTTTTTTAGCCCAGATGGACGATAACAGTGATTTTTCGTGCTTCTATCAAGCTTCCACCTTCGAAACCCCATCTAATGTGGGGATTGTCGTTCGGTGTCACAGTCAGTGTGTCTTAAGAAAACTGGTAAGAAATTAGCTCACAATTATACCCGGCACTAACCCCTCACATCCGTGCGACAGGGACAGGACAGGAACAGCTATTCTTAAGACATGTGATACCAACACCACCTTCACACAAGACGTCCGAAAGCGGAGCAAGAGGAAACGATTTAGATAAAATTTGCATAACTCACCGGTCGGTACTGGTCGTAAATCACACACTCAATGGATGGATGGACGGATGGATGGGTCAAAAAAGTGGTACCGACTCGTTTTTGGGAGTAGGAAGTTCTTGGGTAAGATTTGTCTTGCGGACGGATTTTGCTTTGAAAGAACTGCTTCTCCACAAACACAAACACAGTTGTGGGCCGAAATAGAAACAACGGGCTTAATTATTCATCAATGTCCCTTCTGTCAGCCTGTCTCTACCTTCCTGTCCTCCTTTTCCTCCCCCTTATATAAGCGAAGATCCAAATGGGATCTTGAGAGGGTTCCTACGCCGGTAGCTATAGGTTACGGCTTATCCCCTTAACGCACACACACACACATCCCTTACGTTTAGGTTTTACAAAATTGGACAGCACGGGTTGTGTGGATGGCAACGTAATCACGAGCATATAGTTGCGAGCTGTTGGAAGGCGGGGTAGATTCATCATCCGTCTCATCATCATCACCATCATTGTGCTCTATAACAAAGTCCGTCACCTCGCCGCACGAAAAACGGTGAAGCGAATTTCCACGAGGATAAGGGTGATGTGAGAAGCACAAAGAATGGTGACTTCTTTAACACTTCTCAAATGAAGATATCTCTGACAAAAAGGTGCGTTCAGCAATAGTACCAGCGTTGTAAAAGGATCCGATACGTGCAGCACACGTACAGCAACAGCAGTGTACGGTCTGGTGGTGTACTTAAACGATATCTTAAGAGCTAATGCCGGTGTAGGATTTATTTGCGACATGAACAATGTCTTCTCTGTCAACTTCTCCCTGGTGCCATTTGTTGGGAGTGGCTTTCGATCTTTCCTTGCACATTGATGTTCTGCTTAATTTTCTCAACACAATAGTGTTTAAAACATACAGTTGCTACTTAGTAAAATTTAGAACTCATCACCTACTTACCTGAACAAAAGCTGTCCGATGTGAACTCATCATCAACATCCTGACCATCGCCGTCAAGATGCACATGATCACCTTCCTCGTCATCGTCGTCTTCAAGCAATTCGTCGTCTATTTCGTCGTCATCATCATCTTCCACATCGTCGTCGTTATCATCATCAGCTTCCTCATCGATATCCTCGTTATCGTCATCATTCTTATCTTCCACACCATCCATTTCCACAGGTCTCTCCACAGAATCGCTTGACCGTACGGATCCATTATCGAAGCTTAATTTGTTTTGGTCGGATTCATCAGCTGTGTCGTATAGATAGGAAATAAGTACATAAAGAGTAATTAAAATCTGTTAATAATACATACAAATTGACTAGATGCATAAGGTATGTTAATTAAATGGAATGCTGATGGTAATTAAATGGAACTCAATGAAATGAAACNATAGTACCAGCGTTGTAAAAGGATCCGATACGTGCAGCACACGTACAGCAACAGCAGTGTACGGTCTGGTGGTGTACTTAAACGATATCTTAAGAGCTAATGCCGGTGTAGGATTTATTTGCGACATGAACAATGTCTTCTCTGTCAACTTCTCCCTGGTGCCATTTGTTGGGAGTGGCTTTCGATCTTTCCTTGCACATTGATGTTCTGCTTAATTATCCCAACACAATAATGTTTAAAACAATACAGTTGTTACTTAGTAAAATTTAGAACTCATCACCTACTTACCTGAGCAAAAGCTGTCCGATGTGAACTCATCATCAACATCCTGACCATCGCCGTCAAGATGCACATGATCACCTTCCTCGTCATCGTCGTCTTCAAGCAATTCGTCGTCTATTTCGTCGTCATCATCATCTTCCACATCGTCGTCGTTATCATCATCAGCTTCCTCATCGATATCCTCGTTATCGTCATCATTCTTATCTTCCACACCATCCATTTCCACAGGTCTCTCCACAGAATCGCTTGACCGTACGGATCCATTATCGAAGCTTAATTTGTTTTGGTCGGATTCATCAGCTGTGTCGTATAGATAGGAAATAAGTACATAAAGAGTAATTAAAATCTGTTAATAATACATACAAATTGACTAGATGCATAAGGTATGTTAATTAAATGGAATGCTGATGGTAATTAAATGGAACTCAATGAAATGAAACTCTTTTAAAGGGCTCTTAGCTTCTATTTCGACAGACTTTCACAAAACTTGGACAAAACACCTTGGATAAAAAAGCAACATTTCAGACCCAGTCCAGGTACCTGGGCTGTCTATGTGACAGGACGATGAGCGAAATCCTATCAGAGTGGGCAGATTAAAGTCTAAGGTATAACCTCAACTTCGAATACGTATCAAACATCATTTGGTCATTACTAGTTGACATATTCGCCGTTCAGGTATTAACTTTGTGCTCTCTCATGAATTCAACGAAATCCTTTAAGCTGATGAAGACTTTGTGGAAGCCCAACGAAGAAGCTGCTATAATTTGGATTTTTAAGCGCTACCGCACTGCCGTTTTATTATAACGAAAACCGCTATTTTAGGCTGTCCACATGAGAAAGAGCAAACATTAGAGTGAAGTGTTGCCGTTTCCAAGAACGCCAAATATATAAGTAAATTGTCCATTAGTAATTAAAACCAGCTATTTACATAGCACCAATAAAATAAACATCAACTTGGACAAGAGTTCGATATGACACCATTAAAATATTTCAAACTAATGAAACAAAATCGTTGTAATGATTATCCCAATACCCCGTATGAGTTGCATTAATCGCAATATTCGATCATTGCAACACGAACCTGCCGCCAACAATCAATGCAGGAGGAAATTAAAAAAAAGCTTCAGCATGTGAAACCCGCCACTTCGATTAGGAAGCTCTCGTGAAAAGCCAGAGTGCCAATGCCCCAGACAATACGCTGGTTCCTTCAACTCTACCATTGGAACATGGTGCAATCCCGCTGGGAGCTGTGAAGCGCTACCACTGTTGTGCCTTATCACACTTAGCCACCGGAATCGACATGCAATGATGCTTACTGCCGACAGCTAGCGACCCGGCAGGGCGGTGGCAGAAGACGACCAAGCACACTCGCAATTATATTCAAAAAGTAAAACCCCGTGGGAAATTTATCTTCAGTCGCTATCCGTCTCCATTTTTCTTATCGATTTTGTGTTCATTTTTGTACGTACTTGTCGTTTTTGGTTCGACGCTGCCACACTGTTTCTATCTCGGTTGGTTATTGGGTGGTGGTAATGATGATTGTGAAGCGGGTCGGTTTGCAAAAAAAACCCCAACAACATTGGGCGCAACAGACTGCTTTTGGTGGAGAATTTGACGATCTCGAATACGCAGATGAATACATCTTGCAGCTGATCGGAGCATCCAAGGAAGGTCAAATGTATGTGTGTTCCACGAGGAGAACAGGTTGGAATGGAACCAAATGAAACGAATCTTCTTACTCTCTGCGGGCAAACCGTATAACCCGAAGGAGCCAGCCAGGTGCCTCGGAAATGACAAGGTTCAACTAGAAACAGGGCCCAACTTTGCCTTTGGATATGCTGGTGAAGGAATAGGAACGCTCTCCCATGGGCATACGCCACAGCAGCGTGTACTAAGCGAGTACTCACACACCCATGTACAGTGACTCGTTATGACCCAGAAGTTGACAGTACGGTGACTCTTACTACATTCCAGAACATACCTGGGTTGGTGTGCTTTTTTTCAGGTTTCAGTCACCTGATACGTACGCCATTCCCAACCCATCGCAAAACACCCAAATATGCACCCGTGTGTGTTCCCGGTTGTGCTGACCTCGTGACTTTAGAGTGAAATGTCTTTGGCAAAGATGTGAATATAAGGGGTTTTTCGTCGCTTTGTGTATATACTAGCAAGAAAGTGAGAAAAAAACACACCAGACCACCGGACCGGGGTTTTAAGATCACCAAAAAACTAGAGAAGTGTGTATGCGACCGTGTTCAATGGTTCGATTTGACTTTCGTACTCTCAGCGGTGTCGTATAATGCGACGGAAAACTGCCAACTGCCGGTTGAGGCGGAGCGTTGTGTTTCGCGCGCTTTTGCGACCAATGCTGCCGGAAAGCTGGAGAACGGAACAACAACAACAACAAAAAAAGGCTTATACTCGGCAAGCCAAGAAAGTCGACTCGGACGGCCTCTCCCTGAACAACCGTTCCGGTTGCTGGGCGGTGTGTACGGTCCACCACCCCCGAACCTGCTCTAGATTCCTGAAGTGTCTAAAGGGGACCACATTTTTGAAACCATCCTCTTGTCACTGAGACATACATAAAAAAAAACTGGTTCGCACGACTGGGACGAAGGAACATACACACACACACAAATACGTACAGCACCACACAAACATGAGTATTTGCTTACCATTTCTTCGGCATCTCTTGGGGCTTCTGGTATCGTCACGCAAAGGACATACTGGCAACGGGCGGAAATATGTGCCGGAACATGGGAACATTGGGAGGGACACCAAACAACAACAAAAAAAAATTCCTCACAGAAAGAGAGACGAACATCACGAGAGGCAGCCTTGAGAGTGCCCGGGTTTAGTGACAACTGGTTTTGGCAGAGGATTAGGTTTTTTTTTGTTTCGTTTTTGTTTTTGGCTTGGGGACACAGCAGCTTGGCCCCGTCCGATGGGAGAAACGCGCATTCCCGTTTGCTCCGTTTGCGTTTGGTGTGAGCGCGTGCTGCTTTATAGCACGAAGCCGATGGCCACCGGGAATGGCGAAACGAAGTCACAACCGGACCGAAACGGCATCCGCCTTCTACGGTACGGGTACCGACCGGCCTGGGAGATATATCGTGAAAGTTCGGAGTTGTGTTTCGGATTTTCAAGCATAAGAAATGGCCACTGGGGAGCACCTCCGAAGTTGAAGGGACTTGAAGGCGAATGACTACAACTGTTGGCTGTGAGTCCGTGTGTGTGTCTATGGGTGTGTGTGTGTGTGTGAGCCCTCTTGTTGGTATCCTTAGACGCACACACAGCCGCACAAGAGTGCGAGGTTCTATTCTTCCGCAACTGCCAAATGGACAGTGCTGCAAGCCAGTGCCAGTGGTCTGGCGAAGCTTTCTCCCTGATGCTCTTGCTTTGGTACTCACACATACACACACGAAAAGGTGCACACATTCATATTTACCACTGGCACTGGTACTACACTTCAGGGTGCTCTGGGACCTCTCCTAAGCTTTGAATTGGGTGGGGCGCCGGTACCAACCCGGCACTGATGGTACTGCCCTTCGCAACACCCGACCAACTCCCGGCCAGTTGTCGAAGAAGTTGGGGACATTCCCGTGAGGATGCGCATCCATAAAATGAACGAAATGTCGGAACGGAATTACGATCGAAACGACGGTAGAGTACATCGGAGTAACCCAGAGATGGCCCAGCTCCCCCAGGGAGGGCAGAAAAAACTCCACCTCCTCNAGGGACACCAAACAACAACAAAAAAAAATTCCTCACAGAAAGAGAGACGAACATCACGAGAGGCAGCCTTGAGAGTGCCCGGGTTTAGTGACAACTGGTTTTGGCAGAGGATTAGGTTTTTTTTTGTTTCGTTTTTGTTTTTGGCTTGGGGACACAGCAGCTTGGCCCCGTCCGATGGGAGAAACGCGCATTCCCGTTTGCTCCGTTTGCGTTTGGTGTGAGCGCGTGCTGCTTTATAGCACGAAGCCGATGGCCACCGGGAATGGCGAAACGAAGTCACAACCGGACCGAAACGGCATCCGCCTTCTACGGTACGGGTACCGACCGGCCTGGGAGATATATCGTGAAAGTTCGGAGTTGTGTTTCGGATTTTCAAGCATAAGAAATGGCCACTGGGGAGCACCTCCGAAGTTGAAGGGACTTGAAGGCGAATGACTACAACTGTTGGCTGTGAGTCCGTGTGTGTGTCTATGGGTGTGTGTGTGAGCCTTCTTGTTGGTATCCTTAGACGCACACACATCCGCACAAGAGTGCGAGGTTCTATTCTTCCGCAACTGCCAAATGGACAGTGCTGCAAGCCAGTGCCAGTGGTCTGGCGAAGCTTTCTCCCTGATGCTCTTGCTTTGGTACTCACACATACACACACACGAAAAGGTGCACACATTCATATTTACCACTGGCACTGGTACTACACTTCAGGGTGCTCTGGGACCTCTCCTAAGCTTTGAATTGGGTGGGGCGCCGGTACCAACCCGGCACTGATGGTACTGCCCTTCGCAACACCCGACCAACTCCCGGCCAGTTGTCGAAGAAGTTGGGGACATTCCCGTGAGGATGCGCATCCATAAAATGAACGAAATGTCGGAACGGAATTACGATCGAAACGACGGTAGAGTACATCGGAGTAACCCAGAGATGGCCCAGCTCCCCCAGGGAGGGCAGAAAAAACTCCACCTCCTCCTTTCACCCACCCACACACCCACACCATCCACCTCGTAGCACCGAAGGAGAACAATGGCATCGTGGCAGAAGGCGCTGGTAGTGTAGCGTGTCCTGGTGCTGGATTTATCAAAGTGCAAGCAGGTTTGTGCCGGAGTGCCGGACTGGCGGTGAACAACTCCCTGGAGATTCGCTTATGGCTGGTGAGCCAACACCAACCAACGAGAAGGGAAGGGACAAGTGACCGAGAATTTGGAGAACTTTGGCTTTGGAGGCGAAACGCTAGCGCAGAGAAACTAACCTGGCACCAACCCCGATCTCCCGGTTCGCCATAGCGTGCAAAGATAACGAGATGAAGCATTGGGTCGTTGCCGTTTGGGTGTCGGATTGCTACTACCGCCATTTGCCATCGTTTTTTTAGGGGGGGAGGAGTATCTGTGGACGATTTGGTTGTTGTTGCTGTTGCTGATTTTATTTATTCATTTACTCTTTATTTTTACTTCCCAATGAACCATATGGTCTATCGTGACACACGGTGTCTCAAAACTGTGGTGGTGATTTTTTTTCCCTCTTCCAATGGTCCATTCGATGAAAAGTGATGGAACTGGGTCAAATTGATTATTTCCCTGATACGGATCATGATGTAGCAATCGAATCCGCCTAGGGAATGTAACACAGTTGAATTCTATGTTGCTTTTTGCATCGAACTAATCCTCATATTCCACACGATCTTTATCTAGTTTGTATGATCTTTGAATGTCGCGGGAGTACCCGGCAAAGAATATGAAGTTATTCAAAATAAAAACTATATTATTCTAGAACTCCGCATCAAAGCAACGGAGCAAGGGAAAAGATGTAGATTTTATTGTTCTGTGGGTAGTTTAAAATGAAACAAATCTCGTTTCATTGCACCACAAAACGGTACCGAGCGAAAGGTGTTGCAAAATTGCAGTTGAATGCCAACGAGCACTATACCATACCACTGGAACAGATGCAGCTAACTCGTTTTTTTTTCCTTTTCTTTGAAGACAATCTTCATCCAAACAGCCACAACAATTTGGTGGAATCTTCGGACAGTACAATCTAGCTCAGCTAACCGGCACCATGGACTAGAACAGCAACCGAAAGACACCGGGGCATCGAATTCTCGGTCAGAAAAATCTGCTCAAAATCGCAATGAATAAAAAATGATGCTATGCCCGATTTCCCGTGTGCTAAGAAAATTTGCTCCTCGTTAAGAGACCGAAGAATGGTGGCGATGAAGAAAGGGAGATCTTTTTTTATTTTTGTTCTCGCCTTATTACGTTGTTGCGTTTTTTTGGAGCTTATCTTTTGCAGCGGTAGAAAGCAACGGGTGAAATCGGATTGCACAGCACCCTACGTATCATCTTTCGGTGTACCTGGTGGTCTTCTTGGTTGTGGCTATAATAAGAATATCTGATTTCCTTATTTCCGTACGAAAAATGAGATGCACCCGAATGAAGATGGGCAGGAACCAAAGTATTCCCCTTTCTCCTTAACGGACAACGAGACCATTTCTTTTCTTCCATTGCCGTTGCCGGTGGAAAAGGAAAAGCTTACGGATACTCCCGAAGAAGAACAATTTCGAACAGCCGAAGGTTGTGTTTATCGTTGGCCTTTTTGGGGGGGAACCATTGCTATTTAGAAGCGTGCAGATGCATGCAAACTGAAACTGGGGTTGGGCCGGTTAGGTCCATGCAAATGTGACGATCAATTTCGATGCGATCCAAAGCCAAATCTTGTTAGCAAAAGAGCAAGACATTCGAAAATACGAGAAATCGACAACCTTTTCCAAACCGACCATCGTCTGGGTTAGTGCAAATTCCAAAGATGCATCTAAGTTTGTTGGTTCCCTTGCAACCCGGAACAGTCCGGGACTTAATATTGTGCCCTGGAACCCATTTCTTCGAGCCACAATCTCATATCCCGGAGACGATAGCAAATTGGTTTTCCCTCATTCCCATTTTTTTTTGTCTGCGATTCATAACGCAATGTCCAACGCACCAAAAATATAAGAGACCATTGCACACACATATACATACACACGAAAAACACCCCTCCCCCTTGATAACGAAGAATGGAACATCCGGTAGACGTACACCCCCTAACAAAAGGGCCTACTACACCAGTGCCCAGGCGGCCACGTTCCGATTTGCCAGAGCGTTCTTGAGCGGCGCAGAAAAGTTCTTCGGCCTTTGGTGCAATTCTTTAATCTCAGATACATGCAATCGATCGCCCATCCTTCCAGGTCGCTGCTCCGCTTCTGTACGAATTATTTCAGGAATCACCTTCTTTTTCCACTGCCTCACAAAATCTTGAGCTCACCGGCAGCCAATTCTCCAGACAGTTTCCAATCGAAAAGTGTGTATGAGGGTGGAGCAGGAGCGTGTAGCCAGTTGAATTGCGGGTTTGTACGAATGGTTTGCAAAAAAGGGTGGCGCACACTGCCGCACCTGCAGATCGGTGGATTGCCAGGGCGGTGGAGACTAACGTCTCGATTATAGTTCTTAATTCTTAGCATCGTTTAGCTGAAAATTTAATTACTAAAACTTTAGGGGGCGGGCCTTTTCCAGGGATGGATGTGGTGCGGAACCAGCCGACCCCCTGTGGACTGCTTACGGAGTTGGAAAAACTTTGGGACTTTTGTGGACCATCTTCCGGCTGCTCACTGAACCAGGCCTCATCTTCTTTCAATTGTGGCAAATCTGTTTTTTTTTTTTTGGTTTGTTTTCAATGATTTTAGTAGAAGACACTGGTCTTTGCTTGAGGATAGCTACTATTTGCTCGAAACGAAAAGCGAAAACTTATGTGTTGTAGATGAGTATGTAGAGCATGTTCGTTCATACGAGCTACCGAAAAGTTGGGTCATGAGGTGTGGCTTAAACAATTAGCTTTGGGCTAGTTACACAAACTGAAAAATAGAGTAACATTTCAGTTAGTTTTATGAAATCTAGCTCACCATTATAATACATTTTACTAGCTCATTTGAAACAAAGTATGTATTTGCCGTTATAGCCCATTCCTCATTTTCTTCATTGCTCATTATTGGACTATAGTAACTGCTGATATCTTAGTAGGTAAAAAAGAAAGAATAAAATGGTGAAAACGGTCACAGGATGCACCTGCGCACATCGTCTATGTTGGCTGATGAGATCTTAGTTTAAAGTTATAAATACAGGTGCTTGCTTACAGGAGGTCTAGGACCTCCGGAGGTCGTGTTTCCAAAACCAATAAGAATAACGAATAGTACGAAATTTCTAATCGCAACTAATGATTGAGCTCTGAACGCTTAATCAGCTCAGTGGCTCAAGTCACAACTAATTGCAAACATTTACCTATTAATCATGTTTGCCATCAAGGTCGCTCACTACCTGCGACAACCAGAGATGACAGAATGATGTCATACTAGCGATCCATGTAATGTTAATAATGTTTAAATTTATGGCTAATCACCGATAAATCATGTGAACAATTATTATTTTAAAGTTTTACATTTTTAACTAATTTCACTATACAGCTTAACAAACCCTATCAGCGTTATTAAACCTATCACAAGCAGCATAGGTCATGCCATGTAACAAAATTTCAAACTTCCACACTACCAACCAATGTGCACCTGCGGGAGTTTTCTCGATAATAGTGAAAAGTGGCCGCAGCAGTAATGACTCCTAACCGGAAACTGCAACAGCTGGGGCGCACACGGGAAGAACACAGTAGCTCATTTGCCTTCAGGATGTTTCGTCCCTGGTCAATTGCGACAGTGAACCGCATTTTCGGCCACATTCCCACACCCCAAGCCATCTCTGCCCCTCACCCATATCCCACGGCGAGTGGCGTCGAGCTCTCAAAACGACTTCCTTTCTGCTTTCTCTCGCTCTCTGTGTATCTCTTTTTATCATTGTTTCCAAACAAATCCGCGGAAGGCAATTGTGGAACAATGCAGTAAGCACGGAAAGCAGGACGGACGGACGGGCGTTGTAGCGTACGGTTGCTTCATTTTAGATATTTATGCACAAATAGGAAACACCCACCCACCCCCCCGGGGGAGAAATATGGTAAAAGGGGAAAGGCCAAGCCATCCCGAGCATCCCGAACGCCATGGAACCGGACCGAAACCGGTGCGCTTCAATACTGACGCCCGGCGTCGACAAAACGACAACCACATGAATGCTAATTAGTGGCAATTGCTTTTTACATATATTAATATCAGAATATATATTTATTTGATCCCGCGAGGATCGAGACCAGCACTAGCCGCCCCGACCCATTGCCGGCTGAACACACAAGCGCGAAATTCCAACTGGACTCGCTGTGGTGCGCTGGCTTCGTTCGTTCACATCGGGTGCTGCAGGGCCGCTGGTCGGGTCGCACTTCCGGTGGCGTGCTCCATTCCCGAATACGACACTCGCGGGAAACGGACGGCCAGACAGTGAACGGAAAAGTTAACGCAAAAACGGAAACACCAATGGAGAACAGAACAGAAAGAGACATAAGATGTGTGTGAGAGAGAGAGAGAGAGAGAGAGAGAAAGAGCGAAAAAGAAAGAGAGACAAAGAGTGATATATACATGGAAATGTGTTTGGGAAAAGGGAATATGAGATCCTGTGGGATGCTGCAGGTATAGCTCGGAACGCATCCGTATGCTACGGCAAATGGGGACAACCGGACCACTCTCAGGCCGGTTTGATAGCGAGTTGGGGAGAGAAAATGGTTCATCAGAGAACATTATCCTTCAATGCGGTGGCGCGCAAATGTTCATTTGGATTTCTGTTTTTATCCTGCCGCTGTTTGGTTTATTTGTTTATGTCTCAAAAGGATTCTCTCTCTCTCTCTTTCTCGCTCCCTTGCGCTCATTATCAGCTGATTTATTACTGGCGTGGTGCGTACCTATAGCCGCACGGTCATTTTAACCGTTTGTTGTGTTTATTTTTAAAATGTCTGTGGTAGAAATGCGGCACATTTTATGGTGCACAAAATATGGTATTTCTGAAACATTTCCAATAATTTTATACACATGTTTGTCAAATGTTTAAATTATACGAGTGCTAATTAATTTCGCGATAAACATGATTTACATTCTACAGTTAGTCGCGAATTCGACAACAACATTGCTGAGCGTCATCTTTCAACATTATTCCCCATGGAAAGCGATGCAAAACAGCAGAATGTCAATGGCTTTGAAGCGTTTAAATCTAATATACCATTGCTGGGCGTGAATTCCATCACATACGTACAAATGATGCGAGTGGGTGTGAATACGCCTCACGCCATACACAAATGACCCTAGCGATGCGACCCCCAGTCGCCCGGGCCAGGGAGTGTTTAGTGTGAAATTTTGCGCGCGAACCGCGTACAGCTTGCAGTGCGGACCAGAGGGCAAACAGTACACGTACGCTACCGAAAACAGCCGCTAAACACCCGCGCAGCGAGATACTAACACATTGATTAGGGAATTTGCACGGATGCGGATGTTGCCACGCCGCAAGGTTACCGGATGTTTCGCGCATAACAAACGCATGTACCGCTTTGGCCGACGGTTGTCCCAACCGGGAGCAGCCATATCCCGTCCGTATCCTGGCCCGAATAGTAATGGCCCGGTCACAAACAACGACCCCACCGCTACAACAATAACAGCGTGTACGATGCATTTAGCTGTACGCCTAAGCGCCAAGCCTCCGCTGGGAACAGTCAGCTACCATACTACCGGCAGCCGGGGCTGCACATGGCAACATGGCACCGGCACCGCCATTGGGACCGCCGGCCGGTCAATGCAAAACCAACGATGTGTGATGGTTGTTGCATAAATAATTATCGCATCTTTAACACCCACTCGAAATGGTGCATGCGTGCACGGGGACATCGCCTGCCGCACCGTCTGACATGTTCCCGAATGCAATGGAGTGGTGTTGTGCCGACTAGGTGGTGAAGGTGGCATTCAATTCCCAACGCTCCAATCGACAATGAATTGCACTTTTCTTCGTCTGTGGAGATCAACCGTGATGGACACAAATAGACAGCACCGTGCGAGTGACATTGTTTTAGGGAGTTTGCCAAATTGCGGCGAACAAATGGACAATGGGAAAGGTTTAGTACGATGTTACCACACAAACGCACAAGCAAGCATGGATCATTTTCTTACAACGGATACGAATGGCCTAACCCTTGGTGGCATAAAATTGTCTGTACAACAACGAGCGGCAACTTTATTTTATAACCACTGCAACAGCACCCTAGCTGGCATTGAGAGCTGACAACTGCAATATAAATGTATGTCTATTCGCAACAAAGCCAACAGTGGTGCAGGAAATAGTGAAAATTTAAATTATTTCGTCTGCTACGTCTATAAGGCACAGGTAGATAAAGATATATATACTAGGGTACCCGTAAAATGCTGTGATGCTAGTTTTGACTTTTTCAGGATATTTAGTTTCAGAAATCAATGACCCATACTGAGTAATGCGACGGACTGTTTAGGACAGTATTCATTCAGCAATTCATCCAGTATTCGCAGTCAAGTTCTCTTGTTCTTCAAAGGAACTCTCACACGTATACAATTCAAGAAATCATACCCAAACACGACATAGACAGAAAATCAATTTACGAAGTTCGCTAGAAAAAATGCCCGAATATCCTCCAAAGATTCGCCCAACATTCGTGAACAATTCTTGAGGTAATCGTCAGTTATTTGCGGTTTGATCAGAATTGATCCTAACGCCATCGGTGTGATGGTCGCACGTCTGACTCCAACGGCCATATGACCGTTGACAGCTGGTAAAGCTAATTGTGCAATATGCAACTATAAATTGTAGATATTCTATACATATAGTTAGATACGCACTAACACACACGCATCTTTTATTTTTGAACCTAAGCTATCCAAAAATAACAGCTTTAGCATGTACAAAAGCTTTGGAGATCTCCGCACTAATATTGTATTTCGGGGTATTGTAATATAATGTAAATTTTCACTCCACATTCATTTTACCTGATGAATCTTCCTACAGGTTAAGTTCCTAAACCACGAGAGTACATGATAAAAAATGTATATCATCCAGGCAAGTCAAATTGAGTGGAACTAATTGAGAGATACAAAACAAGGTCTGGATACAGCCATTGGCCCATATTTCGCGCCCACAACTAGTTGCGCTGGTAAGAAGACATATTGGCGTAAGCTACTCCGGTACGGGGAAAACCAACCAGCCCAGTCGACGATGACCAATTTGAGTTATAACTTAAGCACACGGTGTGCCCAACGTGAAAATAGGGGAAAATAGGAAAACCAAAAAATACTGTCGAGTTCACTCATATATTCATAAACTCTCTGGTCCCTTTAGAAATTCGACCTACTGCACCGTGTTCTCTTGCAAACCACCCTACGGCAGGCAGGCAGATGCTGGAAGCGCTGGAATTAGTTGCAGCACGACGGCACGATGGGTTAGAAAAGTGAGACCATCAACCCAAATAAAGGAAACAGAAAAAAACAACACTTCACGTCCTAACCGAGCCGCGACAGCGGCTAGCACAAAGTGTGTAATAATAACAACCTTAGCTTCTGGATTCGGTTTGCACGACCAGCAACGACCTCCGGGTTTGCGTTGGTCGGGATATTCCCGGAAGATTTAGCGAAAAATATCCCGTACCATCGGTTGCTGCACACCTACACAAACCAGAACAGGCCGGTAGTCCATGGGAGAAGCTAGAACCCCGTGTGTTCCGTGCTCTAAATTGCTTATACTTGTATACCCGCCGACCACTAGGCCGGGATGTCTGGATGCGGAGATGCTGTCTCTCATCAACTCGTACCCTGCATGCCGTAGAATTCCCACCGGGATACCCCGTATATCCTAACTCGACCGTCGACGTACCATCGGCGCGGACTTTACCATCATGGCAAAATAGTGCGGAGAAATAATATAAGCCTACCGGAGAATTATGTATATTTCTATATCGAGAAAAAAAGGGTCGCCCCAAACGTACGACCGTCTCCTCCTTTCTTGATGCGGCGTCCTTGTTGTCACCATGAGATGGGATGAAAACTCGACGGATCGTAGGTGTGCTCTATAGTCGACGTCATCGTCAACAGCGTTCGTTGCCGTTGGACAAGTGTGTAGTTGTCCCCGGACAGCCTCAAAGCATAGCCCGACCGTAAGCGTTACGATGGCGGGAAGGTTCCAACAGTAAGGTAGGAACACACTATTAAAGAGCCATGCTTTCCACCTGTCCCGCCGGTGGACGGGATCGCAGGAGAGCTTAGGATAGTGGGTGGAAAAGATTCCTAACAGGCCGTATACACCGTGCGTGCGGTTGTCTGTGTGTATGTTTCGTCTGTCCCGTGAGGAAATCTCGCGAGACTTTGCTAATCAGAATTCGTTCGTTCCTCGTATTGGAACCAACAGCACGAGCTGGCGCACGACGTTACGTGGAACCACTTTCCAGGAATAAAGGCGCTTTTGTGGCGCTACCTTCACCTGGTTGTCCCGGCTTTTAGCTGACGCTCCGACAGACGCACCTCCCGGTGGTAGCTAAAGATGGAGGCAATTCTGCAGGTACCAAACCAACCATTAGTCACTATCGAGGTGAACTTACAGCTGTAGTTCACCTCGAAGACCTCCATGCTTGCTGCCACCGTCGAGATGTCTCGGAAAATAGACGTCGAACTGAGCACCGGGATGCGAATCGAATTGCCCCAAAGGAACCGATAGGAACCTGGTAATGATGGTCACGAAAGTCAATTACAACATCGACGAACGCCGACACTGCATTCGTTTCGGGCTAGACCGACCAGACCACTACCCGTTGGGTGACAGCCACATTTGGATGCTTTGATTTGCCGAGCTTTTATTCCCGGGAGGCCACCATGTGCGGTTGAAGCTTGCTGGATGTTATGCTGGAGTTGTTGGATCACCTGCTACTGGTAGCATCCAGTGGCTTCTGGTGGTTCTAGAGCATTTACATCCGTATTCATTCATTACCTACATTTATCACCGCTGACAACGGCATGAACGAGTGTACTACCGTGAGGTCGGGAGTCAAATTTCTTCACCTCATAGCCACCATGACCTGTGCCAAGCGCATTCGTAGTCCTTGCGAATCTTCGCGACACCCAACATGCAATGTTTTGAATGACAAACGAACTCACAAAACCACACACACACACTCGCCCTGTGGCCCGGCAGCGCTCTCCATTTGCACTTTGGCAGGTTACACCGTATGCAAAGACCTGTCAAAGCGGATTTATTTTTGACTGCTCCGAATCATCTGGCAGTCTGGCGTTGTCTATGCAGAACGTGGAAGAGCGATAGTACGACTTGTACGCTGGTAAGATGTCTCCCCCGTATTACCCTGCAAGATGTTTTGCTCTATTTCCCCTGTCAGCTTTGGTCGGAGAGCCACACGACAGCTCCCAGTCTCGGGAGATTCGAGTACCGGGGATGGAAAGACAACTCCCCATCACTTCCTTTAGGGGGAGCGAGCCCGAAATTTGTAACGCAAAAATATGGATAATATGTTCACCTACTATCAAATCGAATCTAACACCACAAACAGTATAAAGGTAGAAAAACATACGACCACAAGCAACACTCACATGTCGCGTACTAACGTGTCGTTTACATATAAAGTAAGAATCTACTACCAGTTGACTAGTGTCTGTTTCTCTCTCTCTCTCTCTCTCTCTCTCTCTCTCTCTCTCTCTCTCTCTCTCACTCTATCTATCTCTCTTTTTCTTTCTCTCTTCATTTATCTACCGCTTCACTCGGCTGGGATTAGGAGTCTAGAATGACAGCATCACACACAGCAACAGAAGCTCCGGGTGTGCCAAAAGGGACACGGGTACCACGAGAATCCAACACTCCGTCGAGTCATCTAGCGTCAGCGTCATGCCAAAAAACAAAACTCAAACCAATATTGACATCCCAAAAGATTGCCCAAGCTGGATGGTCGCGAAAACAACAACAAAAAACCTGCGGAATGCATGAAGACAAAAATAACAATCTGCTGGGAATTCCTTCGGGACGCTGATGGGACCGTAAAGCGCCGGGAATAAGAGCAATGCATACGAGCTGGAGGTGATGCTGGGGCAGGACTGAAACATGGATGAAAAAGTAAACAACATTACCCCGGAAGGCCCCGGAAGACTCTAAGAATATCAAAACCTTTTGGCCATGACCACGGAACCATTGTAAGCTGGTGTTGAGAATTCTCAATGTCTTAGCAATATAGAGTCAACGCAAAAGAACAAAACAAAATCCATTCCAACATTCCCAGTTCGTGGAGGATTTTAGTTTTTTTCCCCATCTCGCACCCAAATCGCTCCCCCGGAATGCTGTTTGGTGTCCTTCTTTTTTGCTGATGTCTATATGTGCGAGAAAGAAACGCTGAGTGACACCGGTGGGACCGTGGAACCGTCTTTTTTGGAGTCAAAGTTAATCAGTCGGACGAACGTTCGTGCGGTGGGTTTCCTTACTGAGACGGCGGCGGTGGATAACAACCGTCAGACCGACCGGCACACACCGGTAACTGACAACACAACTTGGACCATCGCAGCAAGCCAGTCAGGGCAAGTAGGTGCAAAAATTCAAAACTATCACCGCCCGCTGCAGTTGACAAGTAAGCACCTTTGCCGGCGCACATACACACACGTCGTCCCATATCGCGCTGGATCCATCGATCGGTTTGCGCAGCCCTTTCCATCCCCACGGGAGCAGTCAGGCTGAGAAGTTTCTGCTGCCAGCAAGCATCTATGATGCTGGTAAACGACGACAACGGCAATCCAGACTTTTGCCCTGTCTTACCTTACCAACTGACACAGACACACACACACACACAGATTGGGTCTAGTGTGGAGAAGCAGTTATGCTTGAAACTTCCCAAACCTGGCACAAAAGCAACCGCTCCTTGAACCATCGTACGATGCAATGGTTGGAAATAGTGGACAAGTTTCTTTAAATACTATTCTTCTGAGCGGAACGATCGTTCCACATGTCAGCAGCAACAATAAACTAATATTCAAAGTTCACTGTCACAATCCTAGCTTCGGCAGGCCGGGCGCTCGCGAAGTTTACCAGTGCGCTCAGTAACATCCACATACACTAACTAACTCGAAGTCGACAAATAACGTCGAAGGAGCACAGTTTGACGATATTAAAACCCATCTCGTCCAGCTGGCCGGCGTGCATAATTCGTTCTGGAACGAAGACAAACGAATCCTCCGAGACTGTTCTGATCTTAAGGTTTCCCTGAAATCATCTTGCCGCCGCTGAGATGATTCCACAAGGAAAACGGACAACGTCTCAGTGTGCCGGCACTCGTAACGGTCGACAGCATGTCAATGTCGATAAAACTATCCATTGTTTTCCAGACCTCTCAATACTGCTTCTAAGCACCGTTGCCCATCTTTACACTACGCCTCGCCGTTTGTCGCCCGCACGTACAGGCGAGCGAGGACACACCCGTGGGAATACTTCCGTCAGGCTAAACGAAAGAAGACCAACGAACTTCGCTTGGGGGATCAAATTAAGCACGCTCTCGAAGACGACGAACGTTCCGGTTCGACTTTCGCGTGCATGTTGACATCAGGTACGGCACGATGTCTGGATATGGCCTCGCCTTGAACGACCGCATGGGATCGTGGCCGGGAAGGTTGCGTTTCAAAGAGAGATATTCAACCCTGAATGCAAAATATTCGCTCGCAAGCAGTACGCAAATGCGAGCCCCAGGACGAATCTTCAACGACGCTGGCTGGCAATGGTTACTCCCGCGGGATCTGCCGAGACGTCGTAGCGATAATTGCAAAACCAACTCCCTGCTATCCAACCGAACGGGAACCCCACATACATCCACGTGTTTGACAGTCGTCATCGCCATCGTGCTCATCATCGTCATCGGTGCGTTTCACTAACATCATCATCTGCTGCTCGTGTGCTGCTGGGTGTCTTCTTGGAATGGTTTACCTCTGTCTAAAGACCACAAGTACACTCCTTTTCGTCCCACTCTGGTGGGAATTGTCCTTCGGGAGTGTTCTTGTTGTTACGATCGGTTGAGAAATAGTAATGGAACATTGCGAACGATACGCAATTGAGGTTAGAAAATATCGACCATTCCGCTTCACTACATCGTTTACAAAGATCTGAAAATTATCCGTTAAAACGTATTCTTCAAATTCTAACATAATGAGTGATACGCAAGCGTCCAGCAAATTGCAAGTTGAAGCCAGTGAAGTCAGCAATGAGTTATCAGGATTAAAGATTAAACGCCGGCAGCGGACTATGTAATTCGCACTATGCTATTATGATTTGATGCTCACTGACGAAACATTATGTGCCCTCACCGCCAAGATCCAAGATCATCCTACTTCCCTTGCTCACAAGATGTATTCATCTGCTTCACGGATCTTCAGCAGTCCCAGCAGGCCAAAGAAAACCATCAGTTCATCCAGCAAACGAACGAAACAGACGAAATGGACCTTCATTTCCATCTTGCCTTTTTCACCTCATCGTGTATCGCTCTCTGCCTCTCTTTCCGACATTCCTTCATCACTCCCAGCGGTATTCCGGCACGGACAATATGTTGTACCAGGGCTGCAACCGGCCAGCCAAAGCAGGACGCAAAGCGCTTTGCCACTCAGCACCAAAAACGATCCATCCGGAATCCGGGTACGGCCGGTGTTTGGAAAATGAAAATCTGGCCCCAGAACTGGACCGGACTCGCCGATGTAACGGAGACGGATAATATGTTCTCGGCCTCTGGTGTGCCGGTACGAAATAAGGCTCGGCGCCACGGCAAACGGGGACGAAGAAAATGTACGCCTCCGATGAAGGAAAAGTTCGGTTCCCGGGAGGATTTGCCGAAGCCGAAGCACCAACTGGCAAAGTGGAAAGGGGGACCCTGGGTACGGTACTCTCGGGACCGATGAGCTCCACAAGGAAATGAGTTACGAACGATGCAAACGAAACGAAGCACAAACGTATCGGCAGCAAAACGGTACGGGGCATGAGGCCAAAACTAACGAACAGCAGGGCCCCCAGCAGATTTCCCTGCTCGCCATCACTGTCCTAGACTCCATCCCTTTCTAATGCGCCCGAGCAAGCGAGTGGTTGCGTTCCCTTTCTTACGCAAGATTATGTTGCCTGTCGGTATCATTTCGAGATGAACTACGAAACACACTAAGCCCCAAGGACTCCAACAAGTACGGATACCGACCACCCGAGGATCACACTCGCACAGTGGGACGGAGCAGTCACAAACCGAGGGCCCGAGCCGTGTGTACGAGCGAAAGCGAATGGCACTGGGAAAATGTATTACTGCGGTAACTCCCGGCGGAGTTACTCTCCTAAATGAGAGTTTCACAAACAAACCAAACCGTACCAAAGCAAAGTTTTTTTGCTCTCTCTATCTCTTCCTCTCTCTCACGACTTTGACCCATTTTGGAGCTTCGTCCCTTCGAGCAGCATTCCCAGCATGAGCTTCCACCAGCTAGACCCATGCTTTAGATGTTTCGATGTGCCGATCGGATGGTGGTGTGGTCTCGTGATACTCGTTTCTTGGTAACGAAAAAAAAACACGGCAACACTATCACCATGCAGTATGCCCCTGCCACGAGTCCCGTACGCCCGCGCGCTGGGTAACATTAACTTGCTTCTCATTTTTTCCTGCTCGGGCCACATCTGTTTTTTTTTTGTTATCATCATACTTCTTCCATCCGTCTTCCGCCATGTATTCACTTGGCAATTTGTCCTTTTTAATCAGTTCATCCAAGAAAATGAGGCGCCCGCATTCATAATTTAGTAGTGAGATACATTCCGAATACCCATTGCAACGGGAAGAACAAAAGCAATTCTGCAAATTGCAACCAATTGCTGAAGTTTAAGATTGTGTAATTGATGATGTCGTCTAGAAATTGAAGTTTACTTTGGTTATACAAGATTTAGCTCACTTCAAAGATGTTTAATGAGTATTGTGCGCCTGAAAGTATGCAATGTTAAGCTTACTTGTGCATTGGTGAGCAGTTAAGATCGCTTAAGGCTTTCTTCCAACAAGAGCCCAACAATCGGCAGGCGATCAGTAAATGATACTACAAAGAGTAATTGCATCTAGGCGTTTCGAGTCATCAAAACTACAAATGATCGATAACAGCAATACTACACCGGATGTCACCTTTGGTGGTACTTAAAACGACAAAAGATCACACAAATGAATGGTAAAGCATCAGTACTGCACCACTTACCATTTCGCTCGGCAGCACTTTCCTCCGATGTTGGAATATGTTTCACAATGTGATTGCTTTTTGCATTCAGTTCATCCACTTGCACTTCTGCAGTAAGTGTCACAGCAGTATCAGCGCGAGACATTCCATCATCACACCGGCTCACATCCAATTCACGCATTCCACTTGCTGCTGTTGCATCGGTGCATTGCGAGTTTTCTTCGTTCGTCACATTTCGCTTCATTTCTAGCCCCGGCTCATCGTCACTGGAGTCCTCCAAATCTTGCTCTTCACCTTCGCCATCATCGTCGCTAATGTCCTCCAGCATGCTGTCACTTTTCACATCAGCAGCTGCGTTTTTTACCGTACCATTGTTTTGTAGAGTTGTACTAGCCATACCTTCACCAGTAGCCTCGTCATCGCCTTCATCTGCGAATGTTTATAAAAAATTGGATTTATTAAACGTTACTACAACTAAGAAGATATCACAATATATTTATTACTATAAATAAAGCAAGATTCATTTCTGCATTTTGACTCATAACAACGAACTTTCCCAACTCGCCTGTAATCCACCGTGTTTAGTCATTGTCTCCATACAAAACCAAACGGTGACAGACAAAATGTGTCACGAAAACAGACACGGATTTGCATGTCAAAATCATTCACTCGTATCAGCAACAAATTACAGACATCGCGTCTAGCTTTCTCTCCTTCATTTTTGTTTTATTTCCACACAATTCCAAACGCTTTGCCAGGTGCGCGGTAATTATCGCCCCAGCAAGGACACGAGATTCCAACCGTAATTACTTCCTTTGCCCCCGGGTTGCTTCATTAGAACTGACAGCTTGCTGTAAGCCAAGCGGGTCTCTTATCGCGAGACACCGATAGTTTTACAACAGGTATCACTTAACTTTGCTTTTTGCAGGTGGCGAAACATGATTCACCAAATTTGGCGCAATTAATCTTTAAAAAATGGACCATTTCTCACCGTCATGAGCGATCCTAGAGAAGGAACAGTGACAGACAGATTGGTTGTTGGGAAGCTTAACTAATCAGCGCCCTTGTCACAGGGCACAGGGTGACATCATTCGTTAACGTAAGCTTGACATATTTCTCGAAGTTGTCCTTGCACTGATGGACATTTGCATTACTTTAACATTTTCTATAACGTCCTTAACGTCGACACTCACTGGACTGGATCTTCATCGATCTCTAAATATTTGGTAACATTTTAATTATTTTCCAAAAACCTTCATCTTCCTAATGGTATCTGAAAAACGTCAAGCCTTTAACGTATATCCACCATGCTCCCAAAGGAGTTTACTTTTGCAGCGCTCATCGAATATCGACCACACTGACATTGACATTTGGCGGCAGCTGCAGTTTTGCTCAACGGGCTGGATGCAAATTCTCGGTGACAACTCCCCACAGCGACCGGTACGCCCTATTCGATCACATTCGCAGCAGTTAATACGGCGAATGTCATCAGAGACTACCTCATAGCATTCAGTCACCGAAAAAAGGGGTTTGGTGAATTTTCTTACCATTTCTCAAGGAACTTCCCAGGAATCAAATAAAAAAATGGAAGAATCATACACACATACACAAAGTACGCCCGTTAAAGTTTGTCCAAGTGTAATAATCAGCTAAAAGCCAGCGTACACCTAGACTACTACTACCCGTGTCTACTAACCCTTCAGGTTTGGGACACCGAAGTCAGCCGCGAGTTCTTGCCGGCTGTTGCTGTCCTAGGGTAACTCTTTCGGTCGTCACTTTGCAACTCTTTTTTTTCCTCTTTTCTCCAACATTCACCGATTCCTGTCAATCAACGAACGCATTAACGTTGATGGCGAGCCATGAAGCTGTCACGCGCTGTTCACCGTAGTACCGTGCCAAACATATTTCGCGACCTTGTCTACCCAGCTTGGGCCGAACCCCAGGGTTCAACGGGTGCACTCGGAGCAAATAGCGTTTCTCACACGGTTGGTGGCCGTATCGAACTAACCCCATGCCATCACCAATTCCCATGCCACCGATCCGGCGCACTGTTTCCACCAGTTACCCATTGCCAGTGGTGAAGGTTTTTAATAGCTCCCGGTGACATCGTCTTGGTTGACTGGTGCACAACATAAACACCGTCACCCCTTGGAACGGCGAACGGTGGACCTCCGACCGACCGGAAGTAATCGGCTTGAGCGAACCTACGGACCAGCACCATACGGAGATGGGGAAGCGCATCAGAAGAAACGGGCCCCGATCTATAATGCTTTCGGGCACAAACCTTTTGGTCGGCATCGGAAGACTCACGGATGCGATGGCAGCGTGCGGTAATAGAATCAGGACATCTTTTTTTTTGNTCTTGGTTGACTGGTGCACAACATAAACACCGTCACCCCTTGGAACGGCGAACGGTGGACCTCCGACCGACCGGAAGTAATCGGCTTGAGCGAACCTACGGACCAGCACCATACGGAGATGGGGAAGCGCATCAGAAGAAACGGGCCCCGATCTATAATGCTTTCGGGCACAAACCTTTTGGTCGGCATCGGAAGACTCACGGATGCGATGGCAGCGTGCGGTAATAGAATCAGGACATCTTTTTTTTTTTTGTTTTGTTCGGGCTAGGAAAAAGCACATGAGAAGGAAACGTTCGTGGCATGCACCAGACACGAACAAACGAGCGCTATCCGGTGTAGTATGGGTAGCCCTCTAACGTGCTGTGCATCAGTAAGGTGGGTTTGATCGTACCACTAATTACCACCAACTGGGCACGTGTGACGTTGTGCGCACCGAGAGCCCAACCTTTGCCGTATCGCTCCAAAGGTTAATTGATAAAGTGTACGGTGCGTACCGTAAAGGAGGTCCCTTTTTCGGGTAACGATGCGTACTTGTTAATACCACACGGTCGTACAACGTCATGCTGCATCAGCGCGCTCGGTTCATTTTTCGGACCCAAAAAACCGAACGCAAGCACCGTCGCGTACGATCGTACGATGTGCTTTCAGGCCTTTCGACAACGAGCGAAAGCACCAAAGTGATCCCAACGGCACCCAACAATGCGACATTTCAACACCCATCCAAACACTCACACAACAACAACCGTACCGTACGGCACACGGTTGGCCATCCTCGAAAAGAAAAGGGTTTTTCGGTTCACCGCCGTTGGTCGCAATCCCTCGGACGCGCTTCTATACGCGCAACACACATTTAATTGTGGGAACGTGTGCGTTTGGTTTGCTGCCCACTTCCGGCTCACGTTTACTGGTGGTGGCAATTTTTTTTTTTTTTGCTGTTGCTCTGTCCGGATGATGAGGTGGCCGAATTTGCCGCAGAACTTAAACCAACAAAACCGTGGCAGTCTCGTGTGGTTGGCACGCACGGTACGGCATACCGGGCAGCCACAACACCAATCGCTGCGGCATTTCGCCGATAATGTTGTCCAGCCCCGTTGGCCAACAGTGTGAATAATCACCCACGTGGCGGCTAACATTAGCGTGAAAACAGCAATTACCTGGCCCCGGATTGGGGATAAAAGGGGAATGTTTCGAATTACCACACATACACACACTAAAAAAATAAATGAATCAAAAAAAGGCGTTAGCAAGCTGCTGGTACGTGCCTCACCGATGTCAGTAGCGCGAATGCTGGGGTCATTAATTTTTACAATTTTAAAACAGTGTCCCTCGTGACCGTTTGATTTGTTCTTTTTCCCATTCTTTCTCTCATTCGTTTCTGCGTTTTGCTTGATCTACGCTTAATCTCGAGCCCGTTTTTAGTTTCTTTCTTTTCCTAGCGTTTTGACCATTCCAATTTTTACAGTTATCAATTCACCATCCTTTTTTGACCATTGGTTCCCAATACATCTGTTGGTTTTGTAAAATAATATTTCTAACACGCCTGACCTTACGATCGGACCACTAAATTAAAGAAAATTTGATTAATGGCAGAACGAGAAACAGATCTCTACTCTCCCATCATGTAAGTGATTGTGTTATTCTTATGCCATTTACGCAGATTAAATATGGAATAAATAGGCATAGATTTCCATACCGAAAAGAGACCCAGCTGCATGACTTCTAGATCATCGTAATGGATTAATCGTACGTGCGAGAGTCCACGTTATCCAGAAAAGCTCGTTAACGGATACTACTAACAAATGCGAATTGCCTGCACAGTCATGCCCGAACGAGGCATATAAATCTCACTCAATACCAACACCGGATTAGACGAAGGCTCTTACTCTTCTCTTCATGTGACAAAAGGTAGCTTTCTTGCCGCATGAATCGACTCGAGGAACAGCCTAATCCGCCTCGGTGCACTACCATTCCCGGGAACAAGCGTGACAAAAACACCGCGCACACCAAGTTAAGTGCCTCTACTACTCTAGTGCGTGTACTAGCATGCACTGCCGGTTGTAAATAAACAAATCGAGCAATACAATTGGTTGCCTAATTGAATCACCTACCAGCGATGGTCATCTTTTTCTGCTTCGATTCAATCGACGTGGATGCTGTCTTTTGCGGTAGAACGGGCTCTTATGAAAAGCCTTACTACAGGGAAGGGTTTTAATGTGAAGTAATTTATAGAACGATTAGGCAGTGCTTAAGCACCGGTGTCTAGCGGGTACGAGATATGGTAAGCTCGTATCACTTGCTGGATTAAGATGCTATTCGATCGTTTTGAGGTGTTTTATTTCGTATGGGCACAGGTGGTCGGATTATGGATTATGTGTAATTGCCATTCCATACGCACTAACTAATGTCGTGTAGAAATGTAACAATATCCTAATTTCTACAATTTCTCGTTACAATTATGTGGGTAAAAAGAAATGCATTCAGTCGAATGAAAGGAATCGAAAGAAATTACTAGCTCCATGCTTGCGAGATAGTAATGCTATAATGAAGAAGATTATTGTATTTTTGCGCCTAAATGTATGCAATCACTATTTCGGTAATTCTTTTTAGCACTGCTGAGTTTGAAAACCGATCTCATTTGCTGCCTATATTGCATACATTAAGGCGTTTACACAATACTTCATGCTACAGAAGTTTAGTAAAGTAAGAAACATTTACGGTTTTATATAATAAATTTTAAAAGTGTTCTTTAGTATATAGTCCAGGCCCCAGTACGGCCAGCAACTTCTGTCACCTAAAACCACGCTGCCAAGCACACTTCCTGTTGGCCAACGAGTATTGGGCATTGACGGCAACCAAATCCCGATGGTCATCTAGCGGCTACCCATTGTGGGAGTGTGGTGGATATTAGTTATCCCATGCTGCCGAGCAACGTTTCGTTTGCAGTTATTGCAAGTACTGCATCAAAACTGCTCCAACTGCAGCAAAACAGTAGCAGGAAAAAAATGAAATCGTCCCATAGTTTTACTCTGCTCGCATAGAACAAAACAACCGCTCCAAATTGTCGTCACCAGGGTGGGCAGGCTATTGTGAGTGGTGGAATATACCTGGATGAGTCGTTGACGCACATTCCGCGGTTCCGTACTTCCGTGTCGTGACTGTTTTCTGGGACTCTTACCACCCTCGCGGGAGGCGTGAACAAACTACGGTTTTGTTTTTTTGGGCTCTGTGTGTGGGTACGTAACATTTCGTGTCACACTATCACAATCAAGTTTTCCAGCTTCGCGCGCACATTTTTCCCCACGGTCCCAATGGTTTTCTCTCCCATTCCTCTACCCAAGCATTCGGAACCCTGGCCCACCCTAACCTCAAAAACAAAAACCTGTGCAATGTAGCGTAAATGTTTGACTTCTCTCTCTTTCTCTCTCTCTCTCTCTTTCTCTCTCTCTCTTTCTCTCTCTCTATCTATCTTTCTCTCTCTCTCTACCTACCTCCCTCTCTCTCTCTCTTTATCTCTCTGTCAGTTTGTAATATATTCATATCTATCTACTCTATATCCTGTTCGCTTGAAAGTTGCAACACAGTCGTATTGTATGTATATCGTGAGTGCTCCCCTTTGTGATTCCCACGGGGGTCGTCCTGGCCCCAAAAGCCCGGAACCATTCTTGCCACACACTCGCCCGCGCACACACACACACTGGCACACACCGCTCCCCGACACACCGATTCCAGAATCTCCCAAGCGCTAGAAATATCGAGGTATCGTCAGCCAGTGCCACCATCACAGGCGAAGGAATCCCCAGTGGGGCAACTCCTCTTACTCGACAGCACCAGCAAAGGTGGACGGTACGAACGCACGAAGTGGTAGGTGGGGGCTTGGCGCATGGTCACCGGCCGGTTTTCTCGATTTTGTGAAAATGTGTATTCCCCTAGCTGGTAGATACCACCCCTCCCTCTAGCAACACCCCGCGGACGGGTTCTTGGGTGTATTTCACCAATTTCATCTTTCCACTCCCGGGGGAGTTTTGTGCCCCACACGCCGTTCGTTGTCGGCGTTGGATGGCGCTCACTCCTTTCGCGGTCGGATTGTCCAAACCAACGAACGCATGAACGGGCGGGACAACAACATCGTCCCCGCTCATCGTCCTGTAGCCAGCCAGAGTGCTGATGTCCCTTTTTTGCTGAGACCAGGACATCGAGTAGGTGGAAAACCCATTCTGCTGATAATGTTCCAGAGTTCCTCGTTCCTCGAATTCTTACTTAGTTTTTCCGCTTAAATTACTAAATGCTACGCACTGCCTTTATCTAACTCTTTCTAACTCTCTCCACTTCTTCAAATTCTTCGCAAAGTAATATACAAGAGTTTCAATGATTTTTGATCAAATGTCACTAATCAACGAAAACTGATCAAAACTTATCAGAAATTATAACTAAAGATAGTATTCTAACCAAGAATTGAACACACCACCGTACAGTTGCTAAGCACTAACCCTTACCGGCTACTCCAACGGAAACCAAAACCCACCGGGATGAAGGTGTCTACCACGCTTACCAATAATATTTACTGTCAAAATCGAACTTTGTACGTGTGTTGCTTATTCGCCCGGTATCGCCGTATGTGTGTCGTATGTATACATAATAACACATTCATTTTCATATCGACGTTACTGTAATACGAACGTCCCGCGGGAAAACCGTATCTTCCCCAGGGAAACTCCCGACATCGGGATGAACGGCGTACCGTTGGCGTCCGATTCCGGGTTTCGCCACTAACACCAGTCACCACGGTACTACCACTGTACTAAAAAGGCGCACACATGCACTATTCCATTGTTCAATGTTCGTGATATTGTTCCGCCTGTCTCCACGGTGCGCCCAGAAGGATGCGTGGTGCCGGCACGGTAAGGATGCCGGATGCCGAAACGAAGCGAGACAGGGTGTGAAATGGAATTTTCGAATCGAATGAATCCTTCCATCCTCCCATCCCTGTTTGGAAGCAAGGATAGTTGATAGTCGCTCCAATCGGCACAAATACACCCACACAGACACACACACGCATGCGGCACACGGCTGGTGAAACAGAAGAGAGAAATCATCCAAGCAAACCTCGGGGATGAAAGCGAGAGCGGGAGTGAAAGAGCGATGACACACATGCATACACGCGCTATACAACAATCCACTTTTTGGTCTCTCGTGGATTCACCGCGAAAAACCGGCGTGGAGAGAAATCGAATGCTCCTGTGCTTCGCCGTGTTGCTGTCGTTGTTGTTGCTGCTGTTGCCTTTGTGTTGAATGCTTCGAAAACGGTACGGTGCCATTTTCCCCAGGGAAAAAGCGCGCCAAAATTTGACTCCCTCGCCCATGTGCCCGCTCCACGTGCCCGTCGCTCCTTCCCCACACCTGTGACTGGCGCTGCACAGTTCGACGTCCGATATCCTTCCTGAAGAAGCGTTACCGAATGGTGAAACACGTTGCGCCTACTATGTGGACTGTTTGTTGTTCGTTATTTGTTTAAGTTATTATCCAAACGTCACAATTTAATGTTTATACTTCCGCACAGTGACAGTAAGGGCAGGCATTGAAAACAAAATGATTAAAAACGCACGACCATTACAAATAGACACTACTTACGCTTGAATGCTCTCGGTTTTGCCTGCTTCCGGCGGGACATTTTCTGATTTTGGGCACAAATCCGTAACGGGAACCGCTGCTTAAAGTTCTTAGCGTAAACTTTTCATTTATGCATCCGACTGTTTACACACTGCTTTATGTGTTTTACACTGCTTAACTTGACACATGCACACACAAAAACACTTTTTTCTAGTCCATTTAAATATTTTGATGATTCAAATTCACTTTGCCGAAAGTTTCTTGACACGATTGTTGACGCGATAGCAAGCACACTACGGCGTGTATACGAAACGGTACCGACGAACGGGTAGTAATGGCGAATGTCGCCACCACAGAGGTCAGCGCCGGAATGTATGCTACCGCTGTACGTAAACCGGCATACGGGCCGTTTCGAGAGAGCAAGAGCGTCTCGTACGCGTTCTCTATTTCTCTTTCTTTCTCTCTCTCTCTTTCCCGACGCATCATAACAGCAAAGGATGAACACCAACGAGCAGAAATCTTTGAAGGGGAAGCATTTTCCTCAGCATGTCTTTTGGTAAAAGCAGGGGAAAGTATCGTTATGCCGGCACCACATGACACCTAAATTGCGATCCCATTTCTTTCGATCGAGATTCCTTTACGCACGCTTTAGCCTATCCCGCTGCTTCTCGATCCAATTATCCAATGGATGCAAGGGTCGGATGATCTTTGGGCGCGTTTGTACCACCACCCGTTGACTTCATGCTGGCAAGTGTGTAAAGTCATAGGGGGCTATAGGATCGCCCAAGTAGTTCAGGGCTACTCGTATGCATGAGAAAATCCATAGATTTCGCCAAAGAAATTATAGGTTAAGATTCGAAGCAAGAGCCACCAGATCTGTCACTAAACAACACAGGCCAGAACATTTCTCACGGTATCACATTGCTTATGATTACGTATTGTGAACTATATGCTCAAATATCTTAATTGTTAAAACAAACGGCATTCCAAATTGTCTTGAAGCTCTACTTGAAATGAATGCGAACGGTAGCTTCCCATTACACTAATGCCCATCTCTAGTAGGTATACGCTCCTTTTTCCCCACCTGTTTTCGATATCATCACAGACTGCTCAGCTGATTCGTGTTCATTCGTTTTCAAAACAATCTCTCACGCATACGCAGTCGCTACGCAACCTTCATCGTCTGTCTCTCTGTACTCCTTCTTCACGCTCACTTTTCCCCTCGCTCTATCATTCTGCGAAACGTCAAACGGTGTGGAAATAAACAGATGCTCCAAGATCACGCTCCAGCAACGCACACATCGTAAAGCGACGGCAGTCAACATTGGAGCTCTTGCCAGCTGCGTTATCATTTGCGGGTTGTGTCTAACTCCCGCGGTCAAGTACACGGTCAATCCGACACTGTGCGTGGTTCCGAGTGGAGGTGTTGATCATTTCGTGGGTGTTTGCTTGGAATCGGAGTAGGGTTGTTGGCTGTGTGTCGTAAGGTGCTATACAATCAACATACAATGGCGCTACGGGAGGGAGTGGAACTGAATCGCGCCAATAGCTTCCAGTACACCACCGGAAAACTGTCCCATCTGACCATCTTCAGCAGCAGCTTTGACGAATTCGGTCCACCGTATGCGGACCTACCGATGGAGGTAATTTTTCACGGTATCTATTCTTTTTTTTTCGATGCTGTTGGATACTCTCACTCTCTCCCTGCATGAATGTGGTCACGAGACCACCGCCAAATGGTCTGCGATAGACACGGAAGCAAAAGTGATAAAGCAATATTATGAAAGTGCTTAGACTGAAGGCAAACTTGCCAGGTTACAATGACATAAAACCGTATCACCAAAGATCGAACGATAGTGGAATGGTGCAGAATGCTTGGATCTAAGATGTTCCGGATGAAGATAATAAATGTGACGCAAAGCTAATGTATAAAACAGTTATCTGCTGGCAAGATTTATGCTGACTAACAACGACGTCTCGAAATCATCCAAGCAGACGATGGATACGAAACATTCAACAAACACGAGCGCAAATAAACAAGATACATGTATGCGTCCATTGTTTTTAATCTACAATTTTCATCCCTGCTTTTTACTCTTTTTAGATTTTGGTCAAGATATTCACCTACCTTACACCGTCCGATAGGCGCGAAGCCAGCCAAACATGTCGCCGTTGGTGTGAAGCATCGCACCATACCGCTTTTCTCGAAAACTTCTGGCTCGTACTGCATCGCCAACCGTTCGATGTGCATGTACCGCCCGTACGCGATCTCCTGCACAGCTTCCGGCACTTCCCGAACATTCAACTTTCCGAGGTGGATTTTGAACGGATTGGCAACTTTTTTGCCCACTTCGGACCACACATCCAGCGTATCGTGTTCGATGCGTGCGAAATACAGGAACGCGACATGATCGCAATACTACGCTGTTTGCCAGCGCTTCGCTCGCTAACGATCGGATCGTGTCGCGATCTGTTCATGTGCGTGCGGCTGTTTGACGATGCGGCCGAAAGGGAGAAGCTTCGACAAACGCTTGGCAGCGTGAGTGAACTATCGCTGACCCACATTCAGTACCTTTCCGATGGTATCCTGCACCGAATAGTGGACATAATGCCGTCGCTAACTGTGCTAAACCTTGCCGGTTGTCACATATCCTTCCACCAGGGGCTCTACCGGAAGTTTTATCCGGGTGATGGCAAACAACCGTCGGAGAGTGTGCTCACCTTTCACTACATCTCGCGCATGATCGAGGAGCGGAAGGAATCGTTGCGGGCGCTCGATTTCAGCGAAACGCTCGTGGACGATAATGCGCTAGAGGTGTTGGCTGCCATGAGCCCGGCCCTGCATCTGGAACGGCTCGAGCTGAACCGCTGCGAGCAGCTGTCGAACCGGGGGCTCGGAACGCTTATCACCGCCCATGCGAACCATTTGCAGCACTTGAACCTCTCGAAAACGTACCGACTGACCGATGCCTGTCTGTTGCAGATTTGTCGCGAGCTGTCCGGATTGCGCGTGCTGAAGATGCGTGAATGTCGCGCCCTTAGCAACCAAGGGGTCCGTGAGTTAGGACAACTGACCGCACTGCAGGTGCTGGATATTTCCTACTGCAAGGAAATAAACGGTGCGGGTATACTGGCGGGCATTGCATCCCGTCCGAATCACACCCTGAGGGAGTTGCGCATCCGTGCGCTAAATCTGTGCGAACAGTCCATCATTGCGGTGGCGGAAAACCTGTCCGCATTGCGCGTACTTGACCTTGGCTACTGTTTCCATGCCGTGTCTGACCTGTGTGTGCAGTTCGTGATCCGCAATTTGGTTTGCTTAAAGGAGCTTGATCTGGAAAACTGCGGAAAGCTGTCGGACGAAGGTTTGACGGGATTGGGAATGCTTCCGAAGATAGAACGTCACTCACAAGGAACCCAATCCGAACCAGCATCTAGTGATGGGGTTGAGCATGAAAATGCAGCACCAAATCGGCCAGATCCGGAACCGGTCCCAGTACAAGTAGCAGCACCTCACATGCGTATATCGTTGCGTAGCCGTGCGGAACAGGAAATCGTCGAGGATGCCGAACGGAAGAAGCAACTGCTGGAGGCGATGCAGCGTAAGGACAATCTTCAATCGGCAGACAACGAATCACGAACGTCCTTTAGCGGGTATTACGTTGGACGATTGCAGCAGCTGTGCGTGCTCAATCTAACCGGTTGCAACGCACTTACGGACGTGACGCTGATGTGCAACTTTCGTATGGTGGACCTGCGTAAGCTATGTCTAGCCCGGTGTCAGCAAATTTCATTCGATGGCATTCGCGCCATGGTACAGGGCTGTCCTGCAATCGAGCACCTTGACCTTAGCGAGTGTCACAACATCAATGATCGTGCGGTCGAGCAGGTGGTCACCCATCTGCGCCGTCTGCGTACACTAAGCCTCCGGCGCTGCCATCAACTGACCGACTTCAGTCTCGATCACATCGCATGCCACGGGTTTCAGCTGCGCGAACTCGATGTGCGCGGTTGCAAGCACATGTGTGCGGATCCGGCAATGCGGTTGGTAAACCTGCCGCTGCTGTCAACGATCCTAGCCGGCAAGCAGGACGAAACCGGCAACGCTGGTGCGTTCGGTAGCGCGTTTACGTTAATGCCAACGCCACCGCCACTACCGCCACCGCCGCGTCTGTCGATGCGTTTTTAACAGGAGGTGGCTTCGGCTGAGCCTACTGTTGCTGTTCGATGCAGGGTGCTTACTGCTGATGGCAACGGTGCTCGCTGGCTAGTTGCTATGACAATTGTACTGCTTGCTTGCGCCGTACGCAGCTTTTTGTATCGATCAATACCTGTAGATAACATCAACTGAAATTTTAACAAAAATTAGAACCAGTGCACAACGAATGCAACGCATTATCAATGCCATGGTGCCATTTGTTTTATCCTTACCTTTAGCAGTGGTCAATTTTGGACTTTCGCGGCTCACTTAAAGTGTGTGTATTAATATTTCCTTCCAAAGGAAAACATTATTTAGTGGAAAATGTACTCAAAATGTACGTCACGAGTTTTTTTTATGAATAAATTACCTTTAAATTATACGTGATATTATCGTTAAATTGGTTAAATAGCAAAACTAACACCATACGCTGTAACGCTGTTCTTTGACACATTTTACCGTATCACTAACGTGTATTAGCTACAATCAGATTTATTGCTCTCGGAACGGTTTTGGTTTGTTGCTGCATTGTAAATAATGTATCATCCATTTATCCATTGGTTTCCTTTTGTTTTCTACATCTAAACAATCCATATATCTCGCCGTGAGACGTGGTTTGAATTATATACATACACTGGAAGCTAACCGAAACGCTACAAGAAATGCATAACGAAAAATGGTCTATCGTTGTGTGCAGCAGACAGCGAGACAAACACGTCCAACGATTACTTAGCACACGCGTACACTCGTTCAACGAACATAAGGAAAATATTAAGCAAACATACAGCACAACACGCAAATGAAACCACTACTGTATAATAAATATGTTAAAATGGCACTAGCAAATGAAAGACGAAAACGCATATTTTGTGCACTGCAAAACACTTAACAAAAAAAATACACTCAAACACACTTGAGAACGAAATCGTAAAACACTGAGTTAAAAATACGAAGCACACGGGTATGATTTGCTGATGATTGTATCGGTTGCAACTGTTGCAACAACTCGTCGTCATGCACTTAAACTCTTCGCTATTACCACTGTCGATCGTTAAACGATCCACCTGGAATCGAGTTAGGTGCGGAAATCTTTACATCGTACTAATTGGCGTTTTCGGTCGCGTTTAGGTCGCGTTTACCGTCCATCGGTGTTCGCTGCCTCTTTTACCCATATTCTGACTGTATGGTAAGGGAAAACTCTCCCTTCGAATGGATAAACGTACCGTGGTACCAAAGTCGTGTGTCAACAAGCAATGCGTCACCCGGTTCGACGTAGAAGCTAAAACTACGACATTCAGCATCACATTCGGGCGTTGGCGCCAAGATCCAGCTCTTGTTGCCCCGCAACTGAGCCTGCCACATCAACCGTGGGATGTAATCAATCTGCAGAACAGAATACTCGTATTAGTATAGAAGCGCAATTCTCAAACGGTCCGCGACGACCGTACTTACATGCATTACAGCACCCTGTTCGTAGCCGAGAAACACAAAATCCGTGTTGGGCATTTCGGCATCGTCCGGCAGAAAGTGTGGCTTTGGGTACAGCTTCCGCAGCTCCGCCAGCACTGCCGGGTTGCAGTTGCTCCAACCGACGTACCACGGCTGCTGACCAGCCCGAAATTCGGCCCGCTCATCCGACATCCGGAAGACATCGCGCAACGTTTGGAAGTTTGATTTGAAGTGCAAAAACTGGCAGTCCTCGTGCAGACTGTCCAGTGCTGCCGGGTGCTTTAGGTACAGATCCTTCAGGAACGTGTAGTTTAGCAGCCGAACTGCCGGCCAATGGGATACCGCCCGCTTTACGATGATGGGACGCGACGAGTAGGCGTACGGTTGGAACTCTTCGCGCGTCAGGTTCTGCAGTATGATTGGCCTGTCGACCCCACGGCAAAAGTCACAGTTCGAAACTGGACGTGTCGCTTCCCATATCAGGTAGTTGTTTGGCACGATGCAGCGCATACCGAGGGCTAGCTCGAGGAACCCGGCCAAAAACGGTGTGATGATAAAGAGCACCACCACAAATATGGCACTGTACACGATCGCCAGGATGCCATCATTCTGCGGGAAGAACCTGGGCGCACGGTAACCGATCGATTGTTTGAACGCTTCCTCCATGTCCCGTTCGGTGATGCCCCGGTTCGTACGGAGCACCTCATTGCTCAGCAGGTGCAGCTTCTGCAGCAGTATCTGATCGCACAGCTTCACACGGTCCATCGCATTATCCGGAAGTCACGCCGTTTTGTCTCCGATCACTGATTATTGTGCGTCTGGTGGAAGCGTTGCGGATGCTAATCGCGTGTAAGGTTACCGAATCGGCAACCAAAACGTATGAGCCATCTACCCCGTATTTGTGTTGTGCGTCACAAGAAACGTGCGATGCCACACAGTAAGCTGTGAATTGGCCTTCCCGATTTGCTGCACACTCTTGTATACTTGGCGCGTTGTACTCTCTTAACTTTCTTGAGAAACTTCCGTTTTTCTGTTCACCGTCATCCAATGCGTGCTGTTTGTTCGATAAAATCTACAGTTACGAGCCATCATAGTCTACAAAAAAAAACGAGAAAACAATAATTCACACATCCTAGCCGAAGCAATGGATGTTTTGTTTAGAAACTCATCGCCGATTTGACAGCTCGGTGTGCGATGTTTCTGTGGTGTTAGCTGTCAAAATAAGTTGTTTCTTGAGTACCCTGCTGACAGCTGTTTAACAGGCGTTATTCAGATTAATGCGTAAAATGTAAACTACATTAAAAAAAATCATTTAAAACTGTTTTGCTTGCTAAATAACCGATGAAGTACTTACTGTCATAAGTTGTATCCACTTCTTAAGCGATAGTTTCAGAATGATGTAGGCACATTTTTACCCAAATTACTGCTCATCTCTCCAAACACAGCCAATAAAAGCAAAGGTTAAATTTTCACTGTAATTTTATTTACCCATATCGTAAAACATTCGCGCAATATGCTAAGTGCTACGAAATAGTAGTGTTGTGGGGAATTTTGTTTTTTTATTCATCGGTAAAGAATATTATTTCACTGCAAGATTTGCTGCGCGTTTGTCTAATGTTATTTTTGTTTGTTTTTTTTTTCTCTACGTTATTATACTACGCATAGTCTAATAGTAATCGTATTCTCACACATTTCGCCATACAACGAACCCGCCAACATCATGTATCTTCCGATTTGGTGAAACAACTTTACCCACTTTATTTCAACCATAAATGTTATTATTATGCACAAGAATATTTTATTTCATTATATGGAGAAGGTTTTTATCGCAAAGATAGGTGAATACTTTCTTAACGTTTCTTGCTGTTGTTGGTACAAGTTTGCTTACTATNTATTATACTACGCATAGTCTAATAGTAATCGTATTCTCACACATTTCGCCATACAACGAACCCGCCAACATCATGTATCTTCCGATTTGGTGAAACAACTTTACCCACTTTATTTCAACCATAAATGTTATTATTATGCACAAGAATATTTTATTTCATTATATGGAGAAGGTTTTTATCGCAAAGATAGGTGAATACTTTCTTAACGTTTCTTGCTGTTGTTGGTACAAGTTTGCTTACTATAGTTAGCTTCCTTTTCTTCCCCCCTCTGGCAAAGGTTTGCGATGCTTTTTATCCTGATAAGCACGCACGGGAAGCAAAGAAACACAAGAACACATTTCCGTTGCGCAGAATCTGCTGCCTTTGTTGATGGCTAATTATTTGTCTATCGATGTTTGCATGTATGATTTCATACGTTTCAGATGGCCAATCACATGCTAATTGTGCCACACACGCGGTAGTGTTCAGCCTTGTTTTGTTTGCTTCAATTTTCGAGTAACGATATTGTAATTAACGATAACTATGTTATGCGCTGATGCGCGCTGCATCCCGGTGTAGAGAAGAGGGATTTTTCTTCGCTTTGTTTTATACTCAGCTACGATTTTGTTTCTGTATTTATTGTAAAACATTAGGCTTAGGAGAACGAATGCAGGTTTGTGACATCAGTTGCTTTGTCTTTCCTTCTCAACCACGCGCACTAACTAACAACATCAATCGAATTTAACTGCACATACAAGATTATTTAATCACTGGTTCTCGATCGACATGCTTTTGCTTAATACCGTGTCCTCTAGTATTCGTTTGTTCTCTAAGAATGTAATTCACACAGATCTCACAATGATATAAAGCATCGGTTTACGTTGCAATCGTTCGATAAAAACGGTTCGTACAGCAACCAAGTGCATACTACACTGCGCCAGGAATTGGACAAAACCTAATTTTAAAAACCTGCAACCTTGTAACAAAACAACCGAACAAAATGCTCAACACCGTTTCACATCTTCTGAATCGCGGCACGTAAGGCTTGTTATTTTGTCGCGCTGGCGTTATGTATCTGATTTGCTTCCAACATAAATTTTCCTTTGATGTTTGAGAGAAGAAAAAAACATCATTCCGACGGAGACACAACACCTTTCAACCTTTCCGTTCAGCCAGGAATCGAAGCTGGGAAAACATTGACTGAAAACAAAACCCTATGGTTCAAATTTAACAACGAAGCGAAGGAATGCACTTGAATGCACTCACTTATGCAAGGCAAATTCCAGAGAAGAAAAAAACAGACAGAGAGGAACAACGCTCCATCGTACGGAGAGCACACAAAATCTAGTTTTCTGACTTAACGCACGTACTACTATAGACCATCATTGCATTTATGCACACCAATCGCTAATTCTAGTCTGTCTCTAGAGCTCAATACATACTTGTAATTATGTTAGAAGCGTTCTATATTTAATAGGACAGTAAATGATTATTGCTAAGTATTTACACATCTGTACACATCAATTTAATCCTGCAATCCTATCGTNNNTTCTAGTCTGTCTCTAGAGCTCAATACATACTTGTAATTATGTTAGAAGCGTTCTATATTTAATAGGACAGTAAATGATTATTGCTAAGTATTTACACATCTGTACACATCAATTTAATCCTGCAATCCTATCGTCCCATTGCAAAACAGAAGTACATATTGCATATATATTTTTTCCACGTTTTATCAATTATATCATTCTACTCGAATGTCCTTCCTGCACTCATACATGACCATTTTCTCATCGTCATCCTAACCAACCGTTCATTTTGCTGCCTACTTTACTACCCTCGACTATACGTTCGTACCAGCATCGTCGAAGGAAGATGGTGCTGATCATTCACTCGGTAATAATTTTGATAAGCCATGTGATGTTGTGGACGACGGATCCGGTGCTGCTGTTGCTGCTGGTGATGATGTTGTATGAGTGCGGGCGCTGGAGGTGGCTGAATAATGTCCAGTCTGCGTGGTATAGATGAAGACGATCCGTATGCCGGAGGAAGACTGACGCCACCGCCATTCACAGCAGAACCGGAAGATGATGTCGATGATGATGATGCTGATGTTGCCAAACCTGTACCTTTACCAATCAAAATGTACGTTTCATACAGAACAAACAAAGACAATAGAATAAAATATCATAAATTGTTACACCCGTTTCCACATTCATCCATTCGTACAGCGCCGCACAACGATTACAGTTATCTCTGACCGTGGAGATTGCCTTTTCTGCACAACATAAAACACATCCTACAGCGGACATCACAACTATACATCTTCTATTACACTATGCCTCAAATGCTAAGGTATGCCTATTGACTTTAGCTTAATTCGATTGGAGATTTTTTACTTTATTTATCGCTTAAACAGTCTTTTCCTATTTTCACAGAGGAGCTTATTCATTCATAAACATTACTAGAAAAAGCTATTTTGTTAAAAACCTATATTGCAGACAAAATTATTTCTCGGTATGGGGACGAAATATATATTTATACATTAATCATTCACGAACCAACCAGGCAGAGAATTGGAACAGAAATCCTTCCATTTCCTTGAAGGAACTATGTATTGAGCTTTAGATCAATGAAAATGATCCTAAGAAAAAAGGTAATAAAAAAAAACAATGGTCGGAATATTCGGTCGAAGCAGAACCCACAAAAGAGATATCAAAAGGAGCAAAAACAATCGGCGACAAATGAAAAGAAAAGATAAAAGAAAAAAACATACAAAATCAGTGAACAGTTGGAAATAAATTACTAACTAAGCGTAAGTGCAAACCAATCAAACAATCTACCGTTAAATATTAATATTTCGCCAACACATAGAAAAAGAAAGGAATAAAAATTAGGAAAACCGTTGTTACGCGAAACTTAGCTCGAATGGAAGTTAGCCGCATTGTTAGTATAGCGATCCGAAATAAAACTTAAACAATTCCATCCAAAAGTCAGTTCGATGATGGTCAGCCCTACTATAGCTAAACGAATTAGAAGCCAAAACAACAAAATCAACACCGCCCATTAATTGTCCAACGATTAATTAAACACGCAACATGTTTTAACATACCTTTCGAATCATTCCTTTTCCGAATGGACGTCGTAGTTTTCCGGGCAACGGTACCATTGGTCGCTTCTGTATTAAGCTTCGTTTTACGCCGCCGCCTGGTGCAAATCGGCGAATAGTCCACATCGCGCGTATCATCACCATCGTCTTCCTCGACAAAATCGTCAACCCGATTCTCTGGCAAGGTAGCTAACCTGTGAGGCGGATTGCCGGACGCGGATACAGACGAGGAGCGTGAAGTAGCCGCCGATTGACTGCCGTTTGAGTTCGAGGGGCTCCAACGGCTGTTGGAGTGCCCGGTGTAGTGTTCTGTCACGGCAGCACGTTTTCGTGATTGTACGGCAACAGCAGTACTGTATTGTTGTACTGTGGACTGTCGGGTTCCGCTACTATCACGCGAGGAAATGATCGGAACTGGCTTTCGCTTTCTTCCACGCCGTACCTGTGACGAAACGTTGGAACCCGAATCGAGTGACGCTGCCGAAGAACAATGCGAAACCATCCGACTTCTGTTGCTGGCGCATGATGAGGAGACGGAGTGACTAGTACTACCACTGCTACTGCTGCCGCTACTGGTGCTACTGCTGCACGAATACTCTTCCTCGACAACCGGCTCTCCCATATCTTCCATCTCCCCGTGGAGCGCGGCTGATTCCCGGCGCCTTTTATTCTGCAGTGCCGCTTTACGCTTTCGCTGCATGTTGTCCGCATAATCAGTGCCACGATCCGTTGGCCGAATGCGTTCCCGCAACCCGGACTTGCGGCGCTTCACGTACCGGTACTTGGACGCATTTCGATCGATCAACCCATCGCCACCAACGGTACCACTGTTGGGTGGCGCCATATCATGTGACGAATCGTCCACATCACCGTAGTACGCCTTACTGTTGCAGTGGTTGTTGTTGTTGTAGGGATGTTGGTTCTGTTTTTGTACCACTTCCCGACCATCTGCCATCCGGCTGCCGGTTTCGAGTTGATCCTCAAACAATCGTGCATTATCGCCATCGCCATCATCCAACACTTGTTGTTGACGTTTTTTGCGATGACCTGACCGCTGTTTGGTCCCGTGAACCTTCGCTCTGTAACGATCCGTAACTGCAGGATCGTCACTCGCTTCCTCCTCATTGTCATGGATACCACCGGACGACAGAATCGCTTCGCTTTTACTGGTGTTGTTAGTTTTAGCATATCGTCGTTTTTTCGACTTTCGGCCATCATTCCCTTTATGTGAAGGTTGTTTGTTACGTGGTCTACCTCGCTGCTTTCGTTTCGGCGGCCGTTCCTCCGGTACGGCCGCATCACTACCAGTAGCTGTACTATCTTGATCATTAAAGTCGCTATCCTGCTGATCCTCATCGTTATCCTCCACTGGTTCCTCGCCATCCGGAAGGTTACTAAGATCTGTCCCATCCACCTCACAGCCACCATCGTTAATGAAGTCACTGTCCGTGTCTTCCTTTTTACGACTTTTGCTCTCCTTTTTGCGACGATAGGATCCCCTCGATTCATAACCATTCTGTACAACCGGTTCCGGTTCCTCTTCTTCCTCTTCCTCCTCCCCGTAGTCGTCATCCGCTTCGTCCTCCTCATCCTCCACATCTTCCTCTTCCTCGCTGCTTGCCGCCTCTTTTTCGTCGTCGTCCTCTACAAAATCATCCTCATCTTCATCGTCCGAAGCCAGTTCATAATCGTCATCTTGTTCATACTTCGACAGCTTCACACTAACGTCATCTCCGTCTTCATAATCAATACCCGGTGTAGATCCGACTTCCGCACCATCCACTTCCTCTTCCTCTTCTGCTCCGTCATCGCTCTTATCGCTACCTTGCTCCATAGGAGCATTCTCTTTGTCACTTGTTACCTCCCTTTTAACACTATTGTGCTTGCTGGCGGCAATACGTGACTCGGTATCTTTCGCCTTACCCGCCACTTCAGGGCTTTTGTCCGTGGAGTTCATTTCCTCAAACTGGCGGAACAGCTGCGACTGACGTTTGCGCAATATGTCCATCATTGGTTTTGTGTAACCCTTGATGTACCCTTCACTTTCCGTGTACTCCAATCCACCTCCAAGGCTGTGGCCACGAGACTTTCGCTCCAGCAACTCTTGTATTGCATACGTTGGCCTTCCCGAGTAGCGAATTACGATCTCCTCCATCTGTTCAGCTCGTTCAAATTCCTTTTCCACGCGTTCGCGTGCGATCTGGTCCGCATCGGTTGCAAAAATTTCTTCGCACGAAAATTGCTTCTCTTTCTTCCGCGTACAGATCGTCGAGCCGGCCGGTGTTGTGACATTCGGTAACGTTGCACCCGATACTGCCCCTCCATCAGTGACCGTGGTTGCCGTCGGTGCAACCGCATTCTTGCCGCCATTCGCATCGCTTCGCTTCGAACGAAGATTCTTTGGCGACGACGCCTTGCTGTGCAGTGTGCTCTCACGATACGGTATGAGTGTGCCCATCTTCATTAGCGACTTAACATGATTAATTTTGTTCGTTATTTCAGCTTCGTCCTGTGCCGTTAACGGTTCACTCAGCTGCACGATTGCGTTCAAATCTAATCGAAGCGGTAGGCTTCGACTCACCGGACAGCCTAACCGTTTCAGCTCCTTGTAAAACAGGGACTTACAGTACTGATAGTCCGGTCGCTCATCGTACGTCAGGTTTCCAACGTACGCCAGAAAATCGCCAAGATACCCCGGGCAATCCTCACCATAAATTAATCGCAACATCTCACGCACATCTGTCATAAAGTATTCCTTCATACGATGTACCTGCTCGGGCTGATTGAGCAGCTTCTCATCCTTCCAGGGCAGAAATCCACGACTCCAGTACACCAGATTGTACCCGAGACATTCCAAATCGCTACGGCGGGCATGCGCTCCCATGTGTGCATCTCGCGAGGTGAACTCCAGCGTACCGTCGTGCGCTCGGCGCTGATCCATACAAAACGGTCTATGCTGGCCGCTTGAATCGATAAACTTCGACGCCAGGCCGAAATCGATTAAATGTATGCGATCTTCCACTGGCGCATGCTCTTCTGTCGTTGCCTTTGGTAGTGATGCACGTTTAAGTTCCTGCCAATGCGCCTCCTCCGTAGCAGCTTTCAGTTCCTCGTAACCAGAGCGCCGTGGAGAAATGGAACAACTAAATGACGTATCGTCCTGACGCCGCCGACCGCGTCTTCTTGGTAAATTTCCCCTCGATCGGACAGCCCTGGCAGAACGCTCATCTTCATCACTCAAATCGCGATACGTAACCGTTTTCAGTGGACGAAGATTGCGCGTGCGTGTACACATCTCCTGCTCTTGATGAAGGTAGAGCCCATTTTCCTGAAAATGTGTACCACTGCCATTGGCCTGGTGGAACTCAGTAGAGGCTTTCGTTCCACGCTTTGCGGCTTTCCCTTCTGGCAGTGTCACTCCATTCGGTCGATGCGGTTGGTGTTGATCATCTGTACCGTTCTGACCATTTGACAAACGGTTCGTTCCATTCTGTGCTGTTCCTTCTACCGTACCGATCATTAAATTTTCCGCCTTTATGTCCGAATGCACATAGCCTTGATCGTGCAAGTGTTCCAGCACATCCAGTATTTGGCAGGCGATCACAGGAATGCTCTTCGGATTGACCCGTTTATTCTTTATCAGTGAATGCAGATCACGTTGGTAACGCTTAAGGATAAGAAAGCGATACCGTTCATTCTTAAACATATGCGACCCGGATGCAATGTACTCCGGCATACCCGGCGGGATGATGCATGTTTCTAAAAGTAGAGAAAAAAAACACAAATATTTTATAAGTGCTGTGTTGTCGTGTTTTCATTACACCATAAAATAGGCCATAGGCATAAAAATATCATTCTTGCTATGAAAACTGCTAACAAATGATGAATCCCTTGCAACAAGAAGAATGCATTTTGAAACACAATCTTATTTACATTTTTAATCTTTTATAAATTATAATACGTTAAGAGTTAAATAGAAAAAAGTAAAATTTTGATTAGCCTCAATAGGTTTGTTTATGTTTTTAATTACAGAAACCGGCATCGTCACAAAATTGATATAGCACGCACCCAAGCCAAAACATATGCATGTGTGTGGGTGCATTTAAACTGCTCGAACTACTCGAATGCTAGACCGTTTGCCGGCTGCTCGCTACCATCGGTCTGTTTACAAACAGCTGATTCACTTGACAGTTCTGACGGTTTCATTTGCGTTGCAGGGGCTTTCGGATTGTGGTGTTTGTACATTTGTTTACATTATATGCGAAGGTTAAATAGATTTGCTGTACGCACAAACACCCTCACAGAACATTGCGTATTGTTTATAACAAAAAAGTATTCCTTACTTATGCAACTATAGTTTAAGTTCCGATTTCAATTCACTGCACAAACCACAAATAGATATCTTGAAAAGAATATAATTGTATGGCGCATTTATTCCTGGCATCTATGATGAGCACAACACAAATGACATTGATGATACTTTGTTACATGCAAGAAAACAAAACGCCGTTCTTGCAATAAGACACTGCTCAAATGATATGAAATTACACACTCTTTTGTAACACAGATCGTTAACAACCATGGTAAGGATGTGCGTCACATTTGCACGGCCAGTGACAACGTGCACATATTTTCATGATAAACACTTGTGTCGCAGTGGTTATTTTACTTTACACACTTACCTGTTCGTTTGGCGGTATTGAGCAAGCAATGTATTTCGACAAACAGTGGGCCATTGGAATGCGGCTCAATTTTGACCACATATTTTGCATTTTCGCTCGTCACGGGCGTGTCGATGTCATCCGAGGCAAGAAATATTTCACCGAAGCTTCCTTTGCCTGAAAAAATAACCATTGCAACCAATATTACAAAACCACTAGAATGAGTTTAATTGCTACCTACCAATTGGTTTGCCGGTACGCCATTGTTTCAAAGTCAGATCCATCAGCATCGTACCATCGACAAATTCTTTGCTGAGCGTGAACTCACTCGCACTGATATTAGGCGAGGATGGTTCGGCTACAGCTGGTGGTGACACCGTGGTCGTCGGTATACCCGTTGCTGCCGGACCATGTTTCATTCGTTTCGGTGGCGTCTCGAACTGCTGCAACCGGTCGGCTTCAACGATTGCGGCCGCTGCATTCCTTTTACCCATGTTGTTGTGCGGTCGATATCGAATGCCTAATCACCTCAACAACTGAATAGGCACGCACACCACACACGTACTCTAACCACCTGCACTCGATTGCAAACGGAAGTTTTGGCTCAGTTCACGGTTAACACACCATGGATACTACAAATAGTAGGCGCGAACACAACACAACACTTTCATTACCTCATTTTTCACACACTCACACAATTTCATTGCTTTTCAACGCTTGCTAACTAATTTTGCTGATTGAAAAACGACAGAATGTGAAACAAATTAATACCTTGCATAGATTGCTGAAGATGAGTTTTCAGAACATATAATGAAATAGCCCTTAGCAATACGGCAAATAAGCCGTCATAATTAAATGTAAATAATTAATAAATCGGACTCTGCTTAATAACTGGAATCTATACACTACTAATTTCTATCATAATTATGTAAATTATTTTACTCTGAGAATGCGTAACAAGTTATTTGTTTTAGACACTGCACACAGATATTCTATCCATCCATCTTTATCGAGCAAAATATATATAAAAAAAAAACTCTTGCCACCCAAACACCCACCATCCATTTATTGATTCCCTCACAGGCGCAAAGTTTCCAATGCAATACGCATGGACAAGAATCAGAACACGCGCAAGAGAAAGCAAGATAAATCTAGCACCAAACACACTATGCTGACGAGTAAGAAGCACCACGAAACCGAATCGCATAGCCACAAGAAACTAGACACACACATACACTCGCATACACGTGAAACAGCATCATTTCTCAAGCAGCAAGGTTTCGGGGACGAATTGAGCATATTCTTGCTTCGCCTGAATTATTAACGGACGTTTTGCTTTGTGGCTCTTCTTCACTTCGACACGTTAAAGAGTTAAGTTGCTGGCGATATACAGAGCAAAGCGACGCAACCTCATACTATCTTCTTCTTCTTCCTGTGGCACACCAAAAGTAACAGGGTCAGCCGGGTTCACCTACTGCGCGTTGTACACAATTTTAAACAGGTTATTTTACGCCACATACAACGAATAATGTATGATATCGGGCAAAAAAAGGTATTTTTTTTCTTTTAAATTTAACAAACGCTTTTTCTTTGATTACCTAGATCACTACGTTCACATAACAAGTGAAAGGAACCGATGCACACAATGCTTTCGTACAAGAGTTGACCCGCGCATACACACACACACACACACACACAACCCAGCCGACGGTTGATTTGAAAAACATTCTGCCGTGTCAAACGACGACCAACACTTCCATCAGTGGTTGCGCATTTCGAGCACTTTTAAGTCGTGCAGACAATTGTTGTTTGGTAGAAAATTGCTGGTTAATCTTAAATAAATACCGTTTTCGCCATCAAACAGCCATCCCATACTGCATTTAAATATATGGTTTCACTTCATTCATTCCAACAAATGCAACATTCATCACGCACGATTAACTGCTTTACAATAAAATTTTGTTTCTTTTTCTTGTATTCTGCTAATTCCATGTGACGCGAATTCACTGGAAATTCTACCAAAGCGCACTTGAATTGTGCTACCGCACAGCAATCTGTCTCAGATTGTTTTTTATTTCTTTTCTTCCTTCTTTTGCACATCAATCCTCGGACACACACACGCACACACTATCTCTACCGGGAACTGGTTAACAAACCGTTGTCGCGCCGTATACCATACATTGCATTTGTTTGTATGCGTGTGTGCTTGTGTGAGTAATGTATGATAATCTTAGCTAAACACAAAATCGATGAGATGAAAACCTTTTTCAGCATTCTCGCTACACACTCGCTTCACTATTGCAACGAACATTACAACCACGTTTACGGGGAACCCCTTTTCGCAACACTTCACTATTATACTGTGCGATTATTTCATCATCCTTTTTTACTCAAGAAAACCTCACGCACGAGCCAAACACAGCATACGGCCATCGAAAGCACTTCTTCTTCGTCTGATTTGTAATTTCCTTTTGCTTTCATGCAGAGCATCTCACACACACTACCGCAGATTACCGCTCGTTCGATACACAGAGAAGAGCACACTGCACGAGCGGGTTCTCTTTCACTCTTTCGCAAAACAAGAAAATGAAAGAGCAGGATGCACATACAAAGATGGACGCAGCATAGCCAGACATCACTCGCACACAACTAGCGATCCACTTTTCCGTTGACTTGCGAGAGCGACACTGCCTTGACTGCGGCTGTTGTTGATGATGTTATTCTTGCCTTTAGTTTCCTTCTCGTATGTTCATCATTCGCTTATATTACAACCCTATAGCACGCATCGCAACGCACACCTCGCTCAATTGCACATGGGATTGACTTTTTCAGATAGCTATCGCCGTTTTTCCTCAACGAACGAATCGTCTCGAACCAAGGACGATAACTCCAATTGTAGTTCTAGGAGCAAACACTGTGCTTCTCATTACTTCCGGCTCAATAAACTGCTATATGTTCGCAAACGGGCGTTGTATCACCTAGCGAATGTCAAACGAACGACGAAGGAAGGAAATAGTCAGCCATGGTGTAATGACGAAGATGTTTGGACCTTTTTCCTACAGAACTAGACCAGCTCGATGCACTGAGCGACGGTCATCGAATCAGTCGTAGGCTGCACACACAATCATTGCTGCTGCCTTCGGCCAGGAACGATCACCCACCTCTGTTACTCCACCGTCTTGCACTGTTCCAACCAATTAACATTGAATATGGATATTTCTGACGCCCGATGCTTGCAACAAACTACCGATAGCGTCAAGCCCAAACGATACACTTTCTTTTTTACGGCTACCCATTTACCTTTGCACTTCCGCGATGAGAAAACCCTAATTTTCGTTCACGAACAATCGCACAGACAAAAAGGCGATTCCACTTACACACGAGCATATTTTTTAGCTAGCAAAACCATTTGACAAATATGTCTTGTCAGAAGAAGAAGCCACTGACGTTTATAAACCGAAAATTGTTTACTTTTTGCTGTAAGTTTCCCAAAACTTGTGCGATTTTTTGCTCGTCTAGTTGAACTATTTCATAATTTATAATTCTTTAGTAATAAGAATCGAACAAATGAATGTCTATAGCTAAAGGATATCCAATAAAATATTCGCTACAAACATCCGAGATTTTGAATAATTTTCATGTTGTACGCAACCGGTTTACCGGTTTGCTTGAAAATATCGTATAAAGGTACATTGTCTTGCACATACGACAAACAAAACATACGGCAAATTTTTCTAATTGAACAAAACTCTTCAAATTATCTATGATCAAATGATGGTGCATCGCATTCTAATTTGTAATATTGCCTAAAATATTCACATGCTAGCAAAAAGTATAATTTGTACATGGTTTATTTGCTATGCAAACCGGCTTTTTGAGTGAGGATTTGCTGGAACGGCATATCCATGCGATTTACACTGTATGCTTCACAGGCTCACTAGACAATAAAGTTGACAGGCGGACGAACGGCAACGATTTGTAAACAAGCACACGTGCGTGCGTGCCGGGAGTATCAAACCTAAACCGCGCGGTTTCAATTTTATTGCGATTTTCTTTTCCAATAGCTACAAAATGAAGAAAGATAAAAAACCGAATATCGCTATAAAAAACAAAACCACCACAGCTGCTGCCACCGTGAATGGGGAGAATGGCTTGTCGAGTAAGGAAACTGCCGCACGCCGTTTGGATCTGATTAAAACCATCGATGACAGTGAAGATGTGGAAGATTTCTCTGAAGAGTCTGAAACCGAAATCGAATATCAACCGACCAAGCAGAAAAATCAAAAGCTAAGCGATTTCGACGGAAGTTTTCAGTTTGTTTCCTCGGTGAAGGAATATAACCATGATACATGGGACGACTTGATGCGTTTTGTGAAACGGAAGAACCGTGGCGAGGTGAACGACAAGATTGCGAACGTAATACGGGACCGCACGAAGGAGAATGCCGATGCGTTAAAGGATGATATGGAGGATGATGACGGCGTTACCCACAATGAAGAGCTGGATCTGTCGGATGACGAGCTGAAGCACGATTACATGCGTGTCAAGGAACGCAAGGGTAAAAAACCGGTCACTGAAAATGGTGGACCCACCGTAGAGGTGAAGGAGGACACGGAGGAGGGCACGAAGGATTACTTCGAAGAGCTGGAGGAAAATGCAAACGGACAGATACAATCGTTCTATCAGATGGATCTCTCACGTCCGCTCATGAAAGCAATTGGTGCCCTTGGTTACATCTATCCGACCCCAATCCAGGCGTCCACCATACCGATCGCACTGATGGGACGAGACATATGTGGTTGTGCAGCTACCGGTACGGGTAAGACGGCCGCCTATATGTTGCCCACACTCGAGCGTCTGCTGTACAAACCGAACGTGTCGCAGGCTGTCACAAGGGTACTGGTTTTGGTGCCGACACGTGAGCTGGGCGCACAAGTATACCAAGTGGCCAAGCAACTCACACAGTTCACCAACGTGGACGTTGGTATTGCAATCGGAGGGTTAGACGTAAAAGCGCAGGAAACGGTATTACGCAAGAATCCGGACATTGTGATTGCTACGCCAGGTCGGTTGATTGATCATATCAAAAATACGCCGAGCTTTTCGCTGGATTCTATTGAAGTAAGTCGACATTCGATGATACGTTTGTTTTTCATCCTAAGCCGTTCTGTAACCGTAATGATGAACATAAATCCTTGCGCTCTGATAAACTACGCTAAGCGTGCGTTAAAGACGAATTATGATACATACGTAGAAATCGATTGCCGAGCATTCGATTTTCTATTATCTGATCTGCTTGCTCATAGTCTAGTCTTCTATAATGGTATTTTACAAACTAACACACTAATCACAACATTTACGCTTTCAGATCCTAATTCTCGATGAAGCCGATCGTATGTTGGATGAGTATTTCGCCGAGCAGATGAAGGAAATTATTCGCAGCTGCTGCGCAACTCGTCAGACCATGCTTTTCTCGGCCACGATGACGGAGGAGGTGAAAGATTTGGCGGCCGTTTCCCTTAAAAAGCCAGTGAAAATTTTCGTCAACAATAATCAAACGGTCGCATTCAATCTGCGCCAGGAGTTCATTCGTATTCGCGAAGGTCGCGAAGCTGATCGAGAAGCAATTCTGGCTGCGCTGGTTTGCCGTACCTTCCACGACCACTGTATGGTGTTTGTGCAGACAAAACGTACGGCTCATCGTTTGCGTATTTTGCTCGGGTTGCTGGGTGTAAAAACGGGGGAACTGCACGGCGATCTGACACAGGCACAGCGTCTCGAATCGTTGAAACAGTTTAAGGACGAGGAGATCGATATTCTCGTAGCGACGGACGTGGCAGCTCGTGGGTTGGACATTAGTAGCGTAAAAACGGTCATCAATTTCGTTATGCCGGCCACTATGGAACATTACATTCATCGTGTCGGTCGTACGGCACGTGCCGGTAAGGCCGGTGTGTCGGTATCATTAGCAGGCGAACAGGAGCGCAAAATCGTGAAGGAAATCGTAAAAAATGCGATCAGCTCGGTAAAGAACCGTATCATTCCGCTGGACATTATCGAGAAGTATCGGAAGAAAGTGGCGGCACTCGAGCCAGAAATTGATCACGTGCTGGCGGAGGAACGTGCGGAAAAACTATTGCGACAAACGGAGCAGCAGCTTACCAGTGCCGAGCGAAAGCTGAAGGGTCAAGTGGCACCAAAACCAGGCGGTCCCCCGAGAGAATGGTTCCAAACTTTGCACGAGCGGCGCGAAGAAAAGACACGACTTGCCGGTGAGGAGGCGACAGCGAAAAAGAAATCCAAAAAGCGTAAGCGCAACGGTGAGGATGACGATGATTTTGATCCTGTTCGCTACCATCAGGAAAAGATGAAGAAACAAAATTCGAATGTGGTTGTTGAAAAGAAGAAAACGAAACCACAAGCGGATGCCAATGCGGATGCGAACAAAACACCGAAGCAGTTGGCAAAGGAAAGAGCGCTGGACGAGCTGCGGATGGTGTCGATGGTACAGGCCAAGCTGGCCAAGATACGCAACCGGCCGATGCGCGTGAATGCTACCGAAGAGGAAAATAATGAAGCCAAATCACCTGGCGACGGTGGTCGAAAGAACCGAAAGAAGCAAAAGAATTTATCGCGGTTCGAGCGTGATCTCACTGATGTGGGCTCTAAAAACGTTAAGAAGTTGCGCTACGATGCGTCCAAGAAACAGCGCATGGATAAACTAGACAAGCGCAAGCAAAACGGCACAAAGATGGGTTCGGATAAGCTACGTAACAAGCAACAAGGGTTAAATAAACAAAACAAGGGCAAATCGTTCGGTCAGAAGCTACCGAAAGGTAAACCAGCCGGAGGGAAAGGAATGGGACGGGGTGGCGGCATGTCAGGCAAAAAGCGGAAGTAAAGGTAGAAGAAAGTTGAAATTAATGTGAAGAAGGTTTACCCGCTGTTCAAATTTGTGGCAAATATATGGATCAACAAACAACTATACAATAAGAAATCTGGTGTCGAAACGAATTGAAAATAATCACTGAAAGAAACCGTTCTTGGTGTGTTTAAAGTACCTGTTATAATAAATGGTCCGATCATTTCTGTAAGAGAATCCACTTTTCCAATATTCATTCCAGCTTCAATGCTGTCAACTGCTTACAAACTCTACACGAAGAAACACTTTTTAATTTGTATGCCATGCAACACATTCTCATATGACCATGTATTTGACTTTAAACGGGAGAATACAGTGTGTTTCTTAGTGATTAATTCTTTTTTTTGTTTCTTTACTCACGTATTACATATCCTATATACCTGAATTGCGATTATTTCGTATCAGTGTTACGTCTAATCACGTAAGATCTCGCTTCTGTAGCGTGTTTATCATTATGTGTTCTGCGATTTTTGAATTTAGTGTTGTTGTCTATGCTCGCCTGATATAGTTCTGCATTAATCGACACACAAAAAACATGACCAAAGTTCGGCAAACACTACATCAACAAGGTTGTACAATTTGTATCATATTTGAAACGTAATTATTTCTTCAAAAAGTATGCTTGTCAGGGGTAAAGTAGATGGAAAAAAGTACAAGAAAATATACAGCACAAAACAGTTTTTACATTTCATAATGCAATTACCACAGAGAAAGGAAAGGGTTGAAGAATCAATATTTTTTATCTATTTGAAATGCAGAATGCGTAAACAAACCATACAACAACCGCACCATGCTGGAAATAAGTATCGTTTTGCTTGGTTGTGTGCAGTGTTTAGAGGGACGTAAAGTGATAGTAATAATAGCAGAAAGGAGTAATATGTTTTTTGCTCGCAATAGAGTAACTAGCCTAATAGACAATAATAACATAGAACATTATCCAATAAGATTAATATGTTTTGTTTTGTTCCTTCACCAGTACACACCTGTGTGTTGCGTTCACGTGCAACATCAGACGTAAGAATAATACAAAATTATATCAACTCTCAAAAAAACGCATGATCAATCAATTATGCAACTATGATTCGTTGCTGCATGTGGCCTCCTGTTTGAAGCACACACAGCACACAGAGATGCGTGAAAATTACTGAAACCGAACCAAGCTTTCCTATCCACACAAAAGGCTAATACCCCTCACTGTTTTCATTCGGACTGCGCAGACGGAGTGCTACTATAGCACCTTGCTTCAATTTTTTCACTACTTGTGTGTACTACTCGCTGAATGTTTCAGGTACGCGATTTCATGATTACACTTTCCTTTCCCGTGTCTCACCTACAGCAATACAATCTCTTCTGCTACACGCTCACTACTCCTAGCTGTATTTACAGGTTCAGTAGTTTATGTTCAGCTAAATCAGCTTTGCAGATAAGACAATCCTTTGAACCATAAGTCAGATATAGCTTGTAAAAAATAACAATTTTATCCTACACTACACCACTCTTCTCACTCTGTCATATCCTGTTTGGGTATCGTCCTAAGAAAGAACTGATCATACAAGATCGCTTATTGTGAAGATGAGCAAGAAAGTAAACGTAATTAATTGCACATCATCGTGTAGCGTTTCATTGGGACCGTACATTATTATCGCCGGTCGTAAACTATTCGTACTTTCTACCACAAACCAACAAACACAAACAAGCTTACACAACTAAAGGAGAATCATTAAACAAACACAATTTAATCTATGTCCATCCAGCGTAACAAACTTAACACACGATATAATTAACAGAAAATACATCATCTAAATGTACTTTCGCGAATATAGTTTACATTAATTAACGAAAACGAAATCCTTCACCCTTTACGTTCTAATTCTCTCAACTATTTTTTATCCTGAGTTCTGCATTCTTCTTTATCCTTTCTCTTCTTTGTATTGCGCTTTATTGTGTAAATTTGATAAAAATTATTGAATATTTTTATAATTTTCGGTGCTGTTTTGCGGGTTGGCTTACTTTTAGTCATTTTGACTCTTAGTTTTGTTTCTACTCTACTGATCATTCTTCCTTTGTATAGATGCCCTTGTAGGACTTAGTTCTCTCATATTCAAAATTTCACTTTCTGTTAATATCATGTCCACACACTGTGCTGTGGTTTGAGCTCTGTATGACTTTGTAGCCTTTATATTTACTTTCCTGTACAATCCACTGTCGGTCTTAAGCATTAGCCCTGCGAATGTCTTAATAAAACAAAGATTAGACACTCGTCCCAGCAAATCAAGACCGATCGTAGTGATTGCAGTATTAAATAAAAAGCAAAGGCCAATTCTGGCGCGGATTTATTCAAACCTTCTGAACATTTCCGTTCTCGGCGACAACTATAACAATGCATAAAAATCTCTTAAGAACAAAGAGATCCTCGTTTATACTATAGTTTTCCACCATTTTGGTTTACACAGGAAAAACGTTTCGAGTCTAGTTGTCGCGTTTATGGCGACTTACCGTTAAAAATCGTCAACACGTTTATGTCCCCCGCGCCAAAGAATGTATGTACCCATTGGACACAGTGCATCCACCAAAGAGCGGATCCGAACCATTCTCCTGTCTAGTTTCGCTGAACGATGTCACCCTTAAACGGGTGCAACTGTTCGACTTACATCGGGAATGGTTTTAGTAACGTTGCGAAACAATAACAATAACGGAACAATAAGCCAAGGAACGAAATATCTAGAGAGAAAGGAAATCCATCTAGCATTCATTCTTCTGTTTAGTGCGACAGTCTCAAGCGCTGTTATTTGTTCGTAAAGCAAGACTGTAAACGGATAACGCTAGAAAAAGGTGTCTCTGGTAGAGTTTTGTTGTTGTTTTAAGAAGGCTTTGCACACCCAACAGCTGTTACCTCACGGTGGCCTCACATCGGTTCGTTGTGGTTTCTTTCGGGTGAATTTTATGATGCTTTTTGCCTTTCACGCAGGCCTTTAGCTAGCCGATTTACTTCTGTGGTCGCTACATATCGTTGAAATCCATTACTCTCTATCTCTCTCGATGTCTCTCTCGGTGATGTGGTGGTAGAAAAGGTTGTGCGATGCTGAGGACACTGGTGGAGACAGTGGTGGTGTCGGAGAGTCGCATTACATTCATAACAACATAGACAGACACATTTCCATAGATAGCGTTAGTTTTCCATAGACATGTTCACACCGTTTATAATCGCCGTCGTGTATATGAACGACAGGCGCAATTGAAGAAAATTGACAGAAATGCTGCTGTTCCGGTGGTAGTGGGGTACTGCGCTTTAGGCGACTAGAGTATGTTCCTCATCGTTACCACCGCAGTTACTGTCCATGTTAAGCAGCTCGTTTAGATCGATGTAATCGCCGGACACTATTCCAAGGGTACCACTGGCACCGATCATACCATTGCCACCGTTGATGCTGCCATTGCCGTTGCAATTAATGCTGCCACCACCGATACCACCATGATGGCCAATGGCGCTAAGGATGCCATTATTAACGCTGTTGTTACTGTCACCAAGATCACCTCCGTTGATCTTAAAAGTCATCAGCTGCGTGTGAGCAGACGGTACGGGTGAAATGTGTCCTCCTGATTTGGCGTTTTGGTAATTTAAATTCGAATCGAGTGCGATTTTGCGCATTCGATATGGTATACATCCAATCGTCAGATTTTGCATCAATCATTCACGGGTTTTCAGTGCAGTTTTCATACGAACAAACGGGAGATACAGAAAGAAACGGTCAGAAGAAACAGAAAATTAGTAACTGCACAACGTTGCTACTTTCGAGTAGTTAGAAGTCTCAACATTATATTCTATATTCCTGGCATATATCATACTAACAAAAAGCTCCTAGCCTTCTCAACTCAACATTCTGCACATACACACACACACACACACATACATACTGTCACTACACTCACGCACACAATCTCCTTCTGTTATAGACACATGTATCTTGTTCCCTTGTTTTACTCCCATCCAACCACCCAACCCAATACTTTTAATATCTTACAAATTAAACACTTAAAAATCTTCTTTTTTTTAATTCCCAACCAATTGGCAAAAGGTATCGCCCTTCCCCCTTCCACAGCCTATTCTCACACCCTGTGTCGAATATCCTTGCTCGTAACCCTGGACATACCCATTTTATCCTCCCAAAACACCTCCCCCTCCTCCTCTCTTTCTCCCCCATCAACCATTCCGAATCCCACCTGATTGTTTTTGGAGAATTTAACCCATTGCTCCCAAAATCCCAAAATTCTTCCTTGGCAATGTCCTAAGCATCCTTCATACACAAAACGCACATTTGCACACAACACACTTTAAATTCCATTCAAGCTTTCCAGTACATTCCATCTTAAACATTGTTGATTAAAATTTCTTTGATAACAAAAAAAAATACCCAAAAGCGAATGTTCTAAAACGGAATGCACTCCCCCACACCTAACTCACTCTCTGTTTCATTCGATCAGGCAACAATTCAAACATACACAGCAAACATACATTCCATTGGCGCATTTCTTCTCTAAACTTTTAAACTAAACATCTAAACGTTTTATTTCCCTTGCATGTTTGCCTACACCCCCGGACAGTTGGATATAGTAATAGAGGAAAACGAAAAAAAAAGAAGGAAAATAAGGGAAAGGTGGAATAGAATAAGTAAGCACACGGGATTGGTGACTAGTTGCCGATACAGGATTCTGCAATAGATAGGATGCAGCGAACACACTATATACTGGAAAGCACAAGAGAATCAGATCAACACGTGGCAGACGATACTGCCGATTTTGTGAGAATTTACAAGATATAATTTTTAGTGCCTATTTTGTATACCAATTTGTTGCAAACTTCGTAAAACATTTGATTTGATTGTCTCAATTGTTTAACGAGGCTATACATAAGTGGGCGACTACTGATCTAACGATCACTAAATGTTCTGCTGCGCGATTCAGTACGGTGTGTTCGCTCTATTCAATCGCTTGCGGAACTATGCAGGTGATGTGAGTGATGGCGAATGTTAATGAAGGAGTGTAGGGCGCAACATAGTGGGTGAGGATGTGTACAAAATTTTGACTAAATAAATAAACATGTGTAGATATATGAGTAGTATAATATACGAGAACAGATCGCCCGAACCCATCTCTTGGAATAGTTGTATGGAAGAAGCGTAACAACAGTACCTTGTTGCTCATGCGGGTGAGAGACTTTTGGCCACATGTATTTTATCCACATACTTTTTTGGCAGAACATCATCGCGCCCCAGAAGTGACTCGTGTCATTTATCTCCTTCAACAACATTTTTCCATCTCTCTCTATATCTCTCTTTCTCCCTTTTTTTAAATATACGCACGCACGAACGCACAGCGAATAGCCCAAAAGAGACAACGACGGTAGCAGCCACGAAGCTCTCTCAGCCACACAACAGCATTCTGCAGCACCCGCCAACAGCATCGGATCAACATCGTCCATTTTTTTTTGTTTGGCCATCAACCATCAGATCAGATCGGAACAACAATGACAACGACCCAGAAGAACACCAGAAACCATTACGGAACCGAAACCGAAGGCCCATTTTTCCGTTGACAGTGCGTGCGCCAAAAGTGATCTCTCAAGATTGGCGATAACGACTACAAACACACACACACGATCGTCCATCATTATACATTTTTCATTTTTTGTTTAGCATTTGTTTGCCTTTTTGCAGACCATTATCACCATTATGCTCGTTTTTTTTTTCCTCACACGTTAGTGACGGTGGTTATTGGCACACGCACGGCAACCATGTTATCATGATGCAGCTCTCATTATTGCTTTGAGCTCGCTTTGCTTCGCCATATCCTTCCTGCCCAACAATCCTATCTTTATATCATTTCTCAATTTCCATTATCTTTCCTTATCAACTTATCAACCATATCTTTGCATCGCAACAGACATTCCTGTGGAAAGGAAGAAGGTCAGATTGTTGTGATTAGAGATTGTGTGATTTTTGGTATAAATGTTTTGTTTTGATTAGACTTGTTTTTTTTAACTGTGATTAGAAACAGGTAGTTTGAGGTTAGAGGTTCATAGCGACTGTCTCGGGAACTGAAAGAAAATTTTTAAACATTTCATACCAATAAAACTGTTTGTAAGCCTGTTATAAAAAAAAATCTTGATTTGGATGAATGAAAACAACAAGCTTTAAACTATTCCTTTCGGGAACCCCTATTTCCATATTGCGGCTTCTTTACACCACTAGGATGCAAATAGATCAGAACATAACTCCCATACCATTCACGGCAAATGGTGGCTGTATGGATTTCCACCATTTGCTAAAAAATATCATTTTGAATTACATTTTTTTACCTTTTAAAAAAGAAAATAAATAGCAATTCATATCTTAATTGTTAGGAATATTTTTAAAATAATGTATTATAAACTAAGTAGCCAATATTGAGTAAATTTCTTAACACATTATAGTAGTATTTTAAATTTAACAAAACGCAACTATGATACTGCATTGCTGAGAAAACAAATTCAGTCAATCCAGATACTTAGAACATAACAACCAACAAAACATTGACAGAAAGAAACCAAACAACGAAACACGTAAAGGAAGAGGAAAAACAAAAAACGAAACATAGCATGAGGAAAAACTAATTTGCGAAGCTTGGCATCTTTCTGTCATTAGATTGTTGAAGGTATTATGTCCACTATACAAAATTAGTCATTCATGCTTCCCGTAAATAAAAACCTCTTCAAGAGACAAGCGAAATTTCCTTCAATGTTAGAAAAAAGGTAACTTCATTTTTAGTGCAACTATACTAAAAATGTCCATCTAGATGGAAAAAAAACTTCGATACAATGTACACCATATGCTTTTAACCCTTTTCTGCTGTTTGCCATTTCGATATAAGATAAGAAAAACAATAACGTTTAAGTATGTTCGAAGCGTTTCTACTGGCTACCGCCTACGTACCGGGTGTCGGACTACTGGATGAAGCGGACTTGTCACTATTGTTACTGCTGGTCTGTTGCTGTTGCTGCTGAGGCAACTGTTGCCCTTGCAGGTGCTGCTGTAACAGTTGCTGTTGATCATCGTTCATCATATCTGGCAGGTTCATCGGGAAATCGTAACCCAGCATGTCTTCGTTGTTGTTGAAAAGCTGCAAAGAGATGGCCATAGAAAATCGGGATAGGCAACAGGCCAGGACAAGAAAGAATGCCAAGAGATGAATTTGATTGCATTGCATTAACACATACACTAACTGAAGGGAATCGGTGGGTCCAGTACAACAATGATAAGATTTCGCATATTGAGCAAACCCATTCCAGTGGGAGATGTGGTATGTTTTGAGCTATACATATATATGCAAAACCACATACGCAAGTGTAACATGAGTAGCATTCATTGATAAGCAATGTTGTTTTTTTGAAAGCAAATTTTTGATCATCTATTTTACAGAGGAAAATATATTTCCTGCACCACGCGCTATTTACATTTGCCCAGGTGCGTTAGTACAATTTATTACTAGCAGAAAGTGAAAGAGAACGAACAGACTTCACGAAACATTTGCGAAACTTGGAGGAAAACGATTCAATCGGATTCAATACACCTGATGCACTCATTTTATACTGTTTTGCTTTACCCTTTGGTTCGAACAGTTAGGTTTAAAATGTTTATCTCCTCATCGTTCATCATTCGCTTACAAACTATGGCTGTGTATGCTTACATCGGTCCTAACCTTATTGATGGTATCCAGATCGAACGGGCACGACGGGAAGTACACGCGTCCGAACGGAGGTGCGGTAGAGCATGCGTTCTGTTGTGGGTTGTGTGAATTTTACAAGTTGATATAGTTGATATAGACACGAATTGAGTTATTTTGTGTTTTTGTGTTGATCAATTTCAACATCACGTTTTACGTTGCACAGATATTTCGATTCGGGCACATCGAAACATTTGCACCATTTCCATTCATCAGGATGGATGGAGGTGTTGTAGGGTTCGTAGTATAGCAGCATGTTTTGGGAGAGATATCATGCTCGACCATCATCATCATCATCATAAGCATCAGCATCAATATCATCATAAATATCACCACCATCAGTGCATGTTGTTGACGTTTGTGAAGATATTTCATTCAATTTTACCAAAACCATTTCATTCCAATTGAAAGTTACATTTGATACATCCACCATTGGAGTTTGTGCATTCAGTTGGTGTAATTCAGTTGGAATTAATGGATGGGTTGAATTTTTGTGTTGTTTAATTTAATATATAATTGGAAGAAAGAAGAAAAACATTACGAGCATGAAAAATATATCGTCAATTAAAATCTGTAAACACGGACCAGTTAGAGAAAGTTTTTATCTCGAATCCAAATCGAAACCCATCGTGGGACAAACTGGAAAAGTATTGATCTTCAAACAGCATTTCCAACCATGCCATACAACACAGCATAACACATAAATTAGAAAGAGGTGTTTTTAACAAATCATCTTTCCATTACATCCAAATACATCAACAAGAAAGAAATATTTTATTTTAATGTTGCTTCAAATGTCACAAACCTATACAAACTAAAACATTTCATACGTCCAAATTTTAAATATCGTGTTATACCTAATAAGAATACATAAACCAGATCACTAATCAGTTAAAAAGAGACATTATCAGTCTCATTGCATACGATATTTAGAAGCTTAATTTTGTGTTTCAATCTCATGTTGGCCAATAATATTTCGTTTTATCCAATTCAAAATGAGACGTGACATATCTCGTGTGATTTATCATCCCGAGAATATATGAATAAATTAGTCACAAAGTGCGCTTTATGGGCCCAAACGTCAAGCAAACATTTATTATTAAAATCTAACAATCGATCCTCCGCAACGATCGTTCTCTTTCGTTGCATGTGTTTGCTATTTTTTATGTTTGTTCCTTTCAATCCAAGCTTAAACCCTTCCCTAAACTGCCGTTACCATTCACTCAAACTTACCCCAAGCAACGCGTTCGCATCGAGCTGGTAACCTTCACCCTTCAGCAGTTCCTTCAGCGATTCCAGATCGGTCTGCACAGTGTCGATGTGTTGTCCATACTCGGCCCTGTAAATACAGATGATATTGCGGTATGTGTGGTGCAACCGCACATTGTGGAGAAAGAAATAAAAACATTGAAAGGAAGAAAGGAAGAAAAAGAGGCGCAACCACCTTCGATTAATATCGCCATTATCCTTCCGGTACGCACACCGTTATGCGGCGCGCTACCGAGCTCACACCTATATTTCGTGGTTAGAAAATGCTACATACGGTACTTATGTAAATTTCATATCTGTGCTCTTTACTATATTCCAATTTTCGTTAAGCTTGAATTTGGTAACTTCGTTGTTGCAATGATGTGCTAGATCAAATAAGATGACCAAGGTCTACACTGTCCCAATAATTTGATGAAATGTTCAAAACCTGAATGAATAGTATGAATGAAAACAAACATGATATGGCATTTCAGCATATAGATTCAGTATTTGAATAGTTACTTGAGTAATTTAGCACTTAGAGAATATTTGTTCTCTGCTTTACACAGGTAAACATCTTACTTGATAATCAAAATTATACATTCCAAATTAACATCCCTAAAATGCATGATTCCATATCATTACCTTGAATGGAAAATCAATCAAAATTATGTATAACAGCAACAACAACGATACAAAAAAGTTGACACTCATTACTGTATCACATAAACAGACAAAGAAAGACGAGAAGACGGAAAACCTACAAAAAGGGAATGCAAAACAAGAGATGATAAAATTGTAAGGAGCAGCATTACAAAATGATCTCGCTGAAATAGAATTCAGCTTAAAATGATAAACAATTCATTCAATTGCAAAAACGAAACATCGCAAATGCACATACTTCCTTGGTCACATAATGGGGAGAAACAAGTTGTGCATGATACATGATATGTAGGCTCTTTTTCTAGTGTTAATGATGCTACTATTTTCTAGACCACGGTTGTTTTATCCTTAAAACTGGGTGAAGCTCGGTGTTGCGATGCAATTATATAATAACGTGTCCACGGAGCGACCCGGTGTTGGTGTTGATGCGATGGTAATAATCGAAAAGGGTTGTGCTAATAGTGGCGCTTTGTGTTACCCACAACCGCCCCAAAGTTCCCAACAAAAATACTAACACCGTGTTCAGACGGGACACGTCTAGATCATTGCTGACAAACTTGGATAATTGCTGTTGCTGCTCAGATTCGTTTCCAGCAGACCGGTTCAGTAGTAAAGACGAATCGAGCGAGTTCTCGTCGAACTCTTCATCTTCACCGTGAAGCATTTGGTTAACAGAAGACGACGACTGTTGCTGCTGCTGTTGCTGCTGTTGCTGCTGCTGCTGCTGTTGTTGCTGCTGCTGGTTGTTCTGCGGTGCCTGCACCTGATGCTGTTGCTGTCGAGCAGCCTTCATCTGGTTGATGTTCACGTTCGGATTGTAGTAGCCTCCATCGACGAAGTTGAATCCACTGCTAAGCATCGGCGAAGGGTTGCCTTCTAACTTCACAATAGTGCTGCTTTGATCATTGCTATCGTCAAATATATCACCCGGAACAATGTCCGTGGCGGTAATGTATCCACCATCTGAAGCAAACGATAGACCATCCGCAACTATGGTTGGGGATGACGTATTGGCACTGTTGCTAGCGTTTGCCGGCTGATCTCTGGTCCCTTGCTCTACACCAACATTAAACCCAGACGGTCCGGGCGAAGATATATCTTCCTGTTGCTGCTGTTCGTTGGTCGCAGTTGTTTGTTTCTTGGCCATGGCCAACTTTTTGCCTCCTCTTGTCATAATCAACGACGGAATTTCAGGAGAAGAAGTAGCAGAAGATTTTAATCCACTTCCACTGGCCTTCGCTGGCGCCGTAGCGGTAGCAGTAGACGGTGAAGTTAGCAGACTTCTGTTCTGAGATCTTTGAGCAGTGGCTAAGGGCTGTCCACCTTCATTACGCCTATTATCTGCACTGTTTCCCTTCAACAAACTTTCTCCCCGTTTACCACCAGCTGCTTGTCGCTGTTTTTGCTGATGCTGTTGCTTCTGTTGTTGCTGCTTTTCCATCTCCTTAATCACCATCGGCGTATTAAGCATCATTTCACTGTCATTATCTTGATTATACAATTGCACGATCGTTGGATCCATCTCGTCCACGTGATCGACCAAATATCCGTGCTCATCATCGTAGTTGTCTTCCTCCAATGCTTCACCATAGTTGTCTAGTTCCTCGCCGTCCATTGTGCTTTCGATCAGCTGAATTAGATTTGCTGGTGCATTATTGCTTCGGCCCCGTTCGCCAACATTCCTTGATCGTGTTGTGTACTTTTGTTGACGATTCTGATCGCTTTCCATTTTCACGACCTTGGACCCCATAGTTGATCCTCTCATGCCACCATCAACACCAGTGCGGAACGGTACTGGTGAGGTGGAAAAAATTTCCTCAATGGTTTCATTTCCCCCGTTGTAGTTCAATGCTCCATCTCCTCCTCCAGCTCCGCCTCCGCCGCTACCATTGCTACTTCGTGAGCTGCTACCACCGGACATGGACGGGGTCGCGGTGCGATGGTATGGTGACCGCTCCGGGATCGACATCGGCGAACTAACCTCGGGTATTTCCGAATTCCTGTCGGCACATAATGGGAAAATCTCAATCAAAAATTGTTCGCATTGCGCAATATTTGAGCTGGGAGCAATTTTGAATGCGGTTGGGGTTTTTATTTTTCACTCATTCTAGCCTCATCCTATCCTTCGTGTACCAGTAGGAAGATGCAGTGAAGAGGACGAGAGGACGATCCTATCGTATGTCTGCGTATTGATAAGTTGTTCTTTTGTGTATTCAAAGATGTTGCGAGAGGTCGTCTTCATCGTCATCATCCAGTGTATATTTCCTAAACACGCTAATGTCTCTTATATTCACGCAACGATGCGCTTAATCTTAGCTATGGATATCTCATATGCCAATATATGGTGGGAATGGAATTTGCTTATTGTTAATAAACGGAAGTGTATAAAACCACGCCAATAATATTTTTTACCCAAATAAATTAATGATGCTCTTTTAAGAAGTTTTAAGAAGTTGATAAACATTTAAAGAATTGTTATTAATACAAAATAAAACCGGATGTCGGGTTTCACTGATAACAAATAAAACTGTAGAGTCTTTTCATTAAAGAACCATCATACAAGCAATCATGTCTTTAATTCATCAATCATTCAACAATCCTTCACAAAAAAGGATAAAAATGAGGCATATATTAATGACATGTTAGATTTATCCAACACATGGACAAACATATTTTTTCTAGCTGATCACTAGCTGATGATGATATTAGTTGATATAACAACAAAACTAATCCTCAAAAATATGTTTTAAAACTATTTGAAAATATTTAAAACCATTAACGGCAGACTTATCTATCAATTTTATCCGTTGAGATTTGAAAAGAAACATAAAAGGCAGGAAGGAAATTGTAACGGGATTTATCAAACAAGTTATCGTTGTGTTGCTTGCATCATTACCTGTTCCCTTTCGTTTGGCCGCTTGCCGAGTTTTTATCCTTCTTAACAATGCTTACACCATTGAGTTTCTTAAAAATCACGCTACCACTGTTTTTGACGGTGCTACTAGGCTTTGTGCTCTTGCCGACTAAGGTGGAACCAGATGAAGCAGAAGAAGTATTAGCTCCTGTATCTTCAGCGGACCGAGATGGGCGTACAATCTGACCGGTTACGAGTGGAATAACATTTGTTTTGCCCTTGTCTTGTTTTGACCTGAAGAAGAGGAAAGAGGCAAGTACATTGAAAACAAACATCCGATTAAACAATCCTATTGTCAGTAACAAACGGAGTGTATTAGTCCGGATCAAAGGTACGATTATAGGATCGCAGATAAAATTAAAAATTGTTTCGTAAATTAACTACAGATCGTACATTTAATTACGTAGCAAAAAAGAGACTACAATGGCAAGCTAATTTTCGGTTTAAGTATAAACCATTAAGACACAGATGCATTCAATCGCAAAAAGCACCCAATAGTCAATGGCATCCTTTCTATGCAAGTATTTTACTAGCAACAAATTATTATATAGATTTGTACCTTCTATAATCGAAAAGCAAGCAATACGGCCTAGCCGTATCTTGAAAAAAAAAAGATGTACGATAGAAAGTAAAGCTAGCAACTGAAAAAATAATGTTATACTGGTTAAAACGTACATCGGCCTATGAACTGGTCTACCTAATTAATTTTAGCAACAATAGCTAATAGTGGACAAGCACATCAAAACAATCCTAGAAGGAAATATATTTTTTTCCATTGAAGAAAGAGCAACACATTCAGCCAAAAATGTTAAAATAAGTATATTTTTTTACTAAATACGCGATATAGCACTATAAACGTAAAAGACGTACAAGATGCATGCAAACACAACCAACACAAAATTCAAATACAGTTAACCATATTCATAATATGGTAAATAAATACCCAACTGAACATACGACATATAGTATTTCAAATTTTAAACACTACACTTTTGTTCATTTCATTTTTATAATAGTTGTTATATGTTATAAGTCATGCCTAATAGATCTTTAATTGCACAAAGCTGAGTAGTCAATATTTCGAATAATATAATATCCGCGATCTACTTGAGAGTTGTTCCCAAACTAGATGAACTATTGAGTTGTACATTTATAAAATATACTATTTTTTGCACCCCCAATCAACTATTATCTACTGCAAAAGAAGAGAATTTATTATTTAGGAGTTGGATTTGCTTAACACAATAGCGTAATGATATATCTTGTGATGCTGATACTGATGAGGTGATAAACATTGAATTGTGATGATAAACATCAATAATCTCTAGTCCGGTTGTCCTATCCCATCTGCTGTATTTAAATACAGAACGGGGGCTATGGTAAAATTACAGAATTCAGACATTCTCATGAAAACCATTGTAACAGGCTTCTAACGTAACGTAACGAAACGTGACAATGAAGACAAAAAAACAATCATGTACCGAGACATTATAATGTGCTAGTAATAAAAATCTTTGGAACGGTTCGATGATCTCGTATTCTTCGTCCGATCTAGTACACCAAATGTCGTGAAGCGAATCTCAGCTACACCGGCCCCCCGGAGCAAGGACTAACTATCTGTCTAAGTGGAATATATTAGTATACGGCAGCCGTGACCTCACAGGTCGTTCAACGAAAAAGAGAGATAACAGAGCATTGCTGAGAGTTCTGTTTTGCTGGCCAAATAGTTCATCAAGTAGCAGCACATGATTTAAGAAATAACAACATCGAACTAAAATTAAAGAAGCAGAAGAAAACCCTCATGCTGACAATCATGAACTTACAATAATTCTTGCTGATTTGCATACGCGACTTCCTCGAGAGCTTCACCCAGTTCTTCAATGGTGGCTCCTTCATCGTAGTCCTCCATTTTCTTCAGCTGGAAACAAGGAAAGCAAAAAAAATAGATATCTTTAGTGAGTGGTTTCGCACAAAACACCGTGATTGATGTAGCTGCATGTGTCAAACACCAGTAATAAGGTGACCGTGTTTGGATCGGGTGGAAAGTATAATTTTCTGCGGTGTAATCGATCGCATCCCTGTCGTCGCTTCATTTCTTTGGGAAAAAGCTTTACGCGCTAATATCCATTACGTCCACTTTATTTGAACAACAGCTTTATCCATGAGACAGACACCACCGTCAACTAAACAAGGGTGTCGGTGTAAGAGATCATGAATTATCGATGATCGAACAGACGTTTCGATGTGATCGTTCACATCACATGACACAGCGACGCCCATTGAACGCAAATCACCATTAATTAGTAAGCAGGGCCGGCGAGGATACGAAAATGTGGCGGTAGAATATACAGTAACATCACACTGACATGACTTGATCGACGTTAAATGGAGATAACGGATTTAAAACACATTTATTGATAGCTATTCTGATGTATCAGCATAACAGTCACGGTGCTCACTTGCACCTCAATTTCCTGCACAAAGTTGTGGAAGCTAAGTCGCATGTAAAACCGTCCATTTTACGCACATCGAGGAAACGCAAATGACTCGCAAGGTATTATGTTACCATGGTAGAAACAAATAATTAATATAACATCAATTCTACTACATGAGATTGATTTTTTATTACACCGCATAGAATCATTCATGATGTTTTATGGTAACTTTATAGATAATATAGTATCTACATAGATAATATTCCAAGATTTTTTATCCGAATAATCGCTTATTTTACACAACAAAAAGCTTTCTCACCTTCGCCTGCTGTGGGGCATCGTTGATCATCAGTTGGAATCGACGTTTGTTGTTGCCATTACCCATAGACCCAAGTCCACTGCGGGATGGTTGTACGATCGTCACCAAGAATTGTATGAGCTGAGAAGGATAATACAAAGGTTAATTTTTTTTTCATGTTATAAATATCCGGAATAACCGGAACAACCTAACCGATCTTTTGTTTTAGGAACAGTAAAGTGCAAAAGGAAAGATTGATGATATTTTATATTGTTTTTTTTTTTATTCCAATAAACCATTGACACATTTGGTTTGCTAAACTCCCCGAAGAAGGATGGAGTTTAAGGACAGTGTTATGGTTCTACCTACTATCTAAAGAATTATTCCTTTAAAAAATTATACACCCAACGGCTAGCTGGCAAATCGAATCGCAGACCGATCGGCATACCAACAGCGGTACCCGAAACCGCTGAAACCCCATCGACTGAAAGTGCCAACAGTAAACCTATAACAAACGTACCGGATTCTGTGTCGGCCGTGATGTCGTACAGCGAATAAATAAATAACTTACTTTCATTTGTTAGGAAAAGGATTGCTTTCCCGATATCTTACTACTGCATACACACCCACCCTTCCTTCCTACCAGAATCATCTTCTAACAATGGAAGGTGAACGAGAGCGTGTTTGTAGGCAGGATTGGATGTGCTATACACATCACAAGTTGAGGGGGTGATAATATCAACATAAAATTAAAATATTCAAATATTCAAATTCCACACATCGTCAATGGGGTGAGTTTGCAGCTGCACAACGCCGCATACAGTTCATCTCCTCCCGCCCTCAAAAGCCGTTCATCGGGCAACAAATTTTTAACTCTTAATAAATTTATCCAGATCCAGATTGCATTCTGCACTTCTATCTCCCTTCTCTCTTTCACACACACTCACCTTGTTGACAATCTGCTGTTGTTTATGGTGCTTCTGGCGCAGGATAGCAATTTCGCGCCACAGTGCTTCATTTTCCTGCTTCATAGTTTGGAAGCGCGAATCCAGCGTATCCTGTCGACCGCGCATATTCTTCACCTCACTCAGCACTCGGCTGACTGCTTCCAACTTCAGCGCACTCTTGTCATCCGCCTGCTGCTGTGCCTGCAGCTGCTGTTGCTTTGATGTTGCGATCTTGCGCTTGATGTGTTCCAGCAAGTATGGATGATCCTTTTGGAAGCAAGGATGTGTGAACTCCATTTCATCCTTATCGAAACGCAGTCCCCCATTGTCAATGGAGGTTATCTTGTGGAAACCATCTATAATGGGAAATTAAACTTGTGATCACCATAGCGCAATAGGCAACGTTGTATAACCGATCGATGATCGTCTTCTTTATTTGCAGTGGCCCTCCACCACGGTATGCTGCGTTATCAAATAGCTATAGTGACTTACACATATTCAACTGCCTAATAAAGCTTGCCATGTTGTTGTGTTTGTAATTGAGCGGCAACAGTTCTTTGGCAAACTGAGCCTGATTTTGTATGATGAAACTCCGGCCATCCTAAAAATAAAAAAAAAANTTCTGCACTTCTATCTCCCTTCTCTCTTTCACACACACTCACCTTGTTGACAATCTGCTGTTGTTTATGGTGCTTCTGGCGCAGGATAGCAATTTCGCGCCACAGTGCTTCATTTTCCTGCTTCATAGTTTGGAAGCGCGAATCCAGCGTATCCTGTCGACCGCGCATATTCTTCACCTCACTCAGCACTCGGCTGACTGCTTCCAACTTCAGCGCACTCTTGTCATCCGCCTGCTGCTGTGCCTGCAGCTGCTGTTGCTTTGATGTTGCGATCTTGCGCTTGATGTGTTCCAGCAAGTATGGATGATCCTTTTGGAAGCAAGGATGTGTGAACTCCATTTCATCCTTATCGAAACGCAGTCCCCCATTGTCAATGGAGGTTATCTTGTGGAAACCATCTATAATGGGAAATTAAACTTGTGATCACCATAGCGCAATAGGCAACGTTGTATAACCGATCGATGATCGTCTTCTTTATTTGCAGTGGCCCTCCACCACGGTATGCTGCGTTATCAAATAGCTATAGTGACTTACACATATTCAACTGCCTAATAAAGCTTGCCATGTTGTTGTGTTTGTAATTGAGCGGCAACAGTTCTTTGGCGAACTGAGCCTGATTTTGTATGATGAAACTCCGGCCATCCTAAAAATAAAAAAAAAACACCGAACGAGATTTAGTACGATAAAGACAGAAGAAGAAAAAACAATTTACAAAAAAAAAAATACAAGATTACAAAAATGCCAAAAATAATCGCGTAAAAAATGTTGCTAACGTTCTTTTTAAATTTGATTTGCTAGCCGGCATTTTTGAACAATTTGTTCCTTTCCCGAGGGTCGGTTTATTATGAGTCAATGGGAGATTAAATAATGATTCCCTCTTATCAACTTTCCACGTACAGATATTTATATAAAGCAAAACATCGACAACAACAACTACAACAAAAAAGCTTCTTATCAGTTTTTTTCCCAAAAAGCACGCAAATGTATAATTCTTTGCCTTTCTGCGAGATAGTAGCACCCAGGCTCAGCCAGCTATTTGGACAAGGGACTCCATTATTAGATTGTACACGAGATAATTTGAAACGAAGAAAGGACTTACAAACACAAAAAATAAATGGCTGTCGAGATACTTTATCTGTGCCTCCAAACAAACGACCGCCAGCAGTAATCGCGAAATGTGGGCACATACGGCAGTATACACAAAAAAAAACTGAAACTGAACGACGAGATATGAGGATGGCATAAAATTCTACTACGCGTCGGACGACCTATAAGCGCGAGTCATTTTGGGAACTCGTGTGACGATGATCAGTCTTTTTTGTAGTGGCTAAAAAGTGGATGCTTCATGGTACCCTTTTATTGCAACTTATATCAAACAACAAATGTATGAATTCAAATTAATTTTCGAATGGGAATGTTTAGATAAACTTAAATCGGCTTCCAACTTAAGTAACTTGTCTTATCTAGAGTTACTAATTAATAAATGTTTTTTTTTTAAATTGCGAATCGTACACCCTGTACAATATTGTACAAGCATTTTCAGTTTTTCTATTACATAACATCTTTGCTACATTCAGAACCTTTGTAATAATCTTCCAATAATTGAAAAAGGAAAACGAGCAAATTGTTTACTTTAAACGTTTGACGTTACAAATTAAGAACAATGCCGTAATTTATTGATCATTTGGTTACGAAACTAGACGAATATAGTGTAAAAGTGTAAAATATTGATGCTAAGGTATTGTTTTTGGAAAATTTACCAGGCGTTTATAAAACAAAATATTTGTTTTCAACCAACAGAATAACATATTTACTACAATCGATGCTGTTAAGTGAAAATGTCGTCGTTTCTCACGCAATGGTACATTTATTCGTGTTGGCGATCGATAACAAAGTGGGCACTACGCTTTCACGTGTGCAGGGGTTTTAAACTGTGTAATTCTTCTTCTTGTTTCGATTATAGAGACTTTGGCCTCCTGGCTACATTCGTCTCTACACTGTGTAATTCATGAACACACGATTATCATTTAAAATTTATATGTTTCACCCTACTAGTGACCATGAAAAGGATCACTAGATTGATATTGTATGGTTTTTAAAAGGATTTTTTGTTTCTAGGATGGTCAGAGTGATGGTTGTTTCAGTTTTCAAGATAAAAATTATGAAAAACGCACTCGCTTGATGTTACTAGTGTTACATATATCTGTTTTCTCGGGTGTTTCCTATTTTACAGGTAATGTTACGCGGCTGGACACGCACATACAAAGCGCAAATGTAGCATCGTTGAGATAAGGCCGCGAAACAAACTCAACGAAGCAAACATGGCAACTTTAGCCAATCTCTTTTTCGGTGAAACGAACATTGACCGGTGGTAAGGAGCAGCAGAAATTCTTTCAAGTGGTGGGCCACTTTGTCCACAACCGACGGCTATGCTTGTCGGTGTGACACCGACCAACAACACCATAAGCACATATACGTGACAACAGACACGTTCAAAAGCATGGATGGATGAATGGTTGCTGCAGGAGAAGACTATCTATATTAAGGCTGCAGCACAATTTGCTGGGACAAACCCGTCGTGTCACAGCACTAACACGAACAGAGAGCAACAACACAACCGGTTAAAGCTTTGCCAATGTGTCGTGCGTACACAGAGGAAAAATCCTACCAAAGCGCCGGAAAGGGCATGGGGCGGACGGACGGCAAGGCAAACGAAGTCGGTAGGCAGGTCTCTGCCCATTAAAATGATTATCTTCATCGAGGCAATAACAAAATCACAGCAGACCAAGTAACAGGTCTTTGAGGGGTTGAGTGGGGATGCTGAAAGCCATCCACGAGAAAAATAACATAACGAGCAAAAACAAAATCCCACACCGTACACATTTGCTTTGTTCTGACACGCGGTAATGGTTGGAAGGGAGAGAAGATACAAAGTCGAATTTTGTATTCGGCTTGACAGTTTTTTTTTGCATCCCTTTCTTTTTATTTTGAAGCGATAGTGTTAAAAGCCAAACTAAAAGCGGTGCATGGCTCACCGTTTGTAAAGAATACAGGGTTCCTCAATATTAAGATTTTCATTTTAATTCTGATATTCATTACATGTGATCCGTATTAACTAGATATATTGAGTGCGCTCTATTCTGGCTGCCGACTTTGAATAACATAGCAGCATCAATTACAATATAATGCAAATATCCTCTCACCCCACATCCTTACAATTAAAAGTTATTTACACGAAGGATGATTGTATTGATTTATTTATATTTTACAAATATAAACTATGTCACACCCAATTATTTTAAGGTGTTTTGAAAGTAAAACAACAATGCGACATTGGAGCTGATGAATTGGATGCTGTGATTGTTTGTGCCTTATTGGCCGTGGGCGATGAAATAACAGTACGGAAAGTGTGTGGGATGATGATAATGATGAATTAGTGCGATCGGATAAACTTAGCAGGCGAGCAGGCAAATGTTGCCCGTTTCCCATTGCTGTTGTATCTTTGTAATGACTTTCAATTTCGCGGTTACCAAGGATACGCCTTACCGAGAAGGCAAGCTACAATCGGTCAATTGTGAGATAGCCTCCTTGGGGGTTGTTTTTAACGCTGTTTCCGTCGATATATCGATCGATTTGCGTGAGTGGCATTGACGACAGCAGCTAGGGATTTATACGCGGCAACCATTTCGTGGTACAGTAATTATAGCGCGAACGAAACGAGAAAATTTTCAGCACTAAAATTCATCCGACTATTAGCGCCAAAGTTGGCAAAAAGGGGCTACCATTATTAAAATGATAAAGTGATGCTGGTACCGGGTACTATGTACCTAACCAATTGCCCAAATACAATACAGCTATATAAATGCTTTCAACTTCTGCCAAAAGCTTTCATGCACGCTGCACAAACATTGCCATGCAGAGGAAAAATGGTAATTGTTGTTCGTATCAAGCTGCAGCTGAAACGTCCCGTGTAAATCGATCCCGCGCAACACTCGACAGTGTGGCCGACGTGAATAATAAATAACAATCAAATAAAACGCAGCGATGCGTTACGTAAAAACCGATATAGCCATAAATACGCATACACAAATGTATCCATGTAAACGTGGCGTGCAAACACAATCCGGACCGTGTTGGTGTAAAATTATATCACAAATCAGTTCGTGTCCATTTAGGATGAGTTAAATTTTGCTTCCATTTATGATTACTTTTTCCGTGCACAGAGTACAACGCCATAAATCGATCGATCTGAAGCAAAGGAAACAAACAAAAAACACACCGGTACGGATCACCAAGCCCAAGTCATACACAACGGAGTGCAAAAGAAAGCAAACAGTTCCTGTCCCGCTCTACACGTCAAAACAATACATCACGAAATGCCGAAAAAAGAAGCACATTGAAAAAAGTTTGCCCTCTTCCCGGGTGCACGTAAACGGGAAAGAAAACCGTGGAGGAGAGCTATCGAAATGACGTACTTTTGCCATTACACACTCACTTACGCTCGAACGCACACACAACTGAATCGGCGCACGCACATAGAGACAGACGGCAAAACAGAAACAACCTCCATCGAAGGACAAATTGACGGTGGATGACGGCTGCTGTATGTCGACGTTGCGCGTTTTGAACAACCGCTTGTGTTTGGCTCTGAATGATCCGCTCAAAATCCACGGTACGATTTCACGATCGCGCCAAAGTGCAGGCGATAGAAAAACAATTAGCAAACTGCAAATTGCTATCATACGACGCACGACCGCATTATCATCTGTTGCTTTGTTTTTGTACGCGCGTATGTTCGCTGCGGTATTGCGCTAATTATCGCACACTCCTATATATTTTCCCACCAACCAAAAAAAAAAGCAACAACAATAATAATAATACATGAACCAGTGAACGAAGCGCGGATGAATCAATCGAATGAATGGTCAGGCGGATCAGGCAATGACCGCGAAGCAGCAGGCGCGACAACTTCGCACACGACGAAACGCGATTAAATCTATTTCGACAAAACACACCGACGGCGGCCATTTTTGTTAGGCCTACTGTGAACGGGCTCAACACATGCTGTACACACACACACTAGCGCGTAGGCAAGGGGGGTGAAAATTGAACGTGCGGAATGAACATGGATTATCTCTCCGCTATGTATAAATATATAAAATGTGAGTTATGCGACCAATTGAGGCGAAAACAACGATTGCGGGCACACGCATACATACATGCACAACACACACACACACACACACACACATTTTCAATTTCCATTTCAGATTTTAAAACTTGTGCACTGTGCAAAACCAACATCAACACCCTACACCGAACACTCACCGTGCTCCACGATATCAAATCGTTAGTCTCGCTGTCTTCGACCAGGCGCCACAGTTTCGCCAGAAATGCAGGTACTCCTGCACCCGTCTCATTGAACGTGTGCATTTTTGCGGGTGCTGCTGCTACCCTTCCTCTCGGTTGCTTTACGTCGCTCGTTGTCGTTACCTCACTTTTTCCACACACCACTCACGAAGCACACGCACTATTTACCCGTTTCTCTAAAATACACACACAGAAATGCACACGAGCGCTCTGTGCTGCTTTTTCTTTTGGCCACGAACGAACGCACGGCAACACCACACTCACACACAAGCAACTACACTCTGTTTCTAGTGCGGATTTCACCTATTTCTATTTTACTGATACTTCGTTTAAACAATCTTAAATCTCGGTTATAATAGTCGCAAATGATTACGTTTAGCTTATTCCTCAAGGGAAGTATGCACAATTGACCTCGATTGCAATGGAACAAATATTGGGACACGAAATTTTGTGGACTTCGTACGTCTATCAACCAGTGTGGGCCACTCTTTCTTTCAAAGTGCGTATTCTTGAACTCAACTCTCGGATCGTGCTGTAAACGAAAGCTACTACCCAGCGACCATTTGCGGGCTACCCAAGTAGCAAGCGGACATGCATTTTTCGACCATTTGCAATGAATTGTTCTGTTTTGAATAATTGATTGGAGAAAAAAATAATTTGTTATTTTCAGCTATTGTTCAACGAATAGATAAATAAACGAATAAATTAAAGCATTATAATCACAAATTAATTATTGTTTTTCTAATTCTATGTCGGATGGTGACGTTTACCAGTGTTGCCATTTGGCGAAATTGTCAAAAAGCAACAACGCATTTTTTGCTGCATGGGAATAAATTTTCTGTAAACAAAACGCGAAACAAAACAAATCGATATTCATAAGAATAGAAGATAAAGTTGCTGTGTCTGCAACTTTACTCAGTAAAATGAGCGCTACATTAGTGAATATAGCCGAGGAGGATTTCTTCGGCACGATCATACGGTACGGTTTGTACGTTGGAGCGATTTTTCAAATGGTTTGCTTAGCAGCGTGCATCGTCCTGCCAGATTCTTCCGGTGCAAGTGGTGATCCGGGAACCTGGTCGCCGAAAGTAAGTCCGTCTGTAGGATTCTCACAAACTGACCCTTTAATGACAACGTATTTTTTTTCACATTCTGTTAGAATAACGATAGTGAAGATTCTAGTTCCGAACATTCTTCACCGCAAAATACACCAAGAAGACCATACCATCGAAGCCGCAAGCAGGACAAGAAGAAGCGTCGTTAAACTGCTTCGCTGATAATTGATTGACTCCAACAGCATTCCAATGTTAGCCCTGCAACGTGTTCGTTTTCGTAGCTTTACGTGGTTATTGTAGAATGGCTTTGGTACTTTTATTGATTGAAATCGCAAAAGAAAATATCATCTCTGTGTGTACTTACTAATGTGCTAGTAGTAATGATGGTTACTCCTTACCATTCTAGATACCCACTAGCAATCGGGGCTGTATGTAATATTGTATTTATTGTCAACACATTAAACATTGTACTTAAAATATAAACGAACCTCGTTTTAATTTCTTTCCGATTTCGATCGAAAAACGAGACAAATGTATGTGTAGTTGTACTAACATTTATATTGCAAAAAGTTTTTTCCATGTCGTTTACACAAAACATTGATCCCTTGGGGCGACAACGTACTCCCGTGTTTAACGAGTACGCTAGATAACAAAAGAAAAACGCGTTAAAGAAAAGCAACAAAANAAGATTGTATTTATTGTCAACACATTAAACATTGTACTTAAAATATAAACGAACCTCGTTTTAATTTCTTTCCGATTTCGATCGAAAAACGAGACAAATGTATGTGTAGTTGTACTAACATTTATATTGCAAAAAGTTTTTTCCATGTCGTTTACACAAAACATTGATCCCTTGGGGCGACAACGTACTCCCGTGTTTAACGAGTACGCTAGATAACAAAAGAAAAACGCGTTAAAGAAAAGCAACAAAATCAACATTTTACTAATTATGCTACGCGGTTGTCTTTACGCTACACAGGAACTGCAAATCCAACAAACCCTTACGTCAGCTTCGAGTGGATCTCGTTCTGGGCGCACTTCATCACCGCTAGTGCACCTTTCGCGATCAAGTTATGGGCAAGATCGTAACCCAACTTTTCGCACCGTTCGAACACTTCACGCTGGATGTACGAGTGCCGGTGCATCCCACAGAACAGATGTTCGCTGTCGTCCTTTAGCTTCGGTTCGACAATCTGACGCTGGTCGAGATTTTCATTATAGTCAAGCACCTTGGCCGAAGCTAGGAAGGGACATTTGTCTACCAACGGTTGACCACCCGTAGCAACTTGTTCCGTTTTTTTCCCGTTCCCGGCACCATTTTGAGAGTCCCCATTTTTGTCATGCTCCTGCTGCTTGTTACCGGTAACCGGACACACCAAACCGGCGGAAATGCTTCCCACCAAATCGACCTTTTCTTCCGTACTAACGAACGGACAATCACCCATCACTTCCTGTCCGACGGGAAAGCGTGCACTAGGGCATAGTTGTTCCGTTTCGGGTGTAGTACTTTTAACATCCCCACGCGCCGTTTTGTCCATACCGGACGTTTCATTCGTGAGCTCATTACCATTGCTATCTGATCCTTTCGCTCCCGTTACCATTTTCGTCAGCTCGGACGAATAAGGACACTTCTTAAACAGCTCTCCATGAATGTCGATAAACTTGGTCAGATCCATACGAGCGCCACCGTCTTTCGAGCAACCGGGTATCAATATTTCGTTATCACGAATGATTTCCGGACTCTTCTTGCGCTGCTGATGATCGGACTCGATCGTACTTACACGATCTCCGTCTGCCGGCGTGGATAAGCTCGTCTGTCTACGCTTTTTAGCACGATGCAGCTCATCATCGTCATCTTCCACGCCCGGGATAACGTTTTTGCCCTCGAAATTCGGTCGACTTTCGGCTAGTTCGAGGGTGCAATCGCCATTTGTCCGGATTTCAGTTTTACCATCCAAGCTCCAGACAGCACCCTCTACCACTAGCTGGAATGTTTCGTCATCCTCCTCAATGCTGTCCTGGGATGCACGCTTTCTTTCCGGTTGCTGCTTTTCCCCATCCGCGCCACCGCTTCTCCAGCGACGTTTTAGGTCCGTCCTGACAGCCACCGGTGCACTACAGCCTCCGCCTAGTGTCTTCAGGAAGCTTCGCTCCGTCAGTATTCTGCACTGCGTCTCCAGATGACACAACTTTCCGAGCATGTCCAGTATGTATTCATCGTTCGATCGACACTCGACGGCAAGTGCTCCCTGTCCGACCGCATACAAAATTTCGTGCGGTTCAATGATCTGATCGATGCGCTTGTTCCAGCCCATCCGCACGAGTCCGGCCTGTGCGAGTATGATGCCGGCAAACTTGGACGTATCGGCATCGAGCTTTGCCAGCCGGGTGTTTAAGTTCCCTCGAATGTCGCACACCGACAGATGGGTGTAGAAACGGGCAAGCTGAGCCGATCGTCTTAGGGACGATGTACCAACGACCGAACCACGGGGCAGTGTTGCTAGAGTGCAGCCACGATGACGTTCATTCAACACGAGTGCATCGCGTGGATCTTCACGCTCCAGCACGGCTCCGATCGCCATGCCAAGCGGTAAGGAAGTGGGCAAATCTTTCAGCGAATGTACCACAAAGTCCACGCCCCCGGTACGCAATGCATCCTCGAGGTCCTTCGTGAAGAGCGACTTTTCGCCGATCTTTGGCAGTGATTTGTTCAGCACGCGATCGCCAACCGTCGTCATCGTATCTGTTGGAGGAGAATGAAGGAACACATGTAACGACTATTTCATAATAAATAATTTTCAAAAGTGGGTAACAGTAACTTAAAAATGCAACACAAATAAGCTCTAAATTATATGTTATCGTTTAACTTTCAGAACATTCATAACAATATCAGCTGCAGCCATTATCACACAAGTAAGGTTCAAAAACCCGTCTCGTTGTTAGTCGGCATTGGTGTTGCAATAATTAAAAAAAAATGTTTTTCTTTCTTTTCCCTGCCCGAAAAGACTTATCTGCGGCTGAAAATGTGTGCAGCAATAGGTGCCAATGTTTTGGAATAGATTGAGAGGTAAGGTAGTAAGAAAACTTCGTTGCACGATAGATAATGTAGCTCTTGATGCAATTAAGGTGTTGCAATACATGTTGTCTGTTAATCATTAAAACATGTCTATATTCATCCACGACAGATGGTGGTCGTTTGGTATATTGGAAAGAAGATCAGTTGTTTGCGTGGAAAATAATAAGCATGGAAGCATGGGAAAGAAGTTGCACAAGGTCAGTTATTACCTTATCTAAAGCAAACCTGCAATGTAACGAAGACGTCGAGGTTCATTAAAAAGGTGATATTAAAATTTCCCTAATAAAATTAAAACAGTCCTTTCTAAATGAATGATAAAAAGAGGTTAATCTGATGATAGTTTCTATCGTCCAATAGAAACATCGAACGTGCACGAGTGAACGGATCTACCTTGATCCGTTGGATCTACCATGTCAAGCCATAAACTACTCAAGGTCAATGGAAACAAGAAAATAAAGAACCGCATAATCTAAAAATCTCTACAAAATACCGGTTTACACGATCCTATTGCCAGCGCAATGAGAAAATAAGTAAAAAATAACTTCAAACGCTTCTCCTTTCGCTTTGCATAATTGTTTCTTGCTCGACTGACGTAACACCCGACGGTCAAAATGTGTGTCCACAGAAAAAAAAAGTCATTACTCAAGTTTGTTCGCCTGTGTCAACGTGCTGCTAACCATTCTGACCAGGTGGTCGTACTGAGTCCAAACGAATTGCGCTTTCATTAAAATCTAGCGCAACTTTTCGACCGCTACAATCTGGAAAAGGGTCTCTCTGTGCGCTCTGTAGTACAGTTGGAAAAGAACCACAAAACATCTTTGCACACAGCACGTGTACCTCCCGCAGACAAAACGTGTCTTTCAGCTGAATCTTCATCCAGCGCGATTCAAGAACAATGTTCCTGTATGTATGCGAATGCGTCGATCGATCGAACTCGTTACGAATTGGCATTCCGTTTCGTGACCGATGAAAGCAACGTTTGAGGTGAATCTTATCGGCACACGTAAAACGAAACTTATCAAACCCAGGACAAGAAGATGGGGTGTCAAGCCGGATGTATTGGTAAAGACGTGAGGCACATTCATTGGCGAGCATGACTAGCCGTTTTTGTTTTGTTTTTTTCTTTTTGATCGCTCAGAAGCTTGTGTAGTGACGATCGTTGGTTAGCAGATATCAATCGGCATATGATGACTTTCAAATAACTTCGTGACTGTATGTACAATATCGTATAAGAATAAATCTAAATATGTCAGCTGATCTTCCCCTTAATATAATGAATGCTAATATCTATATCATATCTATTCTACTCTACATATTTAAAATATGTACAACCAGCAAATACTTACGAATCTCATACACCACATCCGGATTGAGCTTCTGGAGCAGAGAGATTACATGCTTCGTTTGTGTGAGAGCCAGCTGGAAGGCAAGAATATTTAATACTGTTAATTTCAATTAGTTACTGGCAGTTATATATTTCGGTTGAGCACACTTATTAACGTTGGAATTCCCGTAATGACAGCATAATGGATGCATGCAGTCGGACGATCACTTCGATTAGCCCAGCCCAAACCATGCCTCCCCGCAGAAACCTGGTCGGTGTCAAATGTCGGAAATTCTAATTGCCCCGTAAAACTGGCTATCATCGACCGCGGTCGGAATGGTGGCTAGCGATGGATAATTGTCTGATGGATGTAGCCGCAGCCGTTTTCGTGTCATTAATGACCGGCGAGTTTTCAAGCAATAGTTGGCTTCCCTTTACGGTTGATTACGGCAAGTTGCATGACAATTTTTTCTTCCATACCACACCAACGTTATTGTTTCAAAACCCCATATAGGTTACTCGCTATAAAATTCGTGTTTCACAATTGCAATCGCTTTTAGATAAGGAGCGTAACATAACGAACCCATCTTTAAAGCCAAAAATAAATTATTAGTTACAGCTACAGCCTCATAAAATGCGTCACGTTTGAGTAAGTTCCATGGAAAGGAAAACACACGGATGCCGGCAGTGTAAAAAAAAGTTCAAACTTTTTGGAGGATCCATGCCACTTTTAACGCAAGCCCAACGGACCCGGAAGACGTACTGGCACTTGTATCAATATTTTCCCTCTTTTGCTGTGATTACTTGATCCCCCTTCAAAATTGTCTTGTTTAGGTTTCCCTGTGCAGCATGCTTCGATGTTCAAAACGGCTGTATCCAAGAAGCCGTATGTAGAGAAAATCGAGATAAAAAAAAGCACTGAAACTCTAGCTTGTAAGAAAGAATTAGAACAGGTACGGGTCTTATCGTCGAGGGACGGAACAATAAACAACTATAATAGTTAGGTAAACGGCACCCTGCTAGTGTAACTCTTCGGTAAACAATCGGCTCTAACATTGTGTACAGTAGCGCAGTGCAGTAAATTACAACATTACTTCCACCACTACCTTACTTACCTCACTTTTCCGCGATCCCACACGAATCGTTTTATTCGCACGATCTTGATCGGTACTCATGTTGCGATCCTTTCTTTTGTTCACGATTTGACACGTGTGACACGTTTGCGCACAGGCAGTGTTTTATAAGGGTTTTTCTTTAATATTTAACGTTCACTATTTCTTTTACCGTTGAGTCCGTCGCCAATCACCTTTGACCAAACTTAAGCCGAAAGGTACATATTCTTACGCTGGTGAACGTATTACGCACCACTTGGGGTTAAGGGTTGTGTAATGGCACATGTATATTGGAGCAGTCTTAGGTCACCGGGCAATGGTTGAAACGTGAACGTGCAATTCGTATCGTCGCTGCTGCCACTGTGTACCGCGTGTAAAAGCAGGTCGCTAACGATCATATGCGCTGCGCTCGAACTAACTCGACGACGGAGACGGTGAAAGTGTTGCTGAACGCGGTCAATCTCTGGCTCAGCCTCCCTTTTTTACTCAAGTAGTAAATTAACCTTATGTTGTTGGTTCACGCTGGTTCCACGCGGACGAGGTTCGTCGTCTACGTTTTGGAAGAAAACTGTACAATTGGGCGTTGCTCTTACTGATGCTGTATCCCAGAAACCATCCGGTTTGAGACACGTTTCATCACTAACATAAGCGTACCGTTGTACCGCACTGGGAAACCTCCGCTGTTCACGGCGGCCAAACTTATCCCGTTAGATAGTGATTCCTCATTCGCACCGCGGATGATAGTATGCACCAGGAGACGTATACTTCTAGCACCGATTGCACTTTTAGCTTATCAATAGCACATACATACACTGGCAAAAACGCACTTTTAACACTACAAACGGGCAGCTAACGTTGGAAAACGGGAAGCAGTAAGAAGTACATCAAACGACTGTGCTAATGTTTACATAATGCGAGGTTTTGCCACCCAATTCGCGAACCGCACCACGATCGGTCTCATGAATGAATGTGGCTGACCATCGGGATGGCAAGCGTTCGGATAGGATTAGCTGCGTGGCCTGGGGCCGAAACAACCATGCACATTCCACGCGGAACGCACAAAACACCCTTTGCGTGAGCGACGAAAGGAACGAGCTAAGGAAAAAAAGGCAAAATATTACATTATTTTGTGTAGAGAAAGGGTAGCTAGGGTGGGAGTAAAGGGACAACCAAGATAGCTGCACGAGGTGCGCGCGCACTGTGACGTTTTGTTCGTTTGACATTTCACAGCTGACACCGTTTGTTTACATTTTTTGCAAACACATAATCTTCGATAAATTGCATGGAAAAGCATATTATTACATAAAAATGCATATTCTGCAGCAGGAACAGTTGGATCACTTGAATAAACTAACAAAACATTACTATTTTTTGTTCAGAAATGAGAGATCCAATACTCACTCCACCAACGTGTTTTATTCATCTCGGTTTATCGCTTGAATTTACCGTTGGTTGGTTTAAAAAAATTGCAAAAAAAAAAAAAATAATTTCTACTTCTCTACACTGCTCTGTTATTAAATCAACTATGATGAAATTACGTCAGTTAACAACAAAGCAAAGTGTTTTCTTTCCGCTTTATTCATGTATCACTTTCTTATAAGACACTATTCACAGCTAAATCAATAAGTAACATTACTTCTGTAAGAAATACTTAAAATGGTCAAAGTGTTGTTATTATTGTCTACCTTACGTAAAACTTCTCATAGACTGTGATCATTTTGGTTATTTCGCCCTACGAAACAATCCGAAAACAAAACAAACAAAAAATGTATCTCACGGACGCACTCTAAGCATTCGTATGGATATACATAACATTATTAAATAACGATTCTGTATGTATTGCACCCAATAATAGGTACCGCTCCAATAGTATGCTGGACACTGCCGTGCAGGAGTACAAAAAAAAAGACATAAAGCATTATCATTCATCCTTCGATTGTAAGGCAACGAAGCTAATGGTGCTAATGATATAAGTACACATGTTCAACAGCAAAAAAAAAAATATGTGCGACGAAATTCGGCTCTATCAAAACGATACGGAGACATGTTTGCCTTTTTCATTCCGTACCATGTAGCAGCACGAACAAAACATATTAAAATAACAATCGTAAGTTAGTGGTGGCAATAGATCAAAAGCAGTCTCCATGGCTCAATGTTCTTTGTCCTATTATATCACTATCACATTTTCGTGACGTGTTCTACCTCTTAATTTTCCCCACAATCAAGGCCAACGGTTTGAAATCTGATTACTAAGTTATGTGCCACATTGACCTCCCCCATCTGCGAACGGTCGTAGCATAGCGGTGCTTATGTATATGGATAAGGCAAAACACTAATTTAAAACAGTAAGTATAGCATCGTTCTAGCATACTCTAGCTGTCCGCAAGGGACCAGATAGTTTTGTTAGACTACTTTGCAATCCGTACCGTTCCATTTGCACCGAAATCGATTGTAGTGAATACCTTTATGAAAGTTTAGCATTAACGACCTGTCGTCTCTTGCGGTGTACTTCTGGTAGTACTGTATCGACCGATTACGTGGATGAAGTGTTATAATTTTGACGGCCACCGAGTTCGAGCAGGTAGCGATCGGGATGATCCATCCAATCGGCAGCAGTCATCTTAACCGTTCGCTGCCGTTCTGCTTCCTTCACCTGCCACTTCTTAATATCAAGTTGAACTTCCCGTTGCTGCTGATTGCCGCAGCCCCACACCTCAATCGAAAGGATTTTGTGCTGCAACGAACGGTATTCCAGCTGCTGAAAGTGCTCATCCACGATCAAGATCGGTTTGCGTGGATCGGAACCTGCACGAAGACCCTTCGGATACCCCCGAATGTGCGTATTCAGGTAGAGGCTTTTCGGTTTCTTTTCTAACATTTGAAATCTGTGGCAAAGAGAGAAAGAAATTAACATACAAATGCGCAAAGTAAGATCTATTCTTACATACTTTGGCAGCAACTGTAAACAACAGCTTCCTTCGTCACCGATGTACAGATGCGTTTCGCGCCACTCATTCGGATTCGCCACACAAAACAGCAGATCGTCCTCGCATCGGAACAGGATCAGGTTCGGTCCACGGTAGCCAAGCACATGGTGCAAAAATCGATTCGTGCCGGACCCATCCAATCTAGAATCGTACAGCGACGTCCAGTGGGAAGGTACGAGAGACAAAAGTTTTGCCAAGAAAATCTACATAAAACAAACCAGTACAAGAGAAATGATTAACTCAAATCCAAAAGCTATATGAGCTGCCCATTTCTGAGTACATACATGCGACGTTAAGTTGGCCGAGTTGGGATTAATCGGTGCAGCCACGGACTGCGGTTTACTGTACAGTGGAGGAAGTGATCCAGCCAGCAGCCAAGCCTCCGATAGCGGTAACAGTGGTTGTTGGTTTTTCAACCGCTCACGTTCATCCTCCGTAAGCGGTTTGCCTGGCTCTCGGGGCATACTTGCACCGCCCGTTGCGCCACTATTGCTTCCACCGCCAACCACATCCTTGCCGAACGGATTAGTTTTTTCAAGTATGGGAGTTTGCAACTCCAGCCCGTAGCTTGCTTCGCCCGCATTGATGGCACTGATCGACACGACCGTTTCACTGTTGCTCACCATACTGTTATCCATGATCGTTCGATGGGAGGTACTTAGAGCGTGTACACAGTACTTGTGAATAGGCGGTACCAGACGGGGTACATTGTTCTCTAACCAGCGGCAAATATAGCCCGGACTGAGCGATTCCTTCGAAAAGAAACATGACTGCACAACAGAATCGAGCGTACGATAAAGCTGCAATAGTTAGGATAAAACAAAGACTTAAAAACAGATCGAAAAGAAACTTCCGCGCTACGACATAATACCGATATATCATCATCCTCCAGCTAGGCAGCATGTTAATAGATACAACGTGTGTTACCATTGGAGAAAGGCAACAAGATCGTCTTCACCCAACTAATCCACGATTATGCTTATCACTTACCAATCGACAAGTTTGTGGCCCATCCGAATAGTGCGCCATCGCGAGATTGTAGCAGGTGCGCAGCAGATTTTTCAAATTTTCCGGCTTTATCAATTCACTCTCGTTCAGATCACCAAACATGCGCACATAATTTTCCAAAATTATCGAATCATCCAGCAGGGCAAGAAATCTTTCACACTGCTGCCGGAAAGCGACCAACCCCAGGTGTTCCGTTTTGGCGTGGCTCATGAAACGAAGGTAGCGAAATAGCTTCAGCCCGAGATCAGGATACTTTGGAAACACGTAGCGCTGTTGGGTAAAAATGAAGAAATAGTGTAAATTTTAAAGAAAAACAGTAACCGTACGTTACAAACTTACCGCAAATACGTCTCCCGTAACACCGTGTATTCCGTGCAGTTCTTCACACTTTTTAGCTAGAATGCGACCAAGCTTATCCACCGGTTGGAATTGTGTTTGGGCACGGTCCTGTATGTCCGCTCCGCTGGCAGTACGCGTCATGCCGCGTGCCATTGCGCCAGGTGCACCATTGCCACCATTCGGATGTTTCGGTTCGTTAGCGCCACCATATTCCTTCGATTTTGAAGGACTGTTTGAACCGGACCCCTTCCCGTTACTGCTACTGTGTGTAGTTCCCATTAGTAAAACACCCTCAAAAACCCTTCTTATTGCGGGTGGATGCAACACGATATTATTGCGGATTACTTCTGCAAAATAAAAAAATACTACATATTGATTTTGTTACTAATCGATAAGCCCAACACAAAGCAAATACAATGTACGGTATGATTCAATACAAAATCGGAAAACCAGTTTGCCTTGAAACCGGTCACACAGATGAAGGGATCTGTCTATCTCAAGTTCAATTATCATCTTGCTTTGGCTGACGAATGACGCGCTACCTAATCAGGTGTGAAGTACGGAAACATAATTGCATGAAACAGGGAGTGATATGCGAGATATGAACAACGGTTTTACACAGTAGCTTCGTTTTCTCGATTTACGCACAACGAATACGTCTTAATTGGGGTTTGATCTTCGCCCGATGCCAGGACCAACAGCACACCAATCCCACGAATAGCAGATTCTCAGCTTGAGCGAGTAGGAATTAAGTGTCATTACATTTATGGCTCTATTTTCTTAACGAGTTCGTACCTATCACACACCCTACCACCTGTGTACCTTCGCTTTATCAATATCGAGCGACGAACGTTGCCCGTTCTACGTTTCATTCATTGCTGTTGGTGATTTCTTCGCCACTGATAAGCGGAATGGATCAGTAATCGGAACGGTATGAATCCCTCAAACAGCAGCCAGTAGCTGTAAGAGACAATCTCGTGCCTTTCAAACGAATACTTGTACTGCTAGTGTTTTATCCGTTTGTGGATTTTATTACTTAACCCCGGGATTACTGCAGAATCGCACAATCCTATTCACTGTCGCACTTTAATTAGGTTTGTTTCGGAATACGTACTCAGAGATGCCCACGCACTTGTTGCACTCAATTGCAATGATCTGCTGCAGCAACGTTAGCAGGAGCTTGGCGAATTCCGTAAGGGGTCACGGTTCCGAAAACGACGAAGAGGAAGTTCCGCGTATCTGGCATGAGCTACACACAATGGGCGAAGTTGTTGTAGCTTGGCAAAGGAAGATCGTCTAGTTGCAAAGCGCATGAGACAAGACGATCATTCTATGCCCGCACGAGAGCACAACACACAGAAATTGCCCAAGATTGCACCTAGCGCAATGCACTTTTCGCGAAACTACGTTGTTTTCAGAGGTTTGTTGGAATTTTTCCCCCAGCAGTTTTGTTTTGACAGCAGCCGAGATAGTTCAATGGAGCTATAGAGCGTTCTTCAGTACTTCGAACGTTCGGGTCGGAAAATGGAAACTCGTCACAAATAACACTAAGAACAGACACGATTATTTGGAATTTTAAAGGTACTATCAGGGTGGCCAGATGATGGAATATTGAGGATACAGCGTGTGTGATAATAATATCCACAAATGGAATTATAAAAATGATCATTTGTATCATTTATCACAAAAGGATGATGATTAATGCGCGTTCCTGATACGCAATGCAAATGCACTTCATCTAGTCACATTTCGTCGATCTGTGCGCACTCTATTTTATCGGTTGCTAGGAAACGGTTTGAAAGAAGACGTTTATTATTTGCCTGCCAAGAGAGGTTTTCAATTACATCCAAGAAAACTAACGATGGCATCGTATCCAACTGCAGTGTTCCCCGAAGAAATAGATCCATTCGTACAAAGCATTCGTCCGTACCAAATTGCTGATATAGGAAACAAAGGGTGAGTGTGTACTAGAAATGTGAAATTTCTACCGATCCACTCGAATTTAAAATTGTCGACGCATTCCTGCATTACCTTTCGATTCTTAGTTGGATAGAACAGCATGAAGTGTTGCAAAAGCTCTGCCAGCAGGCTTTTATCGAAGCGACTACCAAACAAGAGGAAATCGTTAAGGAACGGTTAATACTGGAAGGCAAAATTCCGCTCCTCATACACGAGCTGTACAGCGTTCTAGTATGGCGCATGGAAGTTTTACCCCGATTGTTAGCGCTCAAGGATCCGGATGCTACCTTCGTACTTTACAGTGTCATTTATCACGAAGTTAACGTTTGTTCTTTGTTGGAAACCATACTGTACCATCGCACCAGCTGTGAAGCTCTCGGTAGTACCGCTCTTGATTTGATTGATTATTGCGCTCAAGCCATCGGTCGTTTGATTGGATTGTTAGCGAACGGATACTACGATCGTGACGATGATCCCCCACCTAACGAACTGTTGAACGAATCTACTTCCGAGGAAATCTTACGCCTAGGACGCGGGATGGACTTTCGTATTGGAATCAAATGTCTCGGTGTCGTGTCATATCTTGTTGAAGGTCTGGAACTGTTACCACTTAGTGCCGCTACGCGTCTGGTGCGTGTCCACGATTTTCCCTGCTTGATTGCGGAAATACTTCACACCAAACCCTGGCTGCGCCGTAACCGCGAGGGTGTGTTTGAAAAATATCGCAACGGCAGCTGGATGCCGGCACACGGAGATGCAGTGCTTAAGGTAACCGAGACTGAAGCTCAAACATGGTTCTGTCTGTATCGATTGTTATTTAACGGCGAGCTTATGAGGGATTACGAAATCAATGGTTACAGACAGCTACAAATCGGCAAATGCGTCGGTCTGTTAAACGAACAGCTATTAGATCAGCTACCTGCGTTAATTCCCTTGAAGCAACATCTCTGCACATTGCAACTTACCAAAGAAAATGTCCCGACAGGATCTAAGTCTGCGTCACTTCTGATGGAAGAATTGCCTGAAATACGGGAACAGCTGGTAAAATCAGCCCAACAAATTGGTTGGCAACAAATCGTGGAGAAGCAACGCAAAATTTTCATTGACCTCGAAGATCATGAAGTGCTCGATATAGCAAAGCGTATTGGTGCCGCGTACAATACCGATCTGCTGGAGAAATATACCGAACAGGAAGAAAACTTTCGCAAGCAACGCGAAACAGATCAGATCGGGGCGAAGGTGTGTGGCAACTGTGGAGCTTCCGCATCAAAGAAGTGCTCCAAATGTTTGCATGTTTTTTACTGCTCGCGGTAAGTTCCTTCATCTTAACCAACGAAACTTTTTTCAACCTATTGTAACATTAACTTTGTCTCTCTGCGTTTTGAAAACAGCGACTGTCAGCTACAAAACTGGCCCGATCACAAAGAACTCTGCAGTCAACTGAAATAAAACCTTAAACCGACTGTTCTCGATCAGTAACTCACAGAGAAGAACATAACGTTTGTGTGTGTTTGTTTTTAGTTTTTATCGGGAAACACCTTGGTTTATGTGTGTTCTTCTTACACGTTCACAATAACTCATAATGCACGGAAACTGTGTGTTTAGCTTGTCTGCCTAAGGTGCTCCTTGATGACATCGAGGGCTGGAGTTTCCTCTCCGAAATCCTGAAAAACACAAAAAGAACAATCCAGTGGTGTAGGTATGTAAAACGCTTATTCGAACTGTCCACCGATCCGTCATGGACAGATTTAGAGCGGGAAAGGAGCTCTCACCTTCAGCACGACGCAGGAGGCGCCGCAAATCTTTCGGGGCTTGCCTTCCTTGTCAATCTTGCACAGACCGGACCATTCGCCGAGCTTCTTGTTGGAATCCACGCGGATCAATGGAATCTGGTGCTCGTTGCACAGAGCCGTAACCAGTTTTTTGTACTGCGGCTCGTCGCAGCTTTCTGCCAGAATGCACAACACGGCCTGACGTTTGTCCAGCGCCTTGCACGCTTCGTGGATACCGTGCACCAATCCATCGGCGATCAGCGACTTCTTCAACACCTCCTGGAGGGCGGTATTGACATCCATGGAGCCATCGACGGGCGCACTCGGGGCTTCACTAAAATGCAGATGCACAAATCGAATAAATACTTGTACATATCCCACACGATGTTGCAACGACGTGCCGTCGTGTAGAATTGCGCTGACGAAATTCGAACAGCAAAAATGTCAACAAACAGATACTTACACTTCGACGTCGGACATGGCCTAGCGAACGAAATTGATGATCATGGAAGCAAAAAGAGATAAAATATAGTTAGTTCCGGAAATTTTCTTTACCACATGAAAAAGAAGAACGCAGCTCGGACATCAAAACATCTTCCGTTCACTGACAATTAACCGGAGCGCCACCGGGCGACTCCACAGAACGTTGCACATCCTTCAACACAACTGTGCCGTCGGCGGCGAGCAAATTTGCGCTGTTCATACGCGAATGATCGTGGTTTGAGGCCATTTTCATACGTTCAAACAATACTCAAACGGTCTGGAATTTGTTTCGATGCTATTCGTAGCACACATTCAATATTTCTCAACACTTACGGCAATTTATTTGCTAAGCGACACGAAATGTGTTTCACTATCGAAGCCTACGATTGACGGAAAAGAGCGAAAAAGACAGCAAACTGCCGGAGATCGCTGAGCGGAAGTTGATGGTGACTGTCAGCTGTCAGATGGTCCAACTAACGTCATACGAAAGACGCAACAATTATCATGTGTCTTTTATTTTCAAGTAATCGCAACGTACATGAAATATTTCCACTGTAACAGAAATCAGATTTTTAATTCTGCGCCTTGCCAATCATGATTGCATGTGGAGTATTTTTAGCGAATAAGATACTTTAAATTTTCGCATCATTGCAATATCGAAATATCGATTTTCATCCATTACAAATGCGTTATTACATTACAATAGGTGCGGTTTCATTATGGATCGCAATCTGTAATTTGACTATGGCAGGTAGTTGTAAACAAATCCCTAAAACGTATATTTTTGCAAACTAAACGCTAAAATGAGTAGTTAAGTGATAAAAATACTGCTTTGTACAATACATATTTAGTTAACCGATAGGTGGTTTGCTATGGTTCTCTATTTTCATAGTTTTTCGTTATTACAGGCACGATTGCCGAGGTTTCTGTTCATTCCCGCGAAAATGTTGAATAGTGTGGAAAGAATTAAACTTTGCCAACTATTTGGCCTCTATGACTGTAATAATTGAATCATCGAATGTGTTAGTATGCCATCACGTATTTGATGTCAATTTCATAAGGTAAAATTATTCGAACTCTTGCGTGCAACATTATAAAGCTGGGTGTTACAGGCAACGGGAAAGCTAACTGTTTGAAAATAAACTTGGTCAAAGAAAAGATTTCAACCTAAAACGAACAATGCAGTATGATAGTTTAATATCAAACCTTTTTAAATGTATTACTAATTACAATACCATCACCTTTGGACGTCGAAATCGTTTATTACCTGTAATGGTTAGGATAAATCCAACACTTCAAGCCCGCAGTCTATCGCTTTAGAAGAAAATCGCTTTATTAATGCAATATCGTACAACATAGAATCCTTCGTAACTGGAGTTAATGGTAGTCTCGTCGCATATTGCGTTACCCCATCTATGTCTAAGATGAACAGCGATGGTTAGGATGACTTAAGTTAGACTTCAATCGATGGAGATAGGTTTGTGATTAAATACGTTTAATTCTATCCACCTCAATCCGTTGCCGACATAGCTCTGGCCTGAGCACGCACGCGTTTCTCATATTCCAGCCGGTTTTGGCAATATATTGTGTATGCTTCTGCCTGTGCCGGATCTTTGATGTTAGGCTCGTTTAGCAGATCTTGTATACCCAGCAAAATTTGTTTTATTGTTATCGCGGGACGCCAATCTTTCTCTTCGTCCAACAGTGACAGGCATACCGTGCCGGATGGGTATACGTTCGGGTGGAACAACGGCGGCTCAAACTTGCACTTCGGAGGGCTGGTCGGGTAGTCATCTTTAAAAATCATCTTCAGTTTGTACAGTCCACCTTCCCATGCTGTTCCTTTCTTTCCGGGAATGGCACACTCCCATGTCATCAGGTTCAGTGATCCGTCGGGGTTCTTTACTGGACGAGCCACAAATCCATACGGATGGTCTTTACGCCACGCTTTACGTTCCTCGCCAAGTCGCGAAGCTGCGATGCCGGACATGTTGAAACAAGTTCACTGCTTCTACGATCAGTTTCTTTTTCCGGAACGTACTATACAAATTGTGCGCGTCCCGTTTCACAAGCGCCGAATTGTGTTATGACGCCTCTTGGTTGACAGCTTCGATGGTAATAATTTCACTCACCTTTCCGTCAAACAAAACGAACCATTGCAGCAAAATTTCCAGAAAAAGCACTGACGTTTTATTGTTGTGTTTCTGGCGACATAAAAAAACAAAAAAAAAGCCATTTCTCGATGAATGCAACTGGAGAAAGCTTATTCATACGTGATTGAAATTTTTATGCATGCGACACTGTTTTGTTTGGATAGGCATCGATTTAATATAAACATACAACAATTGCGCAAAATTGAACGAAAATGCCGAAGTTTTTCCATAGTGATGCGCCAGATAATTCATTACAACGAAACACAGGTGTTGCGCTGGTATCTTCCGCCAAACCAACCCTTTCCCACAGCTTCCATAACCAAACAAGAAGAATATATAGAAGCACACATAATTTGTCCATCGCATTTCAGTCTGTACACGGTACAGTAAGTCGAATCAAGCCTTATTGAAACATAGCAATTTGAGCAATAACCCGAATTGTAAATACATTAGTTACCGTACCAGCCTGCCGTAGGTAACCGTTGAAACAAAAGACCCGGTAGAATTCCTTCCTTAGACGCAACATCCCAATTTAATCTACAGTCGTTTGCGATAGGTTTGTGATTAAATATATTTATTTTCATACTCTTCAATCTGTGGCCGACATAGCTCTGGCCTGAGCACGCACGCGTTTCTCATATTCCAGCCGGTTTTGGCAATATATTGTGTATGCTTCTGCCTGTGCCGGATCTTTGATGTTAGGCTCGTTTAGCAGATCTTGTATACCCAGCAAAATTTGTTTTATTGTTATCGCGGGACGCCAATCTTTCTCTTCGTCCAACAGTGACAGGCATACCGTGCCGGATGGGTACACGTTCGGGTGGAACAACGGCGGCTCAAACTTGCACTTCGGAGGGCTGGTCGGGTAGTCATCTTTAAAAATCATCTTCAATCTGTACAGTCCACCTTCCCATGCTGTTCCTTTCTTTCCGGGAATGGCACACTCCCATGTCATCAGGTTCAGTGATCCATCGAGGTTCTTTACTGGACGTGCCACAAATCCATACGGGTGGTCTTTACGCCACGCTTTACGTTCTTCACCAAGTCGCGATGCTGCGATGCCGGACATGTTTAAACAAATTTACTGCTTCTAGGAACAATTTTTACTCAGTACGTACTGCACAAACTGTGTGCGTCCCGTTTCACAAGCGTATTATGGCGCTTCCCGGTTGACAGCTTCGATGGTAATAATTTCACTCACATTCCTCACGCCAAACAAAAGGCCATTGCAGCAAAATGTTTGACACGCGAACAGATCATATTATTGTTGTGGCTCGGCGATACTGAAATAAAAGCAACAAATAACACACTGCTCGATACACCCAAACGAAGAAGGATTATTCATACGTGAAATTGTCTAGAATAGTGTTTAATAGAATAGAATTGTGATCCAAGTGTTAGCTTAATGTGGATATAGTAAAACCTGAACCAGTTTTAACACAAAACATTAGGTAACATTGAACACTTTGCCACTGTATCTGAAAATCGTTCAACAGTACATTTGGTAGAAATACAACTTTTCGATTAACATTTCGGGTAAACGTATTGCTTCCGAATCTAGTATTATCAACCGTGTTAATGTGCACCATAAATTACAGCATGCCGTACGTTGTAGTGGAAACGACGGACACTCTTGGCAATAAGGAGCTGCTCGCCGCACCGGAAAGCTGGATCCAGGAGCGAGAAGATGGAACCGAGTATCTCTGTTGGCCGAATGTGAGAAACATTAGCACACTGAACGCACTCCTACAGAATGAATATAGCGTACCGACGTTAATGTGGGAAAAACATGAATGCATGGTTAGGCGTCATAATATTTTGTCGCTCGCATTGGCAAGCAAGACAATAGAAGGTATTCTTAGACAAAACGAAAAGAAAACAAGCTCAGCCAGAAAAGTCGTTCACAAAAATCCTAATGCACCAGATACAACTGTACGGGAGAAACATTTAGCCGGTCAAAGCAATGATTCCATCCATATTCAGGAGAATGTTCTGGAACCAAAACAGGACTTTTCAACAGATCCCCTGGATGGACCTGGATTAGGCGCTAAAGTTTCTAAGATGTTCAATGAACTCAAGAATCTTATCGATACCAATCAGGAAGAAATGTCGAAAAAAATGAACGAAGGCTTTTATCGTATACAGAAAACCATGGCCACCTTGATGCACAAACGGACGGGACAGCCACCGGCGACTACAGCCACTGAGACACCCAGCCCAACACCGAATAGGAATGAAAGCCTCAACATAAAACCGTTAAAGACCGTAGAGGAATTGGACGATTTTGAAGACCGGTTGAAGGAAGAGGATTATCGAAAGCAAGTTCGTCATTGGATAGATAGTGTCGTATCGTATGAGCGTAATCCAGAATGCCGCATGATGGAAATACTAGACTTGCTAGTAGATCGGCACTTATTGCCCAACTTTAGCTGGACAGGTGCTAGCTCCAAAGGTGTTAAGAAGCACGCATTAGGGGATTACAAAAATATCATTCAGCTCTTTGCTTATGTTGGCACTACCAGTATGCATCGTGCAGATAAGACATTTGTTGCCAATTTTTTTAAGAAGAAACTCAGACATGCACCCGTACGGGCCGCCTCACTTAAAGGCCTGCGAAGATGCGTTCCACATTCGCCTGCACCGCGATCGATTAAAAGTAGAAAGAGGGTAAGAAATATCAATGAGGTGGACAGCAGTGCGAAATATGCTAAAATGGAGTACAAAAACGTAGTCAGAAACGGTGAGTTCGACGAGGAAAATGGTGACATTCACGTTGAAATTAGCACAGTTGCACCGCACCAACTTATTGTGGATCATGCATATACAGACTATAAACGGTTGGAAATCGAATCGGAAAACGATATACAACCAACGTTATTCATGAGTGCAGAAGATGAATCCGAGTAACTATAGCTTCGGTTACGTTACGGTCATTATAATAGATTAGAGACAACCAATATTGAACAAGTACTCAATATCATCAAAAATATCAGCGAAAAGTGCAGGTGGCATTTGTANTCACGTTGAAATTAGCACAGTTGCACCGCACCAACTTATTGTGGATCATGCATATACAGACTATAAACGGTTGGAAATCGAATCGGAAAACGATATACAACCAACGTTATTCATGAGTGCAGAAGATGAATCCGAGTAACTATAGCTTCGGTTACGTTACGGTCATTATAATAGATTAGAGACAACCAATATTGAACAAGTACTCAATATCATCAAAAATATCAGCGAAAAGTGCAGGTGGCATTTGTACCAGTAAATCTGAAAGAAAACCCGTGTTCGTACAAAAAATAAACCTTATCCTCAAACAATTTGGAGTATTTCTATCTATGAAACGAGATACACCTATTATCTGAGCTATACGTTCTTGCGGTCATGGTCAAGTATCACCGATGGGCATGAACCATTGGCGTGTGCCATGTTTCATTCATGATATTCAAAGACTACCTCAGTATGTCGCCATTAAACGATTTCATAACAATTTCATAGACCATGCCCTAAGCGAATAAAAGCAGATGTGAAAAATGATTGCTTTCGCTTGAAATATTTCAATCAACCAATTTGATTGACATTTGTTTGTTGAGGTTATTTGATCATAACAAAAACTAACATCTACCAAATAATCGACGCCGAATAAGCAGAAACATTCAACTTTTGGAATAGTATTTTCCATTCAAACGAAGAAATATTCAAATAATTTGTCCGTTCAAATAATGTGTAAAGCGTACATGCAGTCCATTCGTTTGACGACGTTGGTGAACTAAAATATCGCCCGATACCATTAGGACCTCTTTGTGCATACGGAATAATTTCTGAATTTTACATCAAATTCTGCAATAGGTATGAAAAAGGAATCACTGCAGCAAAAGATTTCAAGGGGCATTTTTTTGCATTAACTTTGCAGAACAGTTTTAGGATGCCTTACGTCTTGGCAGAAACAATCGATGCCTTTGGGAACAAGGAACTGGTTGCAGCACCGGAGACATGGATTCAGCGACAAGAGGACGGGACAGTGTATCTGTGTTGGCCGAATGTTAGGAACATTAACATGCTAAACGCGCTACTTGCAGATGAACGTAGCGCTCCATTGGCCGCGTGGGAAACGCACGAATGTGTGATCAAGTGTTCTAACATACAGTCACTTTCGGTGGCTGGCAAAATGATAAACACGCTGCAAAACCACTGGAAAACTGTTGGGAGTGCACAGAAAAGAATCATCGATACGCATGATAATGTCCCAACGGAGCCTGTTTGTAAAAAATCGACCAACAACTCCGAAGCAAGGGAACAGTTAAAAACAACATATTCAAAACATGTGCCCTCAGCAGACCTCGAAACGGGTGAATCACAAATTATCGGTATGTTAACTGAGCTTAAAAGACTTATAGAAAAGAGACATAGCGAGGCAAGAAAAAAACTGCACGATGGGTTTTATCGTGTAGAGAAAAGCCTGCTCTCGGTCGTGAATGATACGCAGGATGTATTGAATGATCAAGAAGACGCGGTGCTGGATAACGCTCCGCAGTGCCCGCAATCAGCGAATGTGGTTGAATTTTATGTAAATCCCATTACCGGCACAGATGAGATGCGTGATTTTGAAGAGCGATTAAATGATGAGGAGTATCGTAAGCAGGTGCAACATTGGATCGATTGCACCATTGGTAATGAGATACAACCGGCGAATCGCATGCGAGACATTCTTGATACGTTATTTGACAAGGACTTCCTATCCAACTTTAGCTGGACTGGAAGTACGGGTAAATTTGCCTTCATGGAATACAAAAATATTGTTAATTTGTTTGCATATGCCGGTACCACCGCTGTGGGAATTGTTACTCCCAGATACGTGGCACAGTTTTTCATAAAAGAACTAAAACGAGCAACCTTCCGGGCAACGCGCAAACACATTACACCTGGCCTAGTAACGGAAGCTTCCTTGAACGGCGTAAACAGCTCCGTGCTACAAACCGTAGAAAGCTTGAATGAATCTACGCTAGCGAATAGTGAAGATTCACAAAATTCAGATGACAACGAGGAATTCAATATTAATCCATTAACCTGCATAGAAGAGCTGGATGCTTTCGAAACTAAGCTGGACGATGTTACATATCGTGCACAGGTGCATAAATGGACTAATGATCATCTTGCCTTCGAGATTAATCCCGAAATTCGTATGATAGAGATTTTATACTTATTATTCGACCGTGATTTTCTGCAACACTTCACATGGATAGGCGCGAGAAAGGGTAGCTACGGAATGAAAAGGTACAATAATGTTGTTCGACTTTTTAAATACGTTGGTACCACCACGGCACATCGTGCGGATTACATGTTTGTGGCTACCTTTTTTAATAAGAAATTAAAGAGCAAAACCATCACTAGTATAAAGAATAAATATGGATTGAACTTATGATGATATTGTAATGCTCATTATTTGTGTATTTGAATTTCGAATGAAATTATGTGAAAATAAGCGTCTTCCTTGTTTCTTCAACGCATTTTTAGTAACTTACCGTATTGTAAAACAGTGTTGTAAAAACTACCAACGTACAGACCAGTACAGGCTTCGATGCAATATTTTGTATTGCAATGCCTACTGTTCCCAACCGGCAAAGTTCTATGGGTCTGTCAAATCAAATTCTTCGAATTGACAAGCTTTTGTTTTGTTTGAGTGCAAAATAACTGTGAGCGTCTCGCAGAGATCAAATCAACGCTTCGCGAAGAAAATAAAACATATTAAAACTATAATTCGCTGCTGATATGTTACAAAGCTAGCGTTCCGAAAGCGGGTTGTAAAGATAAGAAAGTTAGTTTTTGCAAGAAAACTGCAAATAGCAATATCTTTGGAAAACGCGTCCTTCACGCGATATAATACACGGTGTGTTTTAGAGACTTTATTGGATTGTGAAGCTAACAATCGAGTACAAAGTGAGTAATGCCATAACTGTATTTTGTGTATCGTTCACAAATTAACGTTAGGGTTCCGTTTCTAGCATGCCGTATGCCGTAGTGGAAACTGTCGGAGATGCCGCCAAGAAGAAACTTCTTACAGTACCGGAATCGTGGATTGTTGGCCAGAATCATGCGAATGGTTATTTATGTTGGCCAAACGTGAAAAGTGTTCGTGAGTTGAATGAACTGCTGGCGAATGAGAACAGCACTCCGTCGGCTTCATGGAAAAAACAAATGTGTAAAATCATCTACCAGAGTATTCCCTCGCTAACATCGGCAAAAAAAACGCTAGAAATCTTGCAAAAGCAGTTCAACATTGCTCCTAGAATGCAAAACAATGATCACACTGAGACGAACCAAATTCCCATCAACGAACCAGTTAGGAAACCGCAGATAATTGTTGCTGAAAAGAATCAGCAGTTTAGCAATGTGCAGGAGCAGGGCGATTCTATCAATCCACAGCAGGATGAGGATCCGTTGGGGAATCTGCCAGATCCACGGCTGCCACAAACGGCCCTGAACGAAACGGATGCATTCAGCACTATGAAGGAAGAGAACGATCCATTCGGTGATCTGCCAACAGCAACATCATCATCATCGAACCCAACTACTGAGAATAATTCGACACGAAACAAATCACCCAACAGAGCGGCTTGGGGTGTTGGGGAAGATGTTGAACAGAATGTCAACGCTGCACAGGTGATGGATCCACTGGCAGATGTTAAACATTCTCCTCAGTTATACGATCTGGTACATGAACTGAAGCGCATTATCATCAGCAATCAGGAAGAGATAAAGCGAAACATACGCGAAGGTTTCAATCGAATGGAAGAAGCCATTACGTCGCTAATTAAACAAAATCAGCACGCGCAACCGAACACGTCCCGGAAACTGAATACAGCAGCTGAGCGGAATGAATTCAATTTGGACTTTCTAAAAACCGTAAGAGATGTGAAACGTTTCGAAGACCAGCTAAGAGATGCAGAATATCGTAAAAAGCTTAAAATCTTCGTAGATACTACCTTCCGTTATGAGACCAGGACAGAGAAAAGAATGAAGCTTATGTTTGATATGTTATTCGACCCAGCTCTTCTTTCACAGTTCAATTGGAGCGGAAAGTATGGCAAACAACCGTTGAAAGTGTACTTCAACATAAGAAGTCTCTTTGAATACATCGGCACCACCCCGACGCATCGCGCAAACCAAGTAGAAGTGTCCACATTTTTTATTAACTCAATTCAAAATTTAACGCGTGTTCCTTTTAATGTCGCAAGTAAGGCCACATCCGGTAATACTGCGATAGATAAATCGAATAATAGCGAAACAACGAAAAAGAAAACGAAACCAACCGTAGAAAACGAAGGTGCAGAACAGAATCATACAATGGGGGAAAATGTACAGATTGTGCTGGATGGGATAATTGCAGAAGATGCAAGTTCTGAACTGTATGAAGCCATGGCACATGATGAAAACGTATTAGATGAAGGAAATCAATTGTCACAGGACGATAGTATACAGCTAGCTTTAGAAAATAGTCTGGTAGAAAGGAATGTTAATCGCATTGCATGTCTGGAAGAACTTGATGCATTTGAAAGTCAACTGAACGATCTGCAAGTGCAACAGCAAGTGCACAATTGGATCGAGGAAACCGTTGGTCTTGAGACTAATGTAGAAAGACGACTGATGCAATTGTTGGACAGGTTAATCGATAAAAATGTATTACGCACCTTTAGCTGGATGGATGAAACCAGTGGAAAAAGGCCTTTGTCAAAGTATCAAAATTTCGTGAAGCTATTTGAGTATGCCAGCAGAACAATGATACATCAAACCGTTGTATTTAACCATGGTTATGTTTGTAATTTCTTTATGAACTACATTAAAGAACTTTGCAGATCGTAGGCAAAAGTAAAATGTGTTTATACCCTCAAATAAAATTATTTGCTTTTACGAATACGTACGCAGGCTTCATGTTCGCCGGTTGGTCATCAACATGATAAAATTTATTAAAATATTAAACTGTTTTATAACCTTAATAATTATAGACTTGTGTCGTTTCTGCAGAATACCCATCTTCGGCAATAAGAACTTCGCCCGGACAAGTTGATTTCTTGCTAATATCTGAACGTTTCGATTTGTTAAATATACCGGTTATACAATAATCTGTAATTTGGCTCAATACAAGTTCTGAATATATTTGTTTAGAGCACAGTCCATTTGAATATTTGAAAGTTAAACAGTACAACCTACAACATATAGCTGAGAACTGAAGACAGTGACATAAACATTGTTTCAACTATAACAAAATGTCAACAGAATAAATAGGAATAAAAGAAAGAAAATCACAAAGTGGATATATCGTCCATCTCTTTCATCAATAGGGTGGTACGCCTCTGATAACGCTTCTGTCAAATACAAGAAATCGCAATCTGCCCAGCAAAGAAGAATGAAGATTCAGAAGCAACAACAAACCATCAGCAAAAACAAAAGCAGGACGCCGAATGATGGTCAAGCGTAATCGGGTGGAAAGAAATCTGTTTACTGCTTACTAAAATATCTGTTGTAACGTGCTGATTTAAACTGTAGGTGTCTGTGGTGAAACGCGAAAAGGCGCTTGGACGTCATAAATCAAAACACAGCGTGTTTTGTATTGCAATCGCAAGCGAGGTACCCAAAGACTCCCTTTACGAATGATGGGTTTTCTAGAGCGGGAACTATACTACTTGAGGGATTGTTCATGGAATTGTTTTTCTTTTAAGATGCCGTACATTTTGGTGGAAATAACGGACCCAGCCGGGGACAAAGAGTTGCTGGCAGTACCAGCAACCTGGGTTCAACGGCAGGACGAAAGATGCGCGTATCTTTGTTGGCCGTACGTGCAGAGTATCCGGAAGTTGCATGCACTGTTTCAAGATGAATACAGCATACCGACGGAGGTATGGGAGAAGTATGAATGTGAAATTCTATGCCGTAACATCCCATCGTTATCATCGGCCGATAAAATGATCGAAACGATGGAAATGCAGTACGAACCAAGTGAAGAAAGCATACCAAAGAAAGAGGGACCCGACGATACGAATATTGTAACCAGGCACAGAGCCCAAAGCAAACAGCAGCAGCGGTGGACAAACACGGAAGCGAACCGTAATCAAAACGATATGAAACGGAAACAGTTCGCACTGGAAAATGATCCACTGGGGGATGCTCTACCATGTCCACAGCTACTTGATCTGATGTACGAGTTGAAAAATTTAATCAAAAGCAATCAGAATGAGATAAGGAAGAAACTGAAGGAAGGATTTGGACTGGTGGAAAAGTCATTACTTTCGAAGCAAATCGAATCGAATGCCATGCAATACGCGATGGAACGCATGGAATCGAACGCATTGGGGAATGTGGCAACGAGCCCACCGGTTCCACAGTTTAAAGTTGAATTGTTAACCAAGATGGATGAGTTGGAAAAATTTGAAGAACAATTGAATGACGAGGAGTATCTGAAGAAGGTTCGCTCTTGGATCGACACTACCCTTGGGCTACAGCGAGATTCCGAGCATCGAATGCATACCATACTGGATCTGATCATATCCCGAAAGCTGTTTGCTGATTTTAGCTGGACCGGTGCCGGTAAAGAGAAGCGTGCGCTGTACGTTCACAAAAACATACTCGGATTGTTTGAGTATGCCGGTACTACTCCCATGCAACGTGCTGATCACGTTTCTGTAGAGAATTTTATGCGCAAGAAATTGCACAATTCGGCTACTAGGGTTAAGGTACTTGGCATACGCAAAAGTGTGCCCCATCGTCGAAAGCGCTTTGACATCAAGCAATCAAAGTCGTATCATGCTGTTGAAACGTTAAAGTATGTAAGTAGCGCCACAAGGTCACGTATAACGGGATCGTCTGCTACCAGCACGGCCGTACCATTGGCTGCGAAGGAAGAAGCAGAGCTCGAACAATCGTCATCATCATCTTCAGGAAGAGCATCTCCGGATAATCCGATCAGTGCGGAGTGTGTAGACATTAAGCAAGATACCGCTATGTACATGGAAGCTGTGAATGACTACGACGAATTGTGGGATTACCGAAAATTGGGCAAGTAAAAAAGCGCAAAAGTTCATACTTCGTCATCATTTGGCTCATACAGACGAAAGTAACCGTTTCAATTGTTCTTTCCTAATTGGTCGAAAGCATTTATCAAAGTAAACAACGACGATATTTACTGAGAAATTCTATTCTGGCTGGCATTTTTGACAATAGACGTTTATCGAGTTGATCGCATATCTAGTCCAGAATTAGGCTAATTGTTAGAAATAACAAAGCGACTCAAAGAAAGCAGTGCTAAATAGTACTTAACCTACATGTGCTACCGATAGTAATAAACGAACTGTATGTCGATGTAATTCATAAGTAAAAATGTACAATTAATTAGTCTGTAAATACGCGATCTTGAAAGTGGCCAAAGCTTAATTCAAACAGATTCAAGAATACAAAATAAAGTATTTTTTCGTGCAAAGACTTATTCCAAAATATTTCTTGAAAAATCCGATTATTATATCGTCTATTTCGAATAGTACGTACATCTGTGCAGGGTGGTACATTTCGCATGATACGTATTGTATGCAGGAAAATAAAACTATGTATATATTTTTCAAGCAACTGTATGTTCTTCGAATATCGCAAGTGACTGACATCTATCAAAATGCTTATTCGAAGCAACCCCAGGAGCCAAAAACAATCCAGCAGATAAACAGCGAATAAAATTAATAAGTAATGTTTTAAAATGTATGATTACGATAGGTTTCTAGTATTGGTCACACACTTCCAACAGTATGATATAGCTAGAAATAATCATCTATTCATTAAGCAATAGCAAATATTTCAAAATCCGAAACAAGCTTGTTGCATCAAAGTCGCTTCGACATTGTTAACAGCTTGTTTGTAGCTGTTTTACAATACACGCTGCCTGGGTGATGGGTTCGGAGCTTCAAACAAAAATCTCTAAACACAAACCATTCATGCTTCGAGCGAAGAAGAAAACATTTGTTGCGTTGAGAGTGAAACGATTCGTCAATTGTGCACATCGTTTGTGCTTCTGTGAAGGAATCGTTTAACAAAGGCCAACATCCCTTTGGTGGAAGATTGTTGAAGTTAGTTGAGAGCGCGTTAGTGTTTACTTTTACACGCGTTTCCGTAAGGTTCGTTTTTACTTATAAAAACCATTCATTTGGGGCTGATGTAGTAAAACGATCAGGTGTTTTTTTTTTGTATGCACAAACTCGGGCTCGGCGAGATCGGCTGGCCAATATCGGATACAGCATTGTGCTGCATGTCCCAGGATGAAATAGGGAAGGGTTCAGAATGCACATACCTTCCAGGTGCAGTGACCGTGTGCATCCAAGTGTCACCAATGTGTTGTGTATTTTGTGACAAAAAGTAATTCCATTTGCAGCCAATCTTCACCACAAGCTTTGTAAGGGAAAATCATTGCAACAAATGTGTACCGAAATTCCCTCAGTGTGTGCGTACCTCTCATGCTGGGTCGCGTTGTTCTACGGGTTACTATGGTGATAGTGTGTGATAGTGCGATTCCTTTCACCGAAAGTTGCTGCATTATTGCCATCTCAACACAGTAATCAGTAGCTGTTGTGCAATTGTGAAAAAATCTATGCTGGAATGGGAAATCTTTAACAATATTTTTATCATTGTTTTCTCTTTTTGTATTTCCACGCTTACTCCACAGCAAGTGTTTCGGTACGGTGCATCCTTGTGTGTGTTTGTGTGTGATTCGTCCGCGGAAAAGGCAAGTGCATCTAGAAAGGATGTAAAAAGAAGGGAGTGACGTGTGCCAAAAACGTCGCAGCAGGCGTTTGCATTATGTTACAGTGATGTGTTTTAAGTGCGAAATGCGTGTGTTTCGGCAAAGCGAGCTAATGGTTTGTGTGCATTAAATTATTTCGCAAAATGGTGGTAGAAAAATAACCTCGAAATTGTACATCCTGTACGCGACAGCGTGAATGCGTACGCTCGCCTATGTACGTGTGTGTGTGTGCGTGTGTGGTGCAACAAATGTGCTCGCAGCAATAGCCGGAACCCGGGCTAATGGTAATTTCTACCGTCCTAACAAAGCCGTTTCCTACGGTCAGTCATCTCCGACCAACGACAGACACAGGTGTGTCTAGATAGAACCGTATCGTTCTTCGTCCATTGTTAAAACCGCTCTAAAGTGTTGGTGACGCAGAAGGCGTGTGCAACGATGGAATGGTGTCGGGAGGAGTGTGCGCGAGCAAGCGATTAAGAAAACATGACATCAGCTGCTACCAGACAGCAGGCGACGGTAGAGAACAAGTGGCAAACAACAAAACCAATAAAAAAAGAAGGTGAAAATTCTAATCTGCCAAACAAAAGATTCGGAAAGCGTTGGACGCTGTTGGATGGGTGATGAGCAACCAGTGCTACAATCAAAGCAACCAAAGGAAATTCGGTCCGTGTTTTAGGTGGTGTTAATTAAATTTTTAGTGTCCCGTTTTGTATGTGCTAGCCAAATGGATCCATTTGGGGAAATGCAGTGCAATATTGGTGGAAGTACTCTTCAATCCACTGCTTCGGTTGATGGGCATACCGATGGCAACATGACACCCAGCTCATCTAGCATGATGAAACCCGTGGTCCAGGCGGACACACCCTCCAGTCCGAACGATCCCGAACATCAGCAGGAGAAGACGGACTGTACGCCGGAGAACTCGAAGAAAAGTGACAGCTCACCGGAAGGTGCGGATGGATTTGGTCGACTTCCGGGGCCGGATCGGGCTGCAATGGCCGGATACCGCTCCAGTATTGCCAGTGATACCGTTGCGAAGAGCCTTTCGATGCAGGAAATGTTTAAAACCGGCCGGAGTGCTAGTGAAGAACCGAGCACGAAAACATCCCAAACGGCAGCGGAAGGCAACGATGCGGCCCTCGTCGATTCGGTCCGGAATGCGTTCGCCTTTACGATCGATTTTGGTGACGGGAAAAAGCCGGTCGATTCGCAAAGACACGAAAAGATGCTGGAACGATTTCAGGCACGTCACAAGCGGGGTGTATCACTGTCCAAGCTGGAGTCTAGCTCCAGTACGTCCTCACCGTCCTCGGTACGGCAGCAGCAAGGATCGCGTGCACCGGCTAGTGTGAATTTGCCACGACGCAACAAACCGGTGGCGTACGAAACTGGTGATCAACAGTCCACCCAGCAGATGGTCATGATCGATGATGCGACCGGGCGCCCGGTTGCGGTGAAACTGAGGGAGAAAACACAGCGTTCCGTTGGGCGCGATCAGTCAGCGACCAAGCGGCACAGCTGGAGTCCACGGACGAGCATGAGCGAGATGGGAGCGGGTGGAAGAGGGCAAGAACCGGCCCCATCGAAACCGATCGCAGGAAGAACCACTAATGCGGGTCGCTTTGCACCGAAATCGGCCACGCTTGCGTTAGCACTCGAACAGCAACAGGTGGCCAATCACGAGAGGAAAGACTATTCTTACTCCAGCTCGGAATACAACGGCGAAAGTCTCGACGGCATACCGTGCCTGGAGGCACCGTTGGAAAACTTTCGCAAAGCGAAGGGCGACGGTGAGGAGGACGATGAGGTTAGCGAGACGGGCACGTACACGATCGATGGGGCCAACTATACCGAGGAGCAGAAGGAACGGATGAACATCGATCGGCTTGGATCGTCGCAGGTTGCACTGCCGCCGGAAGTGGTGGATCCCGTACCGGTCGTACCGGCCGTACGTCCAACCGACTTCCGGGAAGAGTTGGAAGTGATCGATCTGGAACGGACGACCGGAAGTGGTGCTAATGTGGGCGCAGAACGTAGAACAAATGGGCGAACGATAAAGCACGAAGAATCGTCACCGCAAGTGGCAGAAAACCGAAAGCACAACATACTGGAGGTGTCCTACTTTCACGAACCGTCACCGGCTGGTGGTGGTGGTGATAAAGGTGTTACCGGTGGGGTCGGTACGGCAGAACGCACGAAAAGCAAACAGTCGTACATCGAGAAGCTGAAATCACGCATGAAAAACATCACGCAGAAAGGCATCAGCAGTACGGGATCGAGTCGTGCTTCATCTGGCAAGCAACAGCATCGCGGTGTGATGATCGCACCGGAACTGGACTCACCGGACCAGGGTACGTTTACTTCCGTCACGACGAGCGGTATCTTGAGCGTGAAGCCGACACTGCTCGAAGCAAATCCGATTGTACCGGCACACCAAAGGAGACGCAACAGCTTGACCAAATCGCACATCGATAGCTCGGAGTATGTGCAGGGTGTTGCAAAGTTAAACATTCACGCTACCAGCTGTACGAGGGATTGTGCGGACGGAGTGGATCGAAGTGGGACGGCATCGGAACCGCCAGAAGAGGAGCTTAAAATTCTGAACTGCTACACCGACTCGGAGAAGGCACACCAGGGCGGTACAGCGCATCATCGGCTGCAGCAGTCATCGAAATCGAAGCAGGGTGGTGGTCCTGCCGATGTTAGCCCGGTGAGTTCCCGCCGGAAAACGCCCTCCGACGTGGCGGCACTAACGTCCGTAGCGACCAAGAAAGACTGGATTCAGGAGTGGGCCAAGAATGCGCGCGAATATTCCAAGTCCACCAGTCCGAAGGTGCATCCGCACGATCCACCACCGGCAACAACGGCCTACGGGACTGCGGCCGGTGGAACGGGACCGATGGTGCGAAGTTACGGTGGCGAATGTGATGGTGACGCGTCAGCCAACCGACGCAGTAGGGCCAACCAGTTCGGTTACGATTTCGATATCGATCTGACCAAAAGCGATTACTACGAGGCGAAGAAGTACGAAGAGTTTGGTGACAATCTGGACCACCGGCAGCATTATCGGGGTGTGACAGCACGCAACAACCATACGGCAAGTGGTAGTGATCCACTGGTATTTCGCACACAGCAACAACAACATCACCAGCTTACGACAACTTCACCGGACGAGGATCCGTTCCGGGAACCACCGCTCCCATACGGGATGAACGAGTTTGCGCGCACCGGTTCCCGGGGTTCCATGCGACGCTACGGCCACAATCAGCATCCATCGCCGGTAACGTCAACGGCCGCTTCCAAGCCCCCGATGAGCCCGAGCAAGATTCCGTCACCGATCGGTTCGATCGGACGGGCACGCAGCGTCAGCCGAAATCGAAGCCTGCAGGGTAGCAATTCGGTAAGTTTGGAACGAAACAGCATTGGAACGTGTAAACATAATTAGTTTTGCAAGGTGTGCTAGTTAGCGGGCCTAGTATTCCTGTACTGCTTTCTCACGGCACATGCACCTGCCCAAAAATGAACCTCGCTCTCCCTTCGCACGGGAGACCTGGTTAACGTACAACCCTGACGCCTCGGTTTTCATGGGCAGGTGAAAATGAAGTCATAATTTCGTTCGGCCCCATTTTGCGTTTGGCAGCGGATGGGTGCGCGAAACGCTAGCGCCAAACGGTACCGGAACACACGTGAAACACTATATCCTGGGTATTGGGTTTGTCTACTTTTACGGGGTTTCCAATAGATTTCATGTCCAACTTGGGGTGGGAAGCAGCTAGGAGAAGTTACTGGACAGGACGGTGCAGCAAGTGAGTGAGTCATACGTGCGACTCGAACACAGAGTGTGAAGTCACCTTCTCCTGATGTACAGTGGCCTATGGGGACAGGTATTCGTACAACCCCCACTCAAGTTTTTATTATTCTAGAATAGTTGTTTTCGGATATGTTTATTCGATTGTTTCGACCTAAATGAAGGTTAATTTGGTAGGAAAAGCTAAATCTGTATCTAGCCGAAACCTTTCGCTAGTAAACATTTGGCTTTTTAATTGATTGATTGCGGTAATTCTCTGGAATGATTCACTGCAGTTTCTTAAGCGCGGTAACTTCGTATATCCGGTATCAATTTCAATTCTATATTCCAACAAATCGATACGATTTGATCGATTTGAGATAACTCAAAGGTGTTGTTGCTTATCGGGACGCGTAGCCTAATATCACATCCACCAATACTGCTGATTAAAGGAAGTTATCAACCACGGTATATTATCCGCATTGCCTTGTTGACACCTTTAGAACGATCTAATCTGGCTAGATGATATTTTCGCCTTCCTGATTCGAATTCGAATCTTTACTGTCAGAAAAGATTACAATGATTTACTTCGTGTATTAATAGCTCTTTTGTCTGTCCTGTGTATCTTCACGATGACAAGACACTCTTGGAACGGTGTGTGGGATGCGTAATGTTCAAGGTGACGAATGTTTTCGTTGCTCTTCCCATTTCATTACATTCCCTTGCGGATTGGATCCCAAATGAGGGTACCGAACGGGCGGGTGATGGTTGGCCGACGATGGCCAATTACGGCACGAAGCCAACGTCTAGAGACGTTTCTCCTTCACAAGGTCCGGCAGCCCCAATGACACATATTTTATTTTGGTTGGTGGTGTTGGAATTTTCTTTAAGTTGGTAATTTATTCCTGTTCATTTGCACGCTGGTTGGTAGATTTTTTTCTTCTGTTTTTAATTTCTCAATGAGATTTTCCACTCTTAATGGAGTTTAGATACTGTGGAGATAAATACCACCCAACACCGTAAATGGCACTGGAATGATGTTCGAATAATATAGAAAATTGGCTTTATACTATTGATAAGCATTAGTGGCTGAGATATTTTTTTCAGTAGAGTTTCGATTAGGCTATTCGTGGGCGGGTTGTGCAAACGCTAGGAAAACATTCGCGAATGAAGCAATAAAGTTTGAAGATGCTTGAAAATACAAAATGAATGAATTAAGTTCATTCTGATGGTTGGAAATAATTGTTCCCCGTTTCTGGTTCCCATTTTCAGTTTTTATGGATACATTTCTCATTTCGCTCTGCAATGCTTGTACCTGGGGCGCATATAATTATGCTGATGTTCCACTTCGGTCTATATTTTTTTGTGTACACACGCACCTTATAATTTTAATCGGACCAGAAAATGGATTAGAATTGCACAACACTTTTGGTACAATAGGTCGCATGGAGAAAAAAAACAGTGAAGAATAAAACAGCTTCATCGGTTCCCGGGTGGAAGCATAATGGGTTAAAATGTTGATCAAATAAATTATAGAAGCACATCGCTTGGGAGATGTGTTGTGTTTTGGTGGGTTTGCCTCTGCGTTCCATTTCGATTGTCTGATCGTGGGAAATGTGCGCTAGCTTGTTAGGTGAATGAATTCGGTTGGTATTTTTAGAGGTGTGCGTTCAAATAAATATTTTAGTTAATGAAAGGGAAACCTTTTCCAGATCGTAGATTTTGTGATGTATTTTTAAAATAAATCAATTTACTTTATTGGGTACATAATCGTTATCGCACTTTCAGTAAAAAGGTTCATTCATTCAGCGGGGCTTTTGCACATTTAAATAACTCTCATGCTCAAGATTGGAAATGGAAACAAGCAGACATATGTTTATCTGTGCGATCTTACCACGTGATCGCCGAACAGGCGTGACGATCGCTTGGTATTTACACACACAGTAAATATGCAAAAACGTTACCAACCCTTCTTTTCCCATTTACCGATTGGAAGCTGCCAAACAAATGTTTTCAGCCCGGTGGTGCGATGATGAATTTTGCTTAATTTAAGCATGTTTTCTTCGCTTCATAAAGCAACAAGCGCTAGAGATGTGTATGGCGGTGGTGTATCAATAAATCAGGCAAGCTTGTTGTGCGGCTTGTACAGGAGGAGCAGAAGGAGTTCCAAATATGAAAAGTATATACGGAAAACTGCCTCCGGTGGGCGATGGAATGGGTTTTGCGAAAAAAAAAACCACCACAAGAAAACAAATAAACCATCCAATAATCCGCGTAAGAAAAATACAAAATTCAATCCAATTTCTGCTGCGGCCTGGGTGAACTTTCTCCGTCGGATTTCGCGTTTATGCTTCCGAACAAGCGAGTCGAGAGAGAGAGAGAAAGAGAGAGAAAGAGAGAAAAAACAACAACAAATGCTTTGCTACGTTTCGCCAGTTTTTAATACCACAATTAGTGAATAGTTCATCGCGCTTCACTTGCACAAACGTGTGTGTGTGTGTGTGTGTATGATACAGCGATGTTGATGCGTGTTTTCGTTTGTGTATTTTTTTTTGGCTCGTGCATCCGACGCCAGTGTCTGTGCTACAAGTTGCTTGCTTAAAACATCATCACGTGTAGCGAGAAGTACCGACTTAAAGCTTAAGTTGCTAGTATTGATACTACTACGTGCACGGATTCATTTTCACACACTTCGATAAAGCTAATGATCGGTTTGGCAGTCGGTTGAAGATGGCTGACACTAGACACATACACGTATGAGTACTTCTCTCGTCGGATGAACCACTGTGCAACTGCAACACATTCTTGTATCACGAGACTGTGCAGTGGTGGAATGGTTTCAAACCACTAGTTGAAGAAGGGTTGAATTTAAAAGGTGAAATAAAGGATTCTCAGTTGATGCTACTGTTGCTGTTACTTTGAATTAGTTTTAGTTTATTTTCTTTGAAATTATTTTGATCAATTGTTTGTTTGCATTCGTCATAATCTTAATGTCTATTGTACACTTTTAAGATTATAGAAGATCGTCTTGATCATTCGAGATCTCATTTTGGCACTGACGTTAGAGCACCTACGTCATCCGTAAACTATTTCCACTGCATAGCTCGTTCACAGCTGATCCGCCTGCTGGTACGATCAATTCTATTTTCCAACCGCAATCGATTGGGTTTCCCCTGTTCTTCTTACTGTCTGCGTCAATCCGGTCCCGGATTGTTTCCAGCTGTTTCGATCGATTTGCAGTTTCGATTTCAAACGACTCATGTTTGTTTTCTTGGAGGTTGTGTGTGTTTTTTTTTCTCTCCCCTTCATCTCCTCCGGGTTTAAGATTGTTTGGTTCATCCTTTCCCATTTTTTTTCCTTCGACAAAATTTCTCTTTCTGTAAATTGAATAAAAAAACGAAACTAATTGAAATAGGAAGTGAAGTTGGAAAGTACTGTTTTCCGACTGCTTTGTCGAAAGTGGAACACATTTTTGTTTGTTTTAATTTATTTATGCTATATTATCCACCTTGTGGCCACAGCTTTTCTCTCCCCTGCTGTAGGGTACATTTTGAGAAATATGAAGTGACAGTTTAGTAAAATATGCATGGAAAGAAACGGAATTAATTAGCGTTAGCGTTTGAAAAATGCAATTGGAATTTGGAGCATTCATCTGTGGATCTATTTGATTGTAAAGCATCTTTGCTTCGTGCCACTGGCAAGGCCATCTAGTTTTCAGGGCGATATTTCTAAGCTGGTATTTCCAGTTCGTGACCGTCTTACCGGTCGGTGCAGTAGCTTGCAACTAAAGATGTGGTTTTAGTCATCTGATTATGATGCCTTCGGGCACAGTATGTGATGGAAATTAAATAATAAATTATTGGGTTTTGTACCGGATATCAGTTGGTATGTTAACCTGTTTTGACGCTAATTTCCGTCTCTTTTTTCTAGACGATTTGGGGATAGTTTTATTCATCAAAGTTTAACAAAATTGTACTAGCCTGCAGAAATGCTGTGATAACTTCCGTGATTGACGAAGGATTACTTTGTGTTTATAGGAACATATTTATTCCGATCAATTGACGACCCTGAGAATAGCACTTGAAAACAGAATTGGTACTTCTGCGCACCAGCTCTGGGATAGTCCTAAGTACACTGTTTAGACTAATTGATTGCTTTAAGCGTAATGATTATCACACCAAACGCCGGTGGTTCCTATCTCCAGCAGGGTGTGCACGCACAAGGTACCGCTCACGCTTTGCTTAAGGGCGAGGTTTATGTTGGAATTTATGCTACAGCAATGCCGTCAGAAATATTAATGCGTTGTGTTGCTTTGTTGCTGCTACTGCCCTTGCTTCATTGATTTCTGTTTATGGGAGCAGCTCTGGGTTGTCATCCTCATTTCCTTGCTATCTTCACATCCAGCCCAATAATCGTGAAATACCACAGCCGATAGGTGTGGTCTAATTGACACACACACAAAACAAAACAAAACAGGAACTTTTGATGGATGTAACTCGTCAGGTGTAGTAGGTCGTTTGTTGGATAACGAAAAAATACTACCTAAAGTAAATAGTGAAAGCTTGAACAATAATGATGCAAAGGTCTCCAAATGTAGCTTGTTGTGCCAAAAAATATACTAAATGAAACATTGCGAAAAACTTTTCCTTTCCTTTTCCTTTTCCTTCCTGTTTCATCAACAAACAGTAGAATTGTTTGTTTTAAAATTATTCCCCAATAAACGTGCTTATTTGCGTTTGTTCAATATTAACAAGCTTCCCTGCGATATTTACATTGATAATAGTTATCTACGGCAACACAAATCCTACCTCTTCAATGGGTGCAGCATTTGCAAATTAATCGTTACCGGGCAACATGATGGAACATGACGGCACCGGTATGATGGAACGGTTTTATGAAAGGAAAGCTCAACCCCATCTAAGAAACAAATGCATTATTCATGTGATAGCTCATTTCAAATGCTTTTTTTTTACTTTTCCGCTTCTTCACCGCAGGCTGTTGAACTCACGACATCTCGTCGTAATGATTTCATCTTCGTCATCGCATCTTGATGGAATTTTTGTTTTGCTTAAGCATGAAAACTGTGCGTTAGACGCGTTTTTGTCGGAGTTTCCTTCACTGCGATGTGCGCATTGCATGTTTCTGTTTTCGGAACTCATCACAACCTGTTGTACTAATGCTTGGAATAACGAGCGGCGGTTGCATCTCGTACGAGCGAAGACATTATGGAAGATGTATGTCAAGAAATGAATGAAAACCCCAACGGGGCCGCCGTTCATGATGGTTCGTAGTTCCTTTCTCCCTGGGGGAGGTGGGTTTGGTTGGTTTTGGTGGGCCTGTGTTGATGTGTTTACCGGCGCGATTTACCGTTCGTTGCGGTTTTGTGTGCCCGATTTAATGCGAGTAAATATTGTAGGTGGCTGGAGATAGAATTTATGTGCCGGAGAATGTGCGCAGATAATTGCGAAAATAATTTAAATGCATGAAACAACATATTCAACCGAAATTTGGGAAACGAAAGTACATGGATTTTATGGACTTGTGAAAAACATATTTTACATGATTAAAACAACACAATTTTGCTTATGGCAAAGAGGAAATGGAAACCAGGTGAAGTTTGATCGCAATGGATGACTCCAACGGGATAGTTCCCTTTACCACGTTACAGTCGTTCAACGCATCCGTACAAAATTGCGATGGAAGAAACTGAGCTAAGATACTTTTAACGGTGCATGTTTCCTCTGGTTGGGAGCTAAATGTTGTTGAGTGGAAGGATGTTTTTTTTGCAGTAATTCCGGTGGCATTCAACCGCAAAACCGGTGTGAACTATAAGAAGGTTGTCAACAAATGGTAACATTTACGGATCGGCACAAGCAAACACTTGTCGAGGGACCCGATGTCTGGTTTTGGTGGATGAAGTGATGAAATTGAATTAATACTGAACGCATCACACGACCGCGGCCAGAACATATGGTGGTAATCGAAGCGGACTTTTTGAAGGAGTTTTTTTTCCTCTTTAACTTTATATCTTATTTATGTTTCGATTTAATTGTGCTACTAAATTTCGCCAAATTGTGAAAAAAATAAAATAAATTAAAACAATAATAATCCTTTGGAAATTTTTTAAAATTTTCCTTTTATTCCGTTTCGCCAATATTTGCCGTGGCAAACAGAAACCGGCACCGGAGTGGTTCCAGTAGCGGTAAATTATTATTTTCTTCCACCTCCCTAAATAAATAGCGCAAACGTAGCGTCTTCAGCGTTGGCGACACGGTCCGTGATCGTGAAAATCAAGATCACGATCAATCGGCAAAGAGTGAGTGGCTGCCGTGGGTGGGCGCACGGTTGTGGATTGGCGAGAGTCCACATGGTCCGTCCCGTAGCACGATCGCGAACGTGGAGGACATGTTGGTCCGATTGCCCCAAAATAGTTTGTCCGTTCGTTTGCAAATGTTGTGCGGTTGTATTTTTTTCTAGTACACTTTCCAACAATAGCCTTAGTGGTGTTGTTTAGTAAGAGTTTAACAATGTTTGTTTTTGCGCAACGTTACATAGCATTGATCGTTGTGGTGACTGCCATTGTACAGGATCTTACCCCATAATATTAGCGATGCCACGATTGTTAAATTAAAAGTTCAGCATTAATTAATAAATGTAAACGGCTTGTTGTACAACTTACAGTGCGCTTCCGTTTCAAGTCATGCTCTCGCTTATTGTGTTTTGTTGATATTTTTTTCTACTTTTTACAACTCCAAAACGTAGTAATATTAGTAATTGAACTACGCTACTGATATAAGATATTTGTAAATTGTAAGTTTGAGTACTTGAGTATAAATTACAATTAACCAAAGGAAAAAAAAAAGATTATCTATTCTCTTGTTCAGATTACATCCAGCTGAAATTGAATTTGATCACGATAAAAAAAGGAAGTCTATTGTGCTTTTATCGACCACGACTCTGGTCCATATTGTCGTAACGGGTGCGTCATGGTTGCATGCGCATCGGATTAATTGTGCACAAGAGCATGCGCTTCGTAAGCTACATGTGTGGGTGCTTCGGTATGTGTGTGTGTGCATAGTGCATTGGTACGCCCCCCTCTCACCCCAACTTGGTGTCTGGATCATCATGGTTCGCGGGTCGTCGATTTGATGTTTTAATTTTTGATGCATCAAGTGATAAAACGCAAACAGCTACGCTTGAATTATTCAGCAAGTGTAGCGACGAACAGCGAAGAAAATCGGATACGTCGGGCTGAAAATTGGATCGAAACTGAGCGCGATCGTGGCAGATGGGAGCAAAGCAAGGCAGTATTGAAGGCAGATTATTGCTGTTAATAGTGGCACAAGGTACCGTGCGGTGTGCACTGCTGCGCCAAGCAAATCAGTGAAAGTGAGTTAACTTTTATGATTGATGTAATCGAACACACCGCCCACGTCAAATGCCGAGAGCGCCACCGGGAGTGATGCTTTCGTTGTTTTAGTGTCCGTACCGTAGTTACTTAATAGTTTCATTTTACAAGGTTATATTATCGAACGTGCTTTCACCAACAGTTTTATCTCGCACGCTGGGTACACATTTGCTATCGCTGTTTATATTGTTATATTTGTTAAGATAACGTTAGAAATCCTCATAATGTATCTCTTCCGTTTTAGAGCAATTTACGCATTAAAAAAATTGGATAAATAAAATCTATAAAAACGTTACTTAACTTGACATTTACGACAATCCTGGCTTAAAATGATGTCGTCTACTGGCGAATTCTTAAAGTTTATACAGCTTAACTGTGGATCTGCATAAGATTACTGGGGAGCAGGTCAGTAGTTTTCCCATTAAACGAGTTGTAATGGGTTTTTGTACATTTGCGGAGACAGCTCTAGACTAACGTAGCAGCTGGACACAATGGACCGTGGGTGTTTGCTGCTCCATGACATTGATTTATGCTATTTGCCTCTTTAATGACCAAAGCTAACTGGACCACTGGCTGAGCATTGATCCGATCGTTCCGAACACGATTGTCGTTTTTTGCGTTGTCCAGCGTCCTACCAATGGAGCAGGGAACAGATTCCATATTGAGGCATTATTTGGTTCAACATGAAGTTGAGGCATGAGTCACAGTGGTCTATTCCACTTCCAATGGCTTTTAACGTGATGGCTGAGTGTAGTGACTCTTATCGGAATATTATTATCAATGTGCGAAACGTCGAGGATGTGTGCGTATGGTTATTTTTTGTTATGTCAACGACTTAAATCAATGACATTTTGTAAGTTGTGTAGGTACTCTTAATGTCTGTGGAATAATTATGCAGATGTAAAGCATTTGTATGATCTTGTGCCTCATCTTCGGATCTTACGCACCTAAGATCTTAAGATCGAAAGTCATCTGTGGATGTTTATAGCCACCATTCGTGGTAAAAACATTATATATGAGGAAAGCTATCTTATGATATCATGAAGATGCAAAAGGTATCGTGTAAATCTTCACTCTACCAGAGGTTTGTTTGGTTCATTTGTTTTAATCTAAAGCTTCTGGTTCCTTATCACAGCTTGGTGCAGTTAAACACGACGAAAGGCAACTAAACAAGGCTTCTATCCACGTGCAGCTAATTAATATGCACGCGGACGTGATGTGTTTAACGTTAGTTGCGCTATCGCCCAGTTGGAATAGTTGAGAAGGAGCTCAGTAATGTTAATATTTTGTACAATTTGTTTACAATTTTTTGTCTAATGGCTGTGTTTTGCTACGCATAAAGACTGTTCATTGTCTGCTTGACAACTTCGTGAACTCAAACGCTTCGGTTTGAATTATGCTGTGATGTACCATAATTTTCCGCGCCAGCTGATTCAGTTCTGGTCAATTTTGCACAGTTCAGTGATTCACAGCAGTTCGATTATTGGAATGACCAACTGTGTGCGGTTTGTGTTTGCGCAATAGAAATGTTACATTTGTTCTTTCTCCTTGCTTTGGTTCGCTGTGTAATTAGTCTTCGAATGTTTGATTTTACTCTAGCGCAGTGTTTCTGTTGGATTCGTTTTATCAACTTGCTCCAACGCGGAACTCACTGCGACAGCTGGTAATTTAATATTTCCTTGTTGTCTCACTGATCGTATCTTTGTTGTTTTTAATAGGCGCAGAAAAGCATATTGCACCAGAGAGCATTGTTTTATTAGTTGTACTTTTTAACGTTTAACGTTTTTATACGTTAAATACTGAATATAAAGACATCAAATCTGGGCATAATAGAATAATAATTCAACTGTGCAAAACATAAAAATTCCGCTGATGATGTTTAAAATTAGTATAAATGCGCGATAAAAGACTGACGAGCTGTTAGGCGGCATCGTCGAGAAGTCGCCGAATGGGATGCTAATTAAAACAAACTGATCTTTTGTTTTCTAATTTTCACACCGCAACAATTTATGGGCGAATTGTTAATGGAGGTCCAATTAAACGATTAGCATTATGGCGGAAATGCAACCGGGAAGCTATGCCCCGGTGTGCAATGAATGTCAAGGAAACGTCGGTGAGGGATTTTAGATTTACGTTTACATTCCATGCCTATCGTTGGATTCGTTGGACCCTTGCGATGCAGTCAAAGAAGAGGAACTCCAAAAGTTGTGTTTCTTATTTCCGTTCGGTGCCATGAGAGAAGAGCAGAAGATGCTGGTGCACTTGAAGGAGTTAAAGTGTGGGATGAATGGCGAATGGCAAAAATCCGGAACTCACTGGTACGGAAGTAATGCCACAAAACCTTCAATGAGATTGCTTGAGAGATGTAGCGTGTTCGATAGTCATTTTGTATCCAAACATTGGGAGCCGGTTTTACGGGTAAAACTATTTACTGATAAATAAGACGCTAATGAGCAAGGTTTTTTTTCGGGGTATGAAAATACTGTTTCCTAATGTTTACCTTGTTTGAAGGTCTTGCATGGTAGCGCTGTGTAGCGGATGTTGTGGCATCCAAAAAAAGGCGTAAAATTGCATACCACATTAAACTGGGCATCATTTGCATTTTGGCACTGACAGTGGTACTTTGCGTGGTGGTAAATGTTAAATTGGCGTAAAAGTATTGGCATGCGTGTCATTGGAACATTAGCAAACGTATGTGGGAGTTCTTTGCCGTTGGGTCGGCATAATTGTGTAACAAAGTTAAGGCACAAAGGTGATGAGCATGGTTATGTAAAAATTTTAAAGTGTGTTTTATTATTTTAATAATTACTTAAAACAAGTTTCTTTTTAAACAAGCTCAGTAAAGTCGGAAGCACTGAGATTTATTTTGGTGATCTATTCTATTTTCCTTGTTTTATCATCAGATCATTAAAAGGTCTCTATGTCTTACAGCCATTAGTCGCTTGTAAACTGTTTGTCATCTTCATTGAAGAAGGGACTTGATGCGATAACATCAACGACCCACCACTTCGCTCCCTGTGAAGGTCGAACCAAGTGATCAGGGTGCGATGGGGAATCATCGTCCATGGGGACACTACGGGTAGCAAAGGGGAAAAAAAAAGAAATTCATGATAGTGGCGTTGTCTCATTCAATTTCAAAATGCCAAGGACACACACCGTACGGCCTTAAAGATGACGTATGAGTGCTTTTGAAGCGTGAAATACGGGATGTTCTCTCGTTAATGATGACAAACTCGAAGGCTGTTCGTAGAGGAGGTATCTACCATTCGAACTGCCTGTGGTTGACCAAAAGGCGTAGCATATATAACGTGATAATGGAGAGTTCATGTAAATTCAATAACGCGTATCACATAGCTGTTGAATGCGTGGCGCGAACGCTAAATCTCCTTAAATGGAACTGCATCTCCATACGGTTGCCAAAGAATAAATTACTAAGGAAAAGGAATGGATTATGGGAAGTAATGTTTTACCTTTTCGGAACGATTTGTACTTTTTTGGGGAAGGAATTGTATTGTGATACAAGGTACATATTTTCGAGAAAATATTGTAGTTTGGTTGGTAGATAGGATGGGTAAAAAATATGAAAATAAATTTAAATCATCTGCCAACCAGATAAATCAAGATTTGTCTTTTCTCCTGCCTTGAAAAGATCTAAATTTAACAAGAAAATTTATTCGATGAAGAATATTTGGAGGACATCAACATTAATTCAGCAATTGGCATTGATATTCCGGTTGAAGGTTGATGTGTTTAATTGCTTGTGTCTTGTTGCCTGCTTTTGGCGCTTAAATATAACATTTAAGTGCTGTACTGGTTTACTCTGCTGTCGAACTTATGGCAGTGGTTCGAGTGGTTTGAATGCTTGCCTGAAACAACATTGCCCATTAGAGATTGAATTTCCGAAATGAAACGAGTTTCTACTAATGTCGGCACCTCTGGGAGTTCTAACATGTTAACACCCTGCTGCGAGTACTACTTCGGCAGGATTGGTGACGAGCGACGAGGCGAAACGAGAATAGTACGGATCGGTTGGTTGATGTTTTGGCATTTATTTGGCAGCGAACAGAATTTCCATGCTGCGAGTGATATTTGATGCCACCCGTTTCGTTAGCACTTTGGTGCCGAAGTGAAGTTAAAAAAGAGGTAGATAACTGCAGCCGTAGGTGAATGGTAAATGAGAAGATTTCAAATTGTATCCCACTGTGACTGAGCATTTTGAAGCGTGATGAAGCAACATGCGTCGGATAGCGTCGTGTGGTGGTCGTTTGCTGCTTTTTTGTTTATTCTCACCAGTAGCTGTAAACGCTATGCTGCCGGTTTATGTGTCAAAGCGAGAGAGAACGGGTGAGAATGTATAGCCAGGGCAGTGTGAACATCCACCAGGCAATATATCGTCAGTATGTCTAGGCCACCGGCTGATGGTTTGGTTGGCTGGTAGTTGGTAGTTTCTGGTAGTGCAGAGTTATTTATAGTATTCGCATTCGTCTAACCATTACTGTTGTAATGTGCGATAGAGCTCAGTGGCAGACGTTTGTTTATTTTAGGTTAGTTTCCACGCTAACCTTGACTGCAGGAGGGAGGAATAGCTTAGCGTATGATTGAATGTTTGAAGGCACACGTTCTGCAACATGTATCAGTTTTAAGCTTGCGGAATTGTGTTCGTTGATATGCGTGCAGAAGTATTCATAATACTATATTTCTCTGTTTAATTTTAGGATCTTTCCGGAAATGAGACGGAAATGTATCTGCAGAAAACGGCTGCCGCAATTTCAACATTGCAAAACTTGCAACGGCGTAATTCGCTGCGTAACAGCTCCTCACATCATTCTTCCAGCCCGCTGAGTCCTGCATCGCGCAAGATGTCACCAAAAGTGTCACCAATGAATTCTTTACAATCGCCTATCCATTCACCGGGGCTCAGCAGCAACAACTATGGAGACATCAATTCGCCACTATACTCACCGCAGCATCATCATCATCAGCAGCAGCGCAACAATCTGCATCATCACCAACTGCATCAGAACATTGGCGGTGGTCCTGGGCACAAGAGGAACCATTCGCTGGACGGCGGTGTGGATCCACTGACTTCGCCGACATCCTATCTGCCAAACGGAGCATCCGGTGGTGTCGGAAGCGGACATATGACGCGTAGCTTGAACACAAACACGACGAGCCCAAAGTTGGATTTCTCCAAGCGTCATCACACGCGCCACAACTCGTTCGAAGGTGTGATGTCTTCTCTGCCGCCAAAACCAGTAAAATGTTTCCAGCAATTCGACCCATCGACCGGTGCCGTGTACTACGGTGCAAATATCGGATTGCACGATGTAGATGCGGACGTCGATGAACTGGAAGATCCGGACGACTGTAAGGACTATGATGAGGAAGAATTTGAGGAGGACATCGACGACGATGATGATGATGAGGATGGGCTGAATATGAACAGCAGACAGGCTGGCGGCGGCAATATGGTTGATAGTGTAATGTCCCGACCAAGAGCGATGTCGCTGGAACCTCGGAAAAGATCGGGCGGAGTACAGCAGCATTTACCAACTTCCACCGGTGCCAAGCAACAAGTGATCGCGGCGAATCAAAAAAATGTCGCCGTTAATCGTGTTCAAAAAATGCAACCCCAGCAGCAGCAGCAGCAGCAGCAACAGCACCTTACATCACCCATTAAACGATCAAGTTCGTTCTCGGTGAAACCAAATGTGATGAAACCGGCAACACCGACAATGGCAGCTAAAACGGGAGGCCTTGCCGGTGTCAATGGTCGGTCCGTGGGTGGCTCGCGAATACAAAAGTCCGCCAGTAGCACTAGCTTTAAGAAAATGGCCGCCGGTCTGTCGGATAGTGGTGTGCAACCGCAACAGTATCATCACCATTCGGTGCAACCGCCACATCATCGCCATCAGCTGGTTATGGACCCGAACTATCCCGATGAGTTGATGCTGTACATAAACGATGGTGACGATGATGGGCTACAAATGAGGGGTTCCGATCGTAGACAGCAGGATGGATTCTCTTCCAACTCGCTCACGGATGAAGATGATGCGGTGGATGATATGGACGACGAAGATCTCGACGCGAATGGTGCCCGTATGGAAAAAGAACCGCTCACTAATACGCGATACAACAAAACGTTCCTAATGCGTATGGAACAGAATAAGAAATTGGCTGGTGGTAGTGGAGCCGTCGGAGGAGGAACGTCTGGCGGTAGCACGAAACAAAGTGGTGGTGCGGCGGCATGTCCTAACACGCCTGAGCTTCCGCGACGCGCGGTTCAGATGCGTAACGTTGGTGGTCTCGGAAGGGATCGTGCTTCAATGCCAAGGGATTCTAGTTTGAACCGCATGAAACAGGATCTGAACTTACGGAAATCTTCCACCGGACGGGAGATGCTGCTCGGTGGTAAAGGACAGCAGCAATCCACACAGTCCATTAATTCGGTATCATCGTCGGCCGCCGGTAGCGGTGGAAAGGTGCAACCGAAGTATCTCGATATATCGAAATACAAATCCTCCAACGCAGCCAATTTCCTAAAGAAGGATGAATCCAAGAGCTATCTGCTGAGACAGGAAGGTGTAAGGAAGAGTCCGAGCAGTGCGTCCGTGTCGTCCGCCATGAGCCGTACCGATCCTACACGGATGAGCGCCCGAAGCATCAAGTCTGCTAGCAGTGCAGCCAGCAAGTCTAGCGGCAGTGGCACCGGCGCTGGCGGTGTCACGAAGAAGGACCGTACGTAGTAACATAATTATTTGGCATCAGCCTGTGTATGGTGTAATATGTTTTTGTTTGCTTTATTGTTGTAGCCGTTAAAATTGCAAAGGAGCAAGAGCTCGAAATGTGGAGAAGGCGTGCGAGCTACGATCCGATGAAGGCTGCCCTCGAGGGAAAGAAGAAACAGCAAGAGGAATCAAGGCGTCTCGCTGCCGCCCAACAGCAGCAAACACAGCTGCATTCGGAACGGCAAAGTAAATCGAGTGAAAGGTTTGCTACGCTTTTGCTTTCTTCACCACACTGTCACTGTTCTTCTGTCTGTCTTTTCTATGCCCTCCTACATTTTCCCTATGTGCGATCCACATGTAGCTATATCTATGATACGTACACGATTGTGGGACATTGGTCTGATAATTTATTCAATGAGTGCTGTACTTGTAAGACTGTAAATATCTATAAAACTTTGGAAAAGTAAGCTCTGAATAGTACCTTCTATCCTTTTTATTTCACTTCCCTTGGCTCTTCTTTCACTCTGCACTGCAAATGCAAACGCTGTAAGCTTTTCTCAATTACTCTGAGTGTAATTGTTTGTTATGTTTTGTTTTTTTGTTGTTGTTTGTTAGTTGTTAAGTAAATACCAGTGAACGAATAGATAGTATTTGTTTTGTAAATATTTATATTTTTTTTAACAGTTGGTCTCGCGTGCAATTTACATCCGCTGGTTGATTTTACAGATACGTTGTTTTTTTTCGTCAATCGTTATCTCTCTTCCCCTAATCACGCAATCACCTCGACAGTAGTGTGATCAAATACTGAACGTCAATGGAAGATATGTGAGCAATGTTATCACTACTTTTGCTTTTCCGTTTCACATCATGATAACTTGATAGTGTCCAGTAAGATAAGTTACAATCAGCAAAAGTTTGTATCATCAAACAGTTGAATTTTAAATAGTTTTTTTCTCTTGTTCTTTTATTGGGTATCATTTATGACGCAATATGTATTTGTATCTTCCGGATATGTTTAAAGGTTAAATGTGTGCCTTCGGAAAAGAAAGTAGAACCATGTGCAGTTGTGTGATATTAACTTATGCATTCTGTAAACTCTACCTATTAATTGTGTTTTCCGTATATTTTTAGCTCCGTTTTGAGATCTCAGTCCTACCACAGTGGCGTCGGTAGCGCTGGCGGAGGTCGTTTGTACCAAGGTAATGTTGGTAATAGCAGTAACGTTAATTTGCGCGGTGCATATAATCAGACCCTTGGGGAACACCCAGAGAGTGGCAGTGACAACCGTTGGACGCTAACATCGACGGAATCGAGCGAGGATCTGGACGGTGATGACTACGTGAACTAAACGAAAGTTACCATCAGACGCCTTCAGTGTGGGGGAAACGACTGGAAACGACACATAAGACTATCATTTACACGTTTGGCTGCTGTAATTTATGTCGTAAAATATTAGCTTCCAAATCCGGTCATGCTCACTCTATACCCACATGCATTAGCAGTTAGTTGTATATGGTAAATAGTACGTTGCATGTGCAAAATGTTTTAGGTGCTACACTTTATAATGATTCTTTAATGTCCAACGCAAAAGCCAGACATAGCGCAAAGCAGAAATATCAACATATTGTACGGTAAAAGGGTCTATAGCCTCATACATCAGTAGAGGAACTAGGTTGAACAAATCAACTAGCAGCTTCGCCTAGTCACTGTGCAAAAAAAAAAGGTTAGGATTTCATTGTTATATGTTGCATAATTGTCATCACAGTTTGTGTTTCAAGATTTCATTTAGTTTTTAACGCATTAAAGTTAAACGCTCACTAGTATATCTTATACACATTTTTAAAATGATAAATGTAGATCAAAGCTTTCCACCGATGCATAAAGAAACGAACGGAAGAAACCATAAGCATAGGCGCATTTTACGATGAATCTTCGTATAGTGCGAATATAATCGAACACGTTATAGGCTTTTTTAGTATTGACATAAACAACCAGCGATAGTTTCGTACCTATACATGCTTTTAGGTTGATGTTACCGAGAGACAACTACAAACTCTACTGCATAACGAACGAATACACATAACGAGCATTCTAATGAGCGCGTTAGAATCTGCGAACTGTTCATTGGGACGGAAACATTCACTGATAGTAGTTTCCACTTGTTTAGTTACACATTAAAAATGTTGGGAAACTATTTGAATGTGGTCAAGCGAAATTGTATACTAGAGATGAATTGTTAATTAAATGGCCTCATTAACACTGGTTCTCGATTTTACTATGCACAGATTTCAGCACTTGTGTTAAGAGATAGTTTAGCAATAGTTAATTATTTGAAGTTTGTGTATAAGTGCTATTTCTGATGGTTTTGGTGCACTTTTTAGCTTTAGCTTGTGATCTTTATTACAATTTTGATTCAGCAAGCTTATATGCAGTGGCTTGAAACGATGTTAACGATGCACCAAAACAGACAGCGTAAAACAATGTTATTACGCATTGAACAAACGGTCAGTGTTCTTTGTCTAGGGCGAGGTGAATCTCTAGCAAAGAAAGAAAACGAACGCGAAACGACAAGAGAAAATAGCACTGTTTAAAAGTTTCAGTTATTCCCTCCATCGAATATTGCACACGTTAATACTCTCGTAGAAATAGGTGTTTCATTTGTTTCGTTTACGTTTTATGAAAGTTATTCTCCTTATGAAGAGAGATTAGCAAAAAATATTCGTTTCTGCTGAGTGAGATCATTGGTTATCCTTTTGTTAGGTACAGTATAATGTGCATCACTAATTTGCCACAATGTTACCAATGTACCGAGATGCTAGAAAGTAGTTTTATAAAACGAAGAATAGGCGCCTTCAATGATTTCCCTTATTATGTGTTTTTATAGCTCATATCTATCGCTCCAACTTATTCAACTCGATGCAGAATGGAATAGTGCGAAGGAAAACGAACGCAAGCCAAAAGTGGTACATTGCGTTTTACTATGGTGGTGATGGTGCGGGCATAAATCCAAATAGTTCCGATGCTGCCACACAAACGAACTGAAACACAAATAAAAAGTAGTCATATTTAGGGATGAACACTGAGGTGAAGCTATGCAGACGGCAAGCATACGGTGAATGAAAGCGCGAATGTAAGAATGACTTTGAATGATCGAAATAATTTTGTTTTAATTTTTAGTAGTAGCAGCGAACGGGTGCTTAGCATAACGGGGGGTGCGTAAGGTTTCTTTTTTGTTATGTACGATCGAAGGACGAGACAAACGAATGTGATGTTGTTAGGAAATGCACCATGAGTGGGATAATGTGAGATTAAATCGACCTAGAATAGGACATTAGCGTGTAGGTCATGTATGTTACAGACTTTTGTTTCGTATCTCCTTTTCGTAGCAAGAATCACAATATGAAGTGATGTAAGTATTAGGACCGTATAACAAAAGAAACCAAGGAAACGAAGCAAATAATGCAAAGTCGAACGAGCCAGAAAATCGATTTTCACACAGTGTGAATTGTGTTAGCTTACATGATATAATCAATATCCATGCAATCAAAATAATTCAAAGCGTATGACCGATACATTAAAACCCATTCTCTTAACCACATTGATAAAAGAACTGTAATACATCTTGAACGATTATATATCTTTTTGTATCGCCAGGTTGTAGGATACTTACTTTGAGCAGATATTAGCCAACCATACGCAGAAACAAGCAATAGCAAAACGTAGCCAGGAAGAAGATAATGCATCATATTCAGTCACCGTGCATATACCGTGAGCGTATATCTGGAAGCATAATTATCACAACATAACCGGCCAACCAAATTGCGTCACATAAGCATATTTTTAGCATACACAAACATCATCAGCAAAGCGCGAAAGAGCAAACATATTTGCCTCATTTTATACAGGACCGCAAATTTGAAAATATATTAAACTATGTTTTTTTTTTACGGTAGCTTTAATTCCGTTAATGTATTTTTGGTGATTTACAGTAAGAGTAGTATGATGCAAATAGTCACCTTTTTCGATGCCGATTTCGAGAACAGAAGAAAATACATGTTTATGCAGTATTGAAATATTATTTCAAGTTAATGAAAGTGTGTATCTTTGTTACTTACTTACCTGACATCAGATGACGCGTGTTCGGTTTGGTTTGTGCAAACAGGGTTGAGTTTGTTTTGTAGTTGTTTAATTTTCGAACTAATGGTTTATTGTATATTAATTTTCCATTACGGTATTGTTTTAGTTAACATTAACATAATTGTTTCTTACAGCATTAACGTATTCATGAACGAAAACGCACTACGCTGTAGCATTTGCGTTGCATGTACTAAGGAAACGAAGGGTGAAGAAAAAACGGATCGTAATAGAGGAGTCAACCGGTGTTTTGCGTTGTTGAACCCCCGCTAGAGTTGCAGCGTGTTTTAAACACATTGTTGCCTTAACCAATATGTAACTTTCACATAAAATGAACGATCGATTAGAAGTAACATGGAAGCAACGGTAGACGACAGAGCGAAATGTGTGCGTTAACGATGGCGAACGACATATAGACAGTATAATTTGTATCATGTGTTAATAGCAGCAGATGGCGTGAATTCTTAGATATTCTACTTACTTCTAGTAACTTAATTGCAAAAACACAAACGAACCATTTGTTACTTATTGTTTGTGTGTTTTGGTTTTTCGCTGATTATTCGCGTTTAAAATACGTACACGCGTTTCGAACACGCGCGTTCTGTTGCCTTGAAAGGTAGAAGGAGGAAAACTGTACGATATTTACTGGAATGTTACTGGAATGTTACAACTTTGTCAACGATAATTTTACGCACCGACAACGACACCGAGATATGTTTTGGGAACTGTTGCACGGGGATTTTTGTTTTTTTTTTTTGCTTCCATTCTTTAGTCGATTCATTCTTTCATTTTCCACGTTGCAACAGTGTTGTGAGTGTTTTTAACGTTCGTAAAGAGGTGCGCTCATATTAATGGACTAATGGACCGGAGTTTCAAGACATGTCGATTCTGTACGGAATAGTGGGTGAGAAAAATGACGAATTGAGAAAAATAACACGCCGACACGTGTACGTACGTATGTGCATTGCCCTTCTCACCGTGCTATATGTACAGCAGAAATGTTCGTGCAGTAATTAATAATGCAATCCGTCCCATACTGTTGTTGCACGCTGGCCGCGCATGCTGCTGTTTGCGCCCTATGAACGGTGTGTAAACTGTCGAATGTACAGTGTGTGTGTATGTGCGCGATTGTTTCGGGGGAAAAAAGTAGGACACCTTCATGTTGAAAGGAATAATACTCATGTAAGCATCAACCATTCTCTCCAAATCTCCGTCTAAACGTTTTGTCCGATCTTCTTGCTTGGTTGGCTCAATCAGCTGCACCATTTCATTAACACCGCAATCTCTATCCGCATATATATATATATAGTTTGGTTGTAAGTAGTTGCTTTCTTCTGCATTCTGTCCGTTTTGTTTGACCCTTTGTTGTTGTTTGTTTTTTTTTTTTAATATCATGTTCATGAACGTTTCATAAATTTACTTAATCACACGATTATATCATTAAAATGAAAATGGAAGACATTTTTTTAACGCTGTTGCCTGCGCTAGCCGTTTGCTTGTTTCTTGTTTTTTCTTATGCGTTTTCTTTTCATCGGTATGTGTATATATAATATAATTCTATATCCACGCCTCTTCTAACACGCTCGATCTGTTTCCTTGCTTGGTTTTTTTCTTTGTTTGGTTTCAATTCTCTCGCACTTCGATACCTTTCCGCATGTTTCGTTAATTATTCTTTACGCTTTTGTATGCTTTTTTGTCACATACCCACGTGTGTGTAAATTTATGTATGTATATATTTTGTTAATGTAGTTATAACTTTTCACGTTTGTTTATGCCTAAAACACAGTAAATAGATCGCGCTTGCACTGTAGAGCTAAGACTTGTTAAGACTTTGCTGCAATGGTGTAGCCATTTTTGCTCTCATGTGGTGCAGCGGCTTTGCATGTTTTTAATGTGTTTTGATTTGCCAAATTATAACCAGAGTTAGCTTTTTAAGTTTCCATCCATTTCTCCATCCTTTTATCCTGATTGTTGTAGTAGAAGTGAGAAATAACAAAAAAAATCCAGACTGTTCCTTTTTTTCACGTATTTCGCGTCAAATAAGTGTGCTCTTGTTGCTTGTTTCGTATCCGTTCTACTGCTTTTGGCCACGATAGAACAGTCTCTGACCCGCTCACACTTCTCTCTCTCTCTCTCTCTCTCTCTCTCTCTCTCTCTCTCTCTCTCGATTGACGCCGAACGCCTTAAGCCATGGTTCCGTACTGGAACTTCTTAACTTTGAAGTATCTGTAATAGAATGGAAGTTATATGAGCAACCTGCAGCGCCATCTTCGCACCATCTGTCGCTACTCACCTCCACAGACCGTATCCGACGACGGTGCAAACCGTGGCAACGGCCAACGTAGAACCGACCGCTATCGGTGCCGTTTCGTCACGATACGTGCCGGTGGCACTGCACTGGAACGTTGGACCCCAGGCATTGCCCGCCTTGTACATGAAGCTTTGCATCCGCAGCTCGCGCAGATACAGCTTAGCGAGATGGCCCGACTTGTCGTTCTCGTCCTGGGCGAACATCGTGATCGTGACCTCGTTGTCACAGGTGTACGACTTGCCGACCGGTGTCGGGAAGAGCAGTGTACCCGGCGGGGTGGAAAGCTTCACATCCAGCCCCGGGCGGTCGATGTGCTCGAACAGCTTGTTCGATGAGGAGTACGCCAGATCGACACTGTTCACGTACCAGCGCTCGCCGCCGGGCGTTTTCGAGAAGTAGATGTTGACGGTGAAACCCTTCCAGGCCATCGTGATACGTGATTCGTCCTCCCAGCATTCGCCGGATATGTCCATTTGGTCCGGCAGGAAGGTATCGGCCTCCTGTTGATGGTAAGTAACAAAGGGATTAAGTTCTAGTTTCTTAAAAGTTAAAAAAAAACCCTCCTTTCATGTCTCATTTTCGATCGATGATGATAAAGTAGAGTGGCGGAAAAAGGTATAAAGGCAGAACATATTTTTTTCACCTTATCTTAACCTAAAGTTTGATCGCCAATGACTAAAATATAGCAAGAAATATTGTCTTTGGTCGATAGGCTGTACATTATTAAAAAACGTACAGTTTTCTGTTAAGATTGCTTGTTTAAATCGGAAAATGATTTGATCGAAAAATAACCAATCGGTAATAAGGAGTTTGAATGGACTGCCAGAACGTCTATTTGCCTAAAACTTATGCCATTCCTCATACTGTTTGAGAATGAAATAGATAAAAAAAATTTATTTTTTTACATTATTGTGCTGCTTGTCATGTTCCTCTGTTTTGTCTTTGCCAAACCGACTTATCAATCGGTTGAAAATTAGAAAAACCGTGTTTTTAAACTTATTTCCAGTTTGTAACAGTAAGGAACATAACTTAACTAACCTCCTTTTGAATTAAAATTAAAGAGCAAACGTTACATGCTGAACAGTGTCACTCAACAGGTGTGTGTACACTGAACATTTTACACTAATTGCCGCACGCCTTGATTACACGCACAATTTCACGGGTCGTTAAATGTTCCTTCATGCAGCGCGGAAGACATCCACTGTACGTTAGACGAGTTGCATTCCTTCGTATTGGTGGAAGTTACGTCCAGATGGGGCCAGTTTACACTACTACTACTACTACTACTACTAATATTGGTACTTACCTTATCCTCATTGTACTTATCACGGTACTGAATGCTCAGCAGAGCATCGGTCTGAATCAGTATGCACGTTGCGCCACTCGCACCATTCAGACGGTACAGCGACAGGGATGACGGTACAGCGGTGGCCTGCGGAGAGGGAAAGAAGGAAAAGAGGAAAAAGACAGTTAGAGAGAAACGTCAAACGTCGTCGTGCCGTCACATGATGGAAAATTTGGCCACTGCGAGCGAAAAGCCTGTTTTTTTTTTGGTTTATTACCGTTGCGAAAGAAGCGAAACGTGGTGGGATGCCGTGGGGCGAAAAAAAGGGCACACGGAACCCAACCCCACACCACGACCACCACTATAGCACCCAGCGTGTGTGGGTGGTGAGCAAGAAAATCGATATCCAAACGCTACAAGTTCTTTGCAAAAGGGAAGAGATGCCAACATTCATTCATAAAAAAAAGGACGTCGGGAAGTTATTGATGGGACGTTTGATGGGAATACTACTGGGGGAACTGTTTGTTTTTTTTTCCTCCCTTTTTAGAGCACCGAGCGAATTCATCATTTTACGTACCGAACTGGACGTGGGCTTCATGGTGTACTTTGTAATGCGTGGTTTCTTTGTCGAGAGTCCTTCCAGCTGCAGTGTGCTGCTAAGGTGCAGCAACGTAGCTAGAAAAGGGACAAGAAAGAAAAGGATGTTTTGCACGACGATAATATGCACGTTTGTTCACGTAACACAGGGCATGCGGTTGCTTACCGAAAATTAACGCCCTCAGGTAAAGCAACTCCTTACGGGAAAACATCGTCTATTTCGTCTGTTGGGCCTTTAAGTTGCACTTTTCCCGTTTTTTTTTTGTCGTTACTTTTTCTTGCGACTCCCAATCTCACCACACCGAAAGCACAATTTTTACACACTTTAATTTCGTTTCGAGGCAAACACTAACTAAACGTTTAACGTTTTTGCCCGTCGACAGGTGTCCACCTTTGCATAACGCTGTCGAACAATGAGCAGCTTGTCAGCAGCCAGTACACCCCCGACGGTACCAAAAGGTGTCACGGTCGTGTTCGCCAGTTCGCCGTGCAGAATGGGAATGTGCTTGGTGGGCAAAACAAACGTGCAGATAAAAGGAACACATGCGCACTGAGGGCCACTGGCGAATCCGAACGGCGGATATTTACGGCGAAACGGAACCATTGGTAAGGGGTGGGAGGGCTTAGTGAGGCGAAAAAGACGTGATTGGACATCGTAGAGTGTTGAATAGCTCCACTAATGCTGTGAAGCCTGCATAACAACACGGCCAGTGTAAGGATATGACCAACTGTCAGTTTGAATTTTACGCTCGCGTGAAATATTTCACGGTGAAACGTTTCATAGCCGAACAGTTTTGGAGCGCGAAGCAGAAAGTTTACGTTTTATATAAGTTAGCTAATATTTTATACTAATTAGACTAATATTTTAAAAAGTGATTGCTACTGTACATTAACTAAAGAAGCTTCAATGTTTCTCTCATTTTTCCCTTTTGACAGTGATTTGAACTAAATGTAAGATGGACCTGGTAATTATTCTCCCTAATTATAGATCCGTACCTAATATTTATGATCTTTTAAAAAGCTTTTAGCACCTTTTAGACAGTTTTTAATTGTTTTTGCCGAAAGTGTAAGCCTATATAAAGGTGATGTTTTCATGATTTCAACAGCCATTTGCAATGTCTATTATCGTGTGGAATACTTATCTATTGCTGGTGGTTTCATTAGCATTGGCAGCCATCCAGGATGGCAAACCATTTCTCCAACGTTTCATAGAAGATGGCTTTAATACGTCGGCTATTAATGTGGTTTACTTCATTACCAGCAACGGTGCCGATAGTATGCTTTACCGGGGAAGCTTTCCACGTGTTCTAATTCCCGCGCTGGAGGATCAATCGAAGAAGATGAGAAGCAAGAATGCGTTTTTACAAATTGCGGCACAGTCTTTGGTGGTAATCGACGCACGGAAGGAACCAGTGGTGAGTACGAAATTTAACCTAATTGAAATGCTTTCCCCTTTTTTTAAATATTGACTTTTGTTTGCTTATTGCTTACCCGTAGGAAGAGAGACTCTGTTTGATTTACTTGCTGAAGGAGATGCATCGTATCCACAATCCCGGGAGTAATAAATTTCTACTGTTGGTTAGTCAAGCATTCCATGAGCACTCGGATGCATCAGCTAATCTGATGTACCTGCAGGATGGGCTTATCAACATGGGCGTTGGTTACACGGTGATACTATCCTATGACAAGGCCAATTTCTCCAACGATCCCGTACTGATGACCCGTATCAGCTTCGGTCATAAAATCACCACCAGTGTGACGCGTTTCGTCAGCTTCCGACCCATGTTCCGGCTGGACATACGTTCGCTGGACGGATTGCGCATTACCGGCGTGCTGTACAACTTTTTCCCCTTTAGCTACATCACACCGAGCGGGCAATGGGCCGGTACGGATTTCCACATGTGGAACGTGATGGCAATGCAGTTGCGTTTGCGACTAAAGCTCATACATGCCAAGCCGGGTACGATGTATATTGGTGGTGCATTTTCGCCGGCCATGCGGAACATGTCGGTCAATTTTATTGCTACACGCGATGTGTTCGTTTTCGACGGTGCAGAGAAGATACTGCTTTCGTCGCGGGACCATTTCAGCTTGATCGTACCCAAGCCGGTGACGTTGAATCTGATTGATGCGCTGTTACAACCGTTTCGAAGGGAAGTTTGGATAATGGTGGGCGTTCTGGTGAGCATTCGGGTACTGATCGCTCATCTGCCGGACGTTGTGACGCTGCTGGACAGGCTTGGCACAGTGCACGATCGTTTGCACCACATCCTGACGACCGATTATCCGTGGTTCGGATGGATGAAGCTAGCGTGGAATGTGCTAACGTTTCTGCTTATCGAGGCATATCTGGCGCAGGTCACGTCGTTTCTACTCACCTTGCGGTACATTGAAGGACCGAAAACCTTGGACGAATTTCTGGCATCAAACATTTTAATTGTGGCACCATCGCTACAGACACACTCATTGGTGCATGTGGACTCCGTCCGAAAGGCTCTGCTGATAGCACGGTTTGTTAAACGCACCCAGGCAGAATTGACCCGTCCGGATCTGGCCGACGCGTACGTGGAGCTCCGAAGTCGCGTCATGTTCCTGTCGTACGGCACGGAACCGATCGATCCGGTTACGGGAAAGCGCAACTATTACATCCTAAACGAACCGCTGGCGGATGTACGTTTTCAGTACAGCTTCGCGAAACAAACTGCCTTCATGATGGTGGCCAAATCGTGTTTCCTTTGGTATGAGGAGAATGGCATGAGGATGCACACGGATGATTTGGTCGAACGGTGGGCCAAGATCCTGCACGTCCGTAAGCAGCACGGCATCAATGGGACTGTGTTGGGATTTTCCGATCTAAATTCACTGTGGATTTGCACGGTCGTGGGTTGGTGCGTAAGCGGATTGGTGTTGCTTGTTGAACGTGTCCTGCACTCACGGGTGCGCAATCGACGAGTGAAGAAAGTTTTTTACATTAGACATTTTACACCTTTTTAAATGTTGTGTGCATGTGTATTGTCGTGTGTTGATTAAATCATCTAAGTGGACCTTTTTTAGAACTCACCCCAGATCTGGCTTTGCAGCTCACCACACCGTTGCTGGCGCTTGTTTATGAAATAAAAAAAGAAATTAGCACTTTATCGATGTACAACCAATAATAATTCTAAATGATGCTTGATGCTGAACTTGAGATCATTCCGTATTATTGGAATATATTATTAGTTTGTTCTGTTCTTTAATATCCTCAATGTAGAAGACGATATCCGCGAGCGAAACGTCATGTTGCTCCCGAAATAAATCATCTACTAATAGCTGTTAGTATCACATACTATCAAACACATGCGTGCGAGCGATCGACGGAGTAAGCGTGTACGATGATACAATCCGTCATCTCTTTCCATCCAACCAACGTAGCACAGTGTGCACAATAACTATACGAGGTCGTGGATTTGGACCTCCTATCAAGATCTTTGAAAGCATGACCTGTAAACTATTGGTTTGTAACAAACAGAGTTATTTAAATTATTAGCTAAATTACTTAATAATATATTATGGAAAAATAAAGGAAAAGAGACTTTATATAATTCTCTTTATATATAATTATCTATTCTCAATATTGCTTGAAATGCACCCACACACACACGTGTTTCAATTTACCTCCATACCAACAACTGATCGCCTTCTCGCTGCTCGCGGTGAGTGTAATGATTTATTATGTGCGGATGAACGGTGTTACATTTCACCAGCAGACAAGTGGCGCTTCAGTGTTAAAACCATTTTTCCAACGTAGAAAAGTGTGCCTCAAAAGCGCATTCACAAGATCATGCTTAATAACGGCTACCTTTTCTTGTTCCCAGCCCGACTCGCCTAGACATGGAGCGATATTTCCCTTTTAAACACACAACACAGTACTCCTTCGTGTTACCATTCTTTTTTAACAAAACCTTTCCCGTACGACCATTGTGTCCAACAGTTCATTAGTTTAACCCGAGCACGATGAAAAAAAAGCATCAGAAACTCCGTTCCAATGTTCGGGCCAATGTGTAATGTGAGTGTCTAAAGGGGGAAAACAAAAACCGAGGGAAAGAAAAACTGTTTTCCCGCCAGCTACGGGTAGAAGTGAAAAATAAATATCACTCCCTATGGTGATGATTTATTGCACCATCCTATTAATCAGTAGACCGCGGACATGATGGTTTACGGCGAGTTCGTTACAAACTTGCGACCAATTAGTGAAAATATTACACAAGCAATAATAATAATCACACCAGGTTGGTAAAAGGGAATGCTTTCCATTATAGCAAAATAGAAGGTGTTGTTGTTGTCCTTTTTGGGAGTATTTGTTTTGTGGGGGTGGGGGTTCTTTTTAGTAAAAAAAGACTAAAGTTTCGTCAACTTCGCTTACATTCGCTTAGAAGAAAGAGACGTTTTCTTGTGAAAAACCAAAGTGAATTGCATGTGATCATCTCCCACGACCACGATAATGGTACACACAAGTAGGCGACGCTTTGAGAAGCTCATGCTGCTGCGATTTTGTAAACTCTCACCCGGCGGGTATGCTTGCTTTTTCTTTTCTTGCTTTCACGGCAGGAACCAAAACGCAGCAGGACACGGTTGCGCATTTTCTTCGGTGTGTTGCGTATCACGCACGGTGCGCACATATGCTTTACACTGCTACCCACAATCACCAATGGGAAGCTGCTTTATCACTTTCGTTTCGTACGACGACGGGGTACGGGTACGTTGTGTGGCATAAATATACTTTTAAGGACAATTAACCATAATCCTCGCAAAGGCAAAGCGGTCTATGAAGGGTACGGCCGAAGGTATAAGCGTGTGTTTGTGTGTATGTTGTAATCCGCAAATTATGCGATCAGCTACCGTGTGTGTGTGTGTGTGTGTGTACACACGGATGCATCTGGCTCCATCAGGGTGTGAACATTGCATTCCTGTTTGCGAATAACACAGCAGCACACTTGGGAATGCTGGTGTCTGGAATGAATGGGTATAAAAGAAAGCAACAACCAACACATCACAGTGTGAATCGATATTTGTTATTGCAGCAAAATGGACCTTTTTTTTTTGGTTCGCACCAACAATAGCGCAGATCGAAGCTATTGAATCATTTTTAAAGACCCCTCGATAGGGCAAGTGTGGGCACACGGGTGTGGAATGATGATGTGTTGAGGGACAAACTTTGTAAAATGTCACCCAAAATTTGATTTGCATTCAAAACATCGAAATGAAGAAATTCATCAATGAATCATCGCAACGTTGCATCCCGATCGGAGGATGGAGCATGGAACAATGTACGGTAAACCAATATTTTGGTTGTTCCAGTTTTATTCTTTTCGTGTGTTCAATAAAAGTATGTTTGTATGTTTTCTGGTGGTGCAAGCAAAAGAATCCAAGGGAAAACAATGCTTTCAAGTGCTTTTCTAACCTAAACCATTGCTTCTTCTCATCTCTCCCATACTTGGTTTTGATCCTTTTTGGTAACGTTTATAAAAAGAAAAACGAAAAGCACATCGTACGGCTGTCGAATCCGTCGGTGTTTAGCTAAAACCGGAGCAGGTCACCAGCACACCAGGGGATTAGCTAACAGGCGGCCACCACCAACACGTACGGATTAACATTCTTGCTCTCCTGCTTGCGCTTTCTCCGCCGAAGATCTTCGTCCATCTAATGACGAAACGTTTCTTGTCTTTTTACCTTTCTTCGGTCTAATTTTGCCACTGACCCATAAAAAAAGGTCCATCCGTCCGAGTGATGTCCGTGTTGTCCTTGTTGTGATCCTTTCGGGACGATACAGTCATTTTCCCCACTATACAGTGCGACTGCGTGGCCGGAAATGTCTTGGAATAGATAAGCAAACAGAAACACGATCATGTTTTGTCGCACCTCTACCCAAGTTCGGCGATCGTATCTGGACGCGGTGTGCAAATATTCGTGCTGGTCTGGTTGCTAATTCTGCTACCTCCTGGAAGGTGAGCGAGTGCCTTATCGCATCAAACGCTTGATGGAGTATGATCGCATCTGGTCGGGATGAACGTTCATCGCAACCTGGTCCGAACATCTTGATATTGAGGCTTACGATACAAATCAACACCTTTGGGAGTACGGGCCTGTACGGGACCGGGCCTTACTTTAAGCTCACTTTAAGGCTAAATGCAGACAAACGCCAAACCCTCAAACCGAGCGTGTGTAATCTGATTTTCCATCTAACCTTCGGCACCCCAATCGCGCGAGTCGTTCGTGGATGATTTTCCAATCACGCTTCTTGCATTTGCCATCGTTTGCCCTCCCGAATTCGCCCTAACGAATGGAATAAATCTGAAGTATTGTATTACCACATTACGCTACGGAGACTCCTACCTAAGGGAGGGAGTATTAAAAAAAAAGCATGAGTTTTCCCACACCAAAGCCACTTGAATTTATCTACTTAAACTAAGCAAATAATTATCTCTCCTGGGGTTTTTGGAAGCGAAAAACAAACCAATAAAGGGTAGGTCTCTAGGTTTTTTTTGTCCAGGCCCAGCAACCGTAGAAAGAACAACTCGCTAGCACTGTAAAGTGTAATTGGCCATCCAATTAATTCAATTAACAGTACAAACGCCAATGCCTTTTTGCTATCGGTGCCATGTGCCAGCGTTTAATCCACCACGTGTGGCGTTGCTAGGGAAACAATTTGGCTACCAAGTTACGACGACCTTACCTGTCGCATCTACAGTGATGAGTTCAAAGATACGATAGCTTTCATAGAGGCGAAAGGCGTGAACGCCTCTTTAATACGCAGCGGCTAAAAAGGGTACAGTGTCAGGCGTGTATTTGAACGTAATCCTACACTTTTGACAGTTATTTTAACAATTTCAAAAGGCAATAATAAATAACTTTTCATGACAAATTGCTTAAAAAAGCTGAAATCTTTTGCTGAAAGACCTTCGTATCCTTAGCGACTAGTGATGGGACGGTTTATATCAAATAATAGCCGATGTTGAAATTAAGGCCGAAATCAAACTCAAAATGACTCATTTGTCTTGCGTCTGAGCTGATCAAAGTTGTGCAAATGGATTTTCAACAAATTTTACTACTATTTAGCTACCTTTTTCTTAAATTCATCTTTGGTATCGTGTTATTTTTCCCCTAAGAAGAGGAAAACAACCAAAACGCTTGTTTTCAACGTGTTTACAGCAGCCTGCCAGATTTGTTGCTCCTGGCAACCGTAAACTGCTTTGATGTCTCCCGTTCGACATCACACGGATTCGGCGGAGGTGTTGAATGAAGGGAAGCTAGAAGCCACCATCTCACACCTCACATCCCGCCAATCACGGAACGATCCGACGTTCCGCATAGTCTCTCGATGACGTACGACCTGTTCCCGTAATCTGACCCAACCCGGGGTTAACAACAAAAAAAAAAGAAAAAACAAACCATTCCGGAACGAATCGACGGATCGAGTACTTTTAAATTCCCCTCTTCACAACAGAGCATTCAAACAAAACTGGCCACGAGATGGCGAGCGGTTGAGATGCACAAAGTGTAGATTTGTTTAATTAAAATCGGATTCCCCGTTCTCCGAGCGCTTGTCGAGCGACCGTTGGTGACGGTTAGCATCTTGCCCAAATTAAGTCTCTGGAGAGTTTGAAGGACGTGATAGGACTTTATGCGTCGAATAGGCGAACAAATTCTCTGATCGCTCTGTTGCATTCCGTACGCCAGCTAAAACTGAATAGACCCGTTGGACGCTGCATAGACTCGCTCTAGCAATGTGGACGCGGCCACTGACTGATGCTTGCGTTTGCTTGTCCTTGCCGTGATTCTATGGCCGTGTGAAATGAGGTGTTAAATTACGGCAAAATCCTCTTCTGCAACGTTTGCAACGCGGCAGCAGGAAGGCGAACAGAACAGGATACGGAAAGGTGTTAGGACGAATCAAATGACATAGACCCTCGGGCGATGCGAGCAATTCTGTCATTCGTTACTCTTGGCGCTCGACGACGCATCAACGAATCGGTGTCGGTGATCGGGCTTAAGAAGATCCAGGTGGGGTTTAAATGTGCTGGATATGCCGGATGCTGTCATCGTTTAATAAGTTTAGTTTCAAAGGGGCTATTTTATAAATAAGATGAAAAAAAAAAAACATATGTTTAGATCTTAAAGTAGTCTTGAGTTTATACTTGTATGAGTAATTATACTGAACATATGGATCTATATTAAAATATTTTTATATTTCTAATATTATTAATAAATCAAGATATACGGTCTGGTCGTTCTTCAGTGAATAGATAAAAAAATAAATAATAATAATAAATCCTGCATCCATTCGAACTGATAATTCAGTGCCTTTTCTTAGCTAAGCATTGTCCAATTATTAGGAAAAAATCTTGTTTAAATTTAAAATAATTATGATTTGAAAATTATTTGAAAATTCTTCCCATGAAAGAAATCTGTCCAGGAACAATAAAAAAGTAATGTCTAGAAACACGTAAATTTAAATTACTCACAAAAAGTTTTTGTTTTTATAGTTACGTCCTGCACTGTATAAGCGGATCGTATACCAAGAGGATTAATTGTACTTTCCCTATCTATTTTGATTTCGATAGTATTGTGATGCTAGTAACAAGTAGTGAAAGATCGCGTGATCTTTTGGTAACGTGCGAAAACGAGAAAGATAAACGAAATACATAAAAAAGGAGTGTGTTATCGCTTTCGTCGTATGATCTCTAAGCTGCTAAAACAGTTGAAAGATACTAGCCGTTTCATCCGTTCATTCTTAAACACTTGAAAATGTTCTGATAGCGACAGCTAATCAAAGATCTTTTATCAAGAGCTTTGCTAACATGGGAAAAAGGCACATCCTCACACTGGCATTACAGTGATTAGTGTTAAATTTCTGCACCTTAAATACCCTAACGATCAGCGAACCTCGTCGAAATGTAATCCCCATCTTGATACTGCTTATTATATTTATCATTTATATTATTCCTATACGTTTGTTTACACTACACGGGTCCTCAAACTCTCTCCAAACAGAATGTACAGGACTAATGACCTTTTCTTCACATCATTCTGCCACGCTTGCACTTGATTGAAGCTCCTCTTAATGAAGATGTCGCCCGTACTTCTGCGCATTTCATCACAAAAATTCCATTGTTTTGCTAAGCATTACAAACTTAAGTCACACACTCTTGAGTGAGTGTGCGTCCCGTCCCGTCCGGGACTCATCGACCATTCCCGTATCACCCGGCTGGTACGAAGGCTTTTGCTCCAATCAGCAATATTTTGCGTGTCGTGCAAAGTGTCAATCTGTGTTTTGGAGGACGTCCGCCACGTTTCGTTGCGTCCGGTTTCGGGGCGCACAAACCGCGCCTATAACATAAACAATCCGAGCTCCCTCTGAGTTTCAAGATCGTTTTCCAGTGGCGTCTTCCGTCCGGTTCGTTCGTGTTTCGCTCGGTCCGTGCAAACGGGGCAATGCAAAGAAGTGAAGAATGTATCCAGACTTGCGTTGCGAGGTTGGTACTGCAGTATGGCCACCAAAACGGATCACATTCTAACCGAGCACAGTCGGAGCCGTAATGGTTTGCTCCCACGATAGACCGAACGGCCGATGAAACTGGACGGATACGATCGACATTGGATATGTCATTTGTTGTGTCTCCACGGCGACGATCGCTAAAGGTTGTATGATCTTACGGTCATACGAATTTTATAATTACTTGATGAAGTTTTTCCGGAAATATAGGGACTCAATGCACTTCAAAATGGTCTGCAGAGACTAAGAAACTCTTTGAGATTCTCATTATCAATACTTCAATCAAGAAAGATAAGAAATGTCCTTCTTCTTGAAGAAAACATTTCAAAACACTTCAAAAGCACTACTAGCCGTCGGTAAATATTGCAAACAAATTGCTGATCTATTGCCTTTTTTGCCCCTCCTGTTCCGTACCCGGCGTTTATTCCTTCGTACCGTGCCGACCTTCACGACACAGTGTCAAAGTCATGCTGTTTCATAACTTTTGCACAAACAAATAACAAATACTGTTCGTGGCAGTCCCCGGCCGGAATATTCTGGTGCACTTGAACGCGTTCCGAATGCAATCGGTGACACGTGTTTGTAGGGCAGTACTGGATGAAAAGGGGTTTTTTGGTGAATTTGAAATCGTCCGTCAGGTGAAAGACGCCCAAGACGCTCGCTAGTTGTCCACTCAGCAGGAGAGAAAACTCGAAAAAATTGAAACTCGAACGAGAAATGTGACTCCGGGACAGGCTGGATCATAGGAACCACCGGTGCGCCTTTTTGTCCGTGTGTTTTGGAATGGTTTGGCGTATTGCAACTGTGTACGAAAATAAAAAAATCATCAAAACGGCTAACTTGGATGGCTATTTAGGGTACGTTCGCGTAGCGCGCAATCACGTTCGCCTACTGTGCGAAAATTTGACTCCCTGCTAGCCCCTACTGCAATTAATTAGGTGGCTAAGAAAAGCGGGAAGTTTTCTTACCTGGTAGTACCTACTCTTCTTTAGAGGCACTTGTGTAACGGGACTTGCCATTTCCACCCTGTACCTGTGTGTCTGGCTTTGTAAAATGTCATTGCGCAATTTACAAAACACAAAAAAGGCCCCATTTTAACGATTGGGGACAAATGTTGTGTACGGTTTGGCTTACCGAAGGCGCTTCTTATTGCTGAATTACGCATTTTGTATATGGTGAGTTGGTGGGTAATATTCCGTTCCTGGAATACTGATATGGTTACCAGACAGGCCGTCTTCCGTTTAAGACGGAATGATGAATAAATAGCTCCAGGAAGAGCGGATAGGCCACACCCTTCGGAAAGGCAAACCGGAACCACACACTAGGAACACGCACCCGGCGAATATGCCTCCATTGCGCAGGACAAGTTTTTTTGTTGTTGGTCGCTTGGTCCACCACTAACCAGACGAGAGGAAGGCGTGAAGAAGTGCTCAAAATTGTGTTCACTTTCGTGGTGGTCTTTCGGGGCGCGACGATGCTCCTTCCGTAAATTTGGAGGAAATCTTGCCGTGACGATGGACGGCCATCGTCGTGCATGGAGTTGCTTCGCCCGAACTCGACGATAAATCAATGGAGAAATATGAGTCGGCAAAGTCGTTGAAACGCTTGTGCCGTTATTCGTGGACAGCTTATTGCGTTTTTGAAGGACAGAGAGCGAGTTATGCGGTGTGTGTGTGTGTCTGCAATTTATTTAAAACACAGCACAAGGAACCATTTAATCAACAGGCTAATAAAGTGTTATGGATGGATTTAACAATTAAGGTAAAAAGAAAACACACATCTTTTAAGATGCGCTTTAAAGCACACTAACGGCGACCTTTGCGGAACTCCTCCTCGAACGGATGATGCGGATGGCCGAAGCTGAACGATTCCGGACAGATGCGTCCATTTCGTTCCAGTGCTGCAAGCTGTTGCATGTCCTCACTATCCAGCTCAAAACCAAACACGTCCGCATTGGAAGCAATGCGCTGTTTGCTGACCGACTTCGGTATAACCACATTGCCCAGCTGAATCTGGTAGCGTATCAACACCTGGGCGGGAGATTTGGAGTGCTTCTGGGCAAGCTTTTGCAAAACAGGATCCTCCATCAGAATGGGGTCGTCCTGCTTAACCCAGGGCCGGGCCGGTGATCCAAGTGGACTGTAAGCCGTTACGGTGATACCCTGCGCCCGGCAGAACTCACCCAAACTGGCCTGATGCAGATACGGATGGCATTCGATTTGGTTGGTAACAGGCGCTATACGAGCCACGTTCAAAACTCGCTGCACTTGACGGGCGTTAAAGTTGGACAGTCCGATATTACGTACGAGTCCCGCCTCAACCAGCCGTTCCATTGCTGCCCAAGTGTCGACGTAGTCAGCGTCGGAAAAGTGGACACGCTTGCCATCCGTGCGAAGCGGGAACAGTACGTCACCTTCACGGTATGCCACTGGCCAGTGGATCAAGTATAGATCGAGATATTTGAGGTTAAGATTGCGAAGCGTCACCTGCAGTGCTCCTTTTACTAAATCCGGTCGATGATATGTGTTCCACAGTTTGCTCGTGACGAACAAATCCTCGCTAGAAAGAGCGGGTAAAATTAATCACTAACACTAGTCGCCTTAACAACCTCAACTTGACGATGACGCACCGTTTGACGTTTCCTTGTGCGATTTTGGCACCAATACCAGCGCCTACTTCGTGCTCGTTCTCATACACGTGAGCACAGTCGATGTGACGATAGCCGACATCGATCGCATCTTGCACCGCTTGGGTAACCTGCCCCGGCGGAGACTGAAAAGAAAGATGGACGTTTGAACAATCGTTGCTACATAGCAGGCTGCACCAGGACTTACGTTCCACGTGCCGAGACCGAGCACTGGTACGGCGGTTCCATTTTTAAAGAACACTTTCGGAATTTTCGACGCCATCGTGGGAAGATAAATATTAGTGAAGGGCTAACGACGGGCAGTTCTTAACTCGCCGCAGTTTAGCAGATGACTGAGATCGGCAAACATTGGGACGGTGCATTTGATGTGATTATGGCACGAAGCCAAATTTGGTTGGCAAAATTACAACAAATTAATGTTCGTGACGTATTTATGACGAGAAAGGTGAATGTGCAATGAACAAAGATGTTTGTTGTTTACATGTTTATACTATATTTTTTCACAATTAATTTACGATTATTGACTATCGAGTAAGCTGTTTTACCAAATTTGGCGTTCCATTCCCAACATAATAAAAGCGTATTACAGAAAAAAGATTAAAAATCAAGTGAAAAATGTCCATTTTATGTTTGATTCATCCATTCATCCTTGTCCATCGATGAGCAGGTTGTCGTTAGAGGTGCCACTATGTGGGTCATAAATTTAAATGTTGTAGTCAGCAAACACAGGTTAAACATATAGTTTTGTTTACCATACCGCCTGACAGGTACTACCTTTTTAAGTATTAAAAGTAAATTTATTTGTTTATAAGCTAAATCATTGCAAACTTCTTTCAAACATTTTTCTATAACAAAAACTTGTCAGCCATTTCATTCTTTAGAAAAAATACTCCAATAGGCGCCCCTGCTCGTTATTTCACATTGTTCTGGTGCTGTATTTTAGAGCAGAAAATTGCAGTTCATTAAAATAATCACTTATGGGCGTGTATCACTTTCCGAGTTTGCCCGAAGGCTCCACAGCCTCTGGGGTTATTGTTTTGTTACACACCGGAATTACTTAGATAAAAAAAACTTACCTAATAAATTCCAGCTGGTTTCGTTGCCAAAGCATCAATTTTTGTGTGTATTTTTTTTTCTTTGCTTCCCGAATAGCAACGCGTCGGCAACGGCCGCTTCCGGATTGATGGAAAAAATAATAGTACAATAATTTGTATGATTAAAATTATAAACAAGCTGAACAACGAGGGTACGCGCGAAAGAATAGCCCTCCGCAGGCATCCTTAAAATGGGCGGAGCTAACAACAGCAGTGTCCTTTGGTGTTTGTACACCGTGCCCAATGTTCTCCATCTCGCTCTGAGTTGCGAAAAACATTGCACAACATGCGCAGCATGGAAAAAAACATTATCATTACCATGGTAACCGTTTAACGCACCGTCCGGTACAGCGTTTGCTAGGATGATGCAGAATTTAAATTGCGAGACTTTTGTTTCGAAATTTAATATCAACTTGTGTGTTTAATCTACAATAATCTTATTTTTTAAACAATTATTGTATTAGTAATAGTTAAATTTTTTGATGACATTCTTAACCAATCTGAGAAACACTGCATTTCCTTCGCTATTTGCATTCCGCACCATTTTCTTCCTTTATGTTGAGCATATTTCATCATTCCCTCTTATTCTCCTCTCTCTTTCTCTCTCTCTTTCTTTCTCTTTCTATCGCTCTCTCTCTCTCCGTTACTCGATGCTGGTAGTAGTTTAAGGATTTTCCATTCGCACATCATAGGCCGTTTATGCTGAGCGACATAAAATTGTTGTAAGCTGACCCGTCACAGCCGCCGAGTCGGAAGCCAGAAGAAGAAACAAAAAAAAGTAGCAGACAACAATATGTTGAGCATGGTATCAGAAGCGAGACAGAGAGAACATGGGATGGCTGTGTTCGGTCGGGTTTGCGGGTTCCAACCCTTGCAAGGAGGTGCCTGCAAAACCATGTTCTTTACGCGTTTATGAATGAAGAGCTACCGATCGCAGAGGAAGGAGAAAGAAGGGAAGGGCCCGGGGGGGCAGCATTAGGGTAGCAAACTCCCTTTTTCAATTTCGGAGGTGCGGTCTTTGGTTCAGTATGCAATTTCGCGTCGATCGGTGCGGTTCCAGTTGTGTGCGGCGGTCACAGGCTCTCCGGTGTGACAGATGGAATGGTGTTTTATTTAAAGTAGCTCCACTAATTACTGTGCGGTGAAGAGTTTTACAAAACAGTGCTGTCGTGCGTGAATGTGATTAAATTGTTTTTAGGAAAGAAAGTTAATTTTAATTCTCCGAATCATTCAAACAATTCAAAAGGATCTGTGATTGAATCCAGTGTCATGCTGAAGAAATTGTGCTGAAAGTGTATAAACATGAGAGAAAACAGTTAATTCGCAATATATTAATCAAAGTTGGATCGTAACATTACATTGCACAACAAGGTGAACCAAATCGGTTAACGGTGAAGGTGAATCAAAACAATGGATACCTCAGGATTATCGCCACTAGCCGATCTGGACTCCAGTTCTGGTGGCTCGGACGGCGTCGGCGGATTCAACCATGGGCAAAACATTTACATGAACCAAGGTAGTTCGTTTAATTGTGATACTATTTAAGCTCCAAATAAGTGCTTTGAAACAATTCATTGAAAATGTTAATATATCCTTTGGAGGTAGTTTTGGGAAATTGGATATTAATTCTAGCTATCTGTTGTTGAGATCTGCTCAATTTCCTTATTTATTCAGTACGATCTTTTTTTTACGCGGGGCAGCTCGGTGGTGTATTTGGAAACGGCGCTAGTCCCTAACACGACCGGACCGGGTTCAAATCCCATTCGGACCGTCCCCCCCGTTAGTGAGCACTGACTAAGCAACTACGTGGTATCTAATAGTCTAGTAAGCCATTTGATGGCCGGCATGACCGAGTAGGTCGTTAAGCCAAAGAGAGAGAGAGAGAGATCTTTTTTTTACAGAAATAAATATAATCAAGATTATGCTATATCATATCCAGTTTACATATCAAATTTACAAAATTTGGCAAGTCTATGTTTTTTAAAGTACTATTTTGTTGAAAGTATTTACTTTTTTGTTAGTCATGTTACGCAAATGTTTATGCTTGAATTGTACTTTTTTAAATCTTTCTTTGAGGTCTTAAGCACTCCAGCGTTTAGATTTCTGGATTAATATTCAAAAGAACTCGATCAACAAGAAAAGAAATCTGCTAGATTATTAAGTGGAAATGATCATAAATATTACCAAACAAAACGTTAAATAAAAGCTGCCGTTTTTTTTGTTTGTTATAGTACTGGTAATTGGTAATATAATAGTAAGATTTTCACACACGTTTTGCCCCGATCGGCAACGATCTGTCATCACTATTATTCCCACTAATTATGCTGCACTGATTCCCCATCCGCACGTACGATCCGTCGTACGGCGACAATGTACCGTGCGTTGGCCACGCTCGTCTGATGATCTCTGTTTTTGTTTAACGACTTCTTACTTTGAAATGCGATTCCTCGCCAGCGATCGACAGCATTATTACCAGCCGGGACGACCGGTCAAGATCGTCGTTTCCGAATGTAAATAAACTAAGAGCGAAAGCGAAAACAGTAGCGTTCCAGTGATGTGTGGTACAGCAAGAAGCATTAATACATTAGCGCAAGAGGTACACGCAGCATGCTAGAGCATGAAACATAAAACATAACGTGCACGCACACGTACAGTTTCGTCGAAGCAGTAACGATCGGACGATAGTTTTGCAGATTCTTTTTTTTTTCTCTCAATTTCCCCCACACCTTATTGGAAATGGCCAACCGAACGCGATCCCTTTTCTTGCCGATGATTGGTGAATCGGCGAGTTTTTTTTAATGGTTTGTTCTGCAGTGGAATGTGTTAAAAATGGTAAAACAAAACAATCAGCTAACGTGACTAACATGCGATAAACATTGCACCAGCTCGGACAATCGGGCACTTCCGGCGGGGATGGAAATACATGATACTACTTCCGTTAGAGGATACTGCATCCGTTGAAACATGATCGCGATGAAGTTGACGCTCCACGAAACATTCTATCTTGTTAATTGTTGTGAAAGATGATAAGAATTATTTATGTAAAGTAGGGATGTGTAAATCAATACAATTCTAGTAAATGGGTTGATATACATTCGTCTTCTGCATCTAGTGGTTTAATGGATCCATTGAAGTAATAAATTTATAGTTATTTTTATGCAACAGATTTAATGGTCGCACAAAACTAATTCTTTAATTTATAAGTTTTATTTAAAAAAAAAGCATTGTTCAATAGACTTTATTACTCGGAGTTTGTCCGACGTTCATATACACGCAGAGATCGTCGTTTATCGCCAGACTTTGCAGTGTACTCTACCGGCAAATGAGTATTTCGACACTTTTGGAATGTTGTAAATTATTGCAAGTATTCTTGCAAAGGTACTGTTCTCTCCTATCGTGAGGATAAGCACAGAATTGACCGTGGATTTTGGAGTTCCAATATGTTTCGCTTGGTTTCGTGCTTAAATAATAAACCCAATTTTGCAATGAAAACTCGATCTTCTTAAAATATTTGTGAATAACCTGTGGCACTTCAAAGTGAAATTTAATACTTCAGAAGATTTATAAGCGGATTGTTGGTTTTAGGCTCTCACTGAATAGGGGAGGAAGATGAAATTATAAGCAGCTCATACTTACATACTTATTAGGGATTGCAAACTGCAGAACGCCGATTTATATACTTTCGAGCAACTGCAGCAGCTAATTTCGTAAGGCTCCAATATCAATTTAGACACCTACCGTAACACCTTAATCCTCCTTAGTAACTTCTTAATCCTGCAAACACTTTGCAGCTAATCAAAATTAATCAAAAATTGCAAGTTACGTCCCTTTTTAATCGGATCCTCAATTGTTATGCTCCTAATATCTCAGAAAATAAATAACAAATAAAGCAGACTGTTCAATTTAAGGGTGATAAGGTGTCGTGGACTAGATTGTGTATCGAGGGACATTGTTGTTTTCAAATGTTTGAACGTAAATGGGACGTAGAGATAAGATTTTTCAAGATTTTTCAAAGTGCTTTCCGAATGCTTAAATGATTCTCGAAATCTTCCGTCATAAATTTTATACTATAATGTCTTTTCCTAATCTTCGCACAGCATACCGTGAGAATCAAAACCCGATCAAGACGCTGTTTTTCTCCGATAAGCTGCAAGAATTCACCGACAAGGAACCGTACCAGCAGGAGCGAAAGTATCACGAAAACAGCTACAGTCACATGAAAGTAGGACCGCCGGGACAGGTGCAACATACGGGTGACATTATTTACTATGCCAGTGAGTGTCGTGTGCAGTTGAATGTTTGTTGTCTTTGGTGAGATAATATTAATCTTTACTTTTTCCCACAACCAGGCAAACCCATGAGTGAAGGATCGCCGGGCAGTGTGCTGGTGAACGGGAGCAGCACTAATGGCAGCACCGGAAGCAATGGGAGTAGTCTTCTCACTGTTCCGAACACTTCCGTGGATGGTGTTGTCGTCTCGAATGGTCTTCCATCGTGTGGTGCATTGACACGGACCGATAACAACAACAGTTCCTACCTACAATCGTTGCAACCTCCAGCACACCCACCACCTCATGCACCACCCTCCTCAGCATCCACGGTACATCCGCTTGGGGTAGCGAATGGAGCCGGAGATCTCGAGCGCAAATGCTTCAGCTTTAGTCCCGATCAGATCCAGTGCATGTGCGAGGCCCTGCAGCAGGAAGGCGATCTGGAGAAGTTGGCCACCTTCCTGTGGAGCCTATCGCCGAGCGATCTGATCAGTGGCAACGAGAGCCTTTTGCGGGCGCGTGCCCTGGTCGCCTACCATCGCGGCCTCTACCATGAGCTGTACGCCGTGCTGGAGTCGCACTTCTTCTCGCCGAAGTACCACGCCGATCTGCAGGCGCTCTGGTTCAAGGCGCACTATCGCGAGGCGGAAAAGGTCCGGGGCCGTCCGCTCGGTGCGGTGGACAAGTATCGGTTGCGCAAGAAGTACCCGCTGCCGAAGACGATCTGGGACGGCGAGGAGACGGTGTACTGCTTCAAGGAGAAGAGTCGCAACGCGCTGAAGGACTGCTACACCCGCAACCGCTACCCGACGCCGGACGAGAAGAAGACGCTGGCGAAAAAGACGGGCCTCACGCTGACGCAAGTGTCCAACTGGTTTAAGAACCGTCGCCAGCGGGACCGAACGCCACAGAGCAGTCGACCGTAAGTGTTTCGAATGCAACATGTGTGCGGGAACAACGGGCGTAACTTGATCGCGTATCGGTCCGGAAATGGCAGTGGACAGTTTGCGCAAAGGGAGTTATTGCATCTTCGACACGGGCACGGCAATTCGGGTATGGACGGTTCTTTTTAAGAAAACCGTTTGGCAGTTGCACAAAGCTGACCATAACACTTCTCGCAGGCTATTACCAGCGATCATTCAGGATATAAGGATCCTAAAACACATGTTTTCACTCTCGGTCGGCTTGGATGCACTGGTTGTCTGTGTTACGGTCTGTGAGGCAAACTGATTATTCCGAAAGGATCGCTTGGAAGTTTTCTTTTTATGTTCGGTACCCTTCGGGATGCTGTGGGACACACCATGTAGGACGATAAATTATGACGTCAAGGATGTTTTTTCTGCTCATTAACGATCCCGAGTGCCTTCTTGGAGTGTCTTGTGAATAGCGGACGTCAGAAGGGCGTGAAGTTACCCGTTTTTCTATGCTTTCTATGTTGCATTTGAAGGATATAAGCTGCATCACATCTTTTCTTACAGCTCTCGCTGCTCGCGACACGGCGAAGAAGGACTTGTACTTATTAATTAGAAACAACTTTTAACAGTCCCAAGCGTTCCAGCAACTTGCCGTATTTATGGTTGACTGATTTTAGTGGCTTTAAAAAAAAAAGACACACACAGTCCCGGTGGAGATGAAAACGCCCGATAATGGTACGCAGTGGCGTACATCATTTGGTTCCCTGCGGCATCGTATTAGCCGAATATTAAGATGCAAAAGTGCTACCTTGATCCAACAAAACTGCACCTTTGCACCGTGCTGGTGCCCTTAAAGGTGCCGCACCCGGTTCACGCCTAATGGTGCTGCCTAATTATGGTGCTGCACCGCGCAGATCGTACGTTCGTTGAACTTTCGCGTTGGATATTGCGCGTTTTTGATTCCCGAATTGATCTTCGTGTGAGAACGCTTTGGGTTGTGTTTTGGTTTATGAAGCATTTGAAGATTTTTGATGCTACGTTTGCAACATTATTCAATCTGTATCGTTCACTTTCTCTCTTACCTTCTGTGTTTTCGATTAATTTCAGTGATCTGATGATGTCGGTACTGCCGGTCACACCGGACCAGATGGACGGTAGCTATCAGCGGCTGTTTAATGTGGCCAATTATGGACCTGCGCACGGTTATCACGCAAATGATATGTACGCGGTGCAGTAGGCCAATCCGTGGCATCTCCCTGGCGCGGCGGCACTTATTCCGAAAAGGCGTTCGCGTGCGCCCATTTGAATGCCGTGCTGCTGCTGCTGCTGATCCTGGTGCAGCGATTTCGACGACGGGTGGATCACTTTGTGATAGGTTGTATTTTATACCGACTGGTGTATGTGTGTGTTATGTTGCGCGAAGCTTGTTGTCCATCTTGCTCACACTTCCGAAGGAATTATCTGTAAATAGCAGGAAGATGTTGCAGGTTCGCGGATTCGTCCTCTTATGGCGAAGGATTGCCTGTGAAAAGGTACTACTGTAAATAATCTAAATCATTGTTTATACGACGAGAGACAAACAAGACGCCAGTGAAATGTAAATCTTATAGTAAGGAAGGATAATAACATTAACACTTATAAAAGAAGGAACGATAGTAGAGCGATCGTTCAAGCGATCGAAAAGCAAGTTGTACATAAATGAATGGATGCTCGTTTCAAATAAACAAAAGCAAATAATGTAAAATAACATTACGTTTGTGGTCTACTTTATTTATTAAGCGTTATGAGATTGTATTAGAATAATGAGAAAAACCAACTTCCTTATAAGTTTTGCAATATTAAGTACAGTGCAACTTTGTAACATGAAAATTTTGCTATATTAGACTAAATGAATTTGAAAGTAATTTATAAATAAAATTTTAGATAATTTTTAAAGTAAGAGAACACATTTAGACTAGTTATTTGCCAATTATTACAAAATTAATCAAAATTAGACAATTTCAGAATAAAGAATAAATATTTCAAATGGTGTGAGGTTAATCCGTTTCGTTTGAAATTACCACAGTTGAACTCATTGCGAAGCTTCTGAAAGCTTTCAATGTTGATTTTCATTGAAATATTTCAGCACGTGTGAATGATTCAACGTGACACATTTCAATTCAAAATAGATCCGCTGAGTGCGGTGCTGAAAGCGCAAAGTTTGTAAATTTGAATTGTTAGATATTTAAAAAATATAGGAAAACTACAATACTCTTATTTATTAAAAGGTAAAAAATATAATTATATGCAAAATATGCAAAATATTTCCACATAATTTCATTTTTTTTTTACAAATCGGTTAAATCTTTGTTCACAAAGGCATTATTATATAATCTTACGCATCAATTCCATCACGAAAGGATGCCTTTATGATGCCAAAATAGAAAGAAAAAACACACATTAAAAAAGGAGCCAATAATCATCCCTGTTGCTTCACTGGGGCGGTAACGTTAACGCCTTACCCGGCAGCAGTATGCCAACAATGCCAACTGTCAGTGGAAATGAAAACCGAAAAACTTATGCTCCAGTGTCCGTGTGTGTGGCATTCGTTTTTTCGATTTTATTTTTATTCGCTTTCCACCAACTACAGCCACATCCTTCGTTGTTGTAGGGAACAAATGCCCCATTGGCTTTACGACCTTTTTTTTACGGTACGCCAAAATGGACGAGGATGGGAAAAAAGGGCAACAGTCCGGCTGGGCTCTGCCCGTTCCGTTGAAAAAACTAAACCAAAATTCAAACCACCGAAACCGACCGAATGTTTTATTGCCCCATCGGTCGATCGGGACGGAGGAAAAACCGTCCAATTTTGGGATGGGGGATTGGCTGAGTAGTTCCCGGAAGGAAGGAAGCCGTACTGTGCTAAAAGACGGTTTCCGAGTAGAGTCGGCAGGAATTTTTATCCACAAATAGGAAAAGTCGTCAAATCGTACTAGCGGTCACTAAAGGAAGTCAGTCACTTACGTGTGCTGTCTCATTTTCGCTTACGGTATGCCGAAATCGGTGGAATGATAATGTTCCACCTACATGCGGTGCGCCATCCCTTCTCAGTTTACTGAAGGAAACGAAAGAAAGCCGAACAAAGCCAAAGACGCAACGACATTGAACCTCAATAAGCTTAAAGCAACAACCAACAGTTTGTAGGATTTGCTGGTGGCAAATTTACGAACTGAAGACATAAACTGTTTAGCACCCTTTTTTATTATTCCTAGGCGATTTGAAGGTGTCCTAGGCGTGATACTGTTCCTACGGTTGGCATCGATAATGAACATTTTAGATGTGCATCGGAACGGTCATGATACTCAGCGCATGGTGCTGAATCGTGACGATAATGATGATGAAAATGGAAACGGTTCAAACCTTAATCTCGGGAAGGCGAATCTCTTTATAGCGACCGTAGAAGCTGGCGTTCGGCGGAAGCAACGAGAATGTTCAAGTGAACCCATTACACTGTGTAAGTGAGCATAAAATGTAAATGATTAGTCGTAGTTCGTATGCGTGAACACACAACGAATCCGGTAGATTAGTGAGGGAATAGTTTAGTAGCTTGTTTGCTCGGTTGTAAATGGATTGGATTGAAATTGGCGTAAAACAAAGGTAAAAGTAATTTAATGGAAATATAACGACATTAGCAGTATTTGTTAATTATTTTTGTGATTTAATTTAGAATAATATTCTAATATATGGTTATAGCATAAATTACGCCAATCACTGCTTATTCCATCAAGTACGAAATTGTAGTGGAACATCGATTATCCTCACTCTTCTAAAATCCCATCCTTGCCGGATAAGCGAATGGTACGGATAAGCGAATGGTACGGATAAGCGAATGGTACGGATAAGCGAATAGGTTTTATAGTTAATATGTCAAACCAGCTTTGGAACTGTCATATCCGAGTTGCACGGATAATCGGTCACTCGGGAAAAATGTCAAACATCATTTAATTAAATTAAAGCAAAAGTTCACTTAGTAAACATGTTTTTATATTTCTTAACTCCTTTCTATGTTTTACATAAAATTGTGTTTTCCAAAAGAAAAGGTGTTCTCGCTTCCGGTTCGATTATTCTTAGGTTTCTCATTATTCTTACACAGAAAAAAACCCTTTCTTGCGAGAAACAAGCGGAACCGAGTATACTGTAGTTTTAATTAAATTAATGATTCTTTGCAAGTCGATTCCGTTTGTTTTCGGCTTTTCGCAAAAGCATGCCTTTAATTATGGATCCACGTATTTTTTGGATTTTATTTGTCGTCGCTGCTTTGTTCGAGATGATCTTTATATCCTCTCCGTCCAGAAAGAGGGTGAAATATTAGAATGCTGCAAAAACTCCCAACAGGAACAGTTTTCGTTTTGTTTGGTTATTCCTTTTGGAGGATTTTTTTGGGCTCTTTCGTACTACACAAAGCTGCCATTAGAATTATGCTTCCCGGATGGAAGCCTTGTTTGTCCAACGTTGGTAAGCTTTGATTTGACTGTTGAAAGATATCTAGTCTTTGTTTCGAGCGCTACCAAAGCGCAAGGATAAATCGCTTCTTGCTGGCAGTATTTATCTTTGCAATTCTTGTTGGTTTGGCCCGACAAACTGCATTCAGGTCAGGGAAGGATTGAAAGGAATTCTTTGTATGGTATTCTTTTCTTCCCGGAGATCCTTCGTTCCGTCGCACATTTTCTCCTTTTCCCGCTATTTAAATGCATCCTCAAAAAAAAAAAAGCAATGAAAATGATGAAAAATGCAATAGCGTTGGAAATTTGGCACCTTCTCCGGGGACACTACTCAAAACCGACTACCCTTTCACGGTGTATGATAAATTTCGCTGCTGGTACCTCAACGTAAATAATCTCTTCTCGAGGTCTCGCACTTTGGTCCCGCAGCAGCTCAGCGAATGGGCAGCTGGCAACCGGTTTTAGTGGTGGCTGGATTCCATTAAATCAGTGCACGGAAGATTGGAACCGATTACGTGAAATCGATACAAATCGGTCGGATCTTTTTCGGCGATTGCAGTAAAAGCCCGCGATTGACCTGGAGCAATCGCTGTGTTTGCTTTTATTATTTCCTCATAGATTAATGCTTTCACGATGATCTATATGCACACATTTGGGAGCTGAAGCTGCGTGAAAATCCGCGGCGGTAATAAATTTTTTTCGCTCAGATTATTTTTGTTTCACTCTTTTTTTACAATCAATCTTAAACTTTTTACACTCAGTGGTATACTTTTAAGCTCGTAAAATAGCGCACTACAGGGTTAAGCGAGCTGCTGGATGTGATCGGTGATTTACGATTCTACCGGCAATTATCTGGATTTGTTAAACATTTACTGCTGCACGGCTCGTAAAGTGCGTTGAAGCGTAAGGATTGCGTAATTATCGTAAGATTGATTAGCGATAGGCAGCAAAAATCAGAAGCCGGAAGAAGTGAGCTGGCCTGCAAAAGTGGGCTACAAAAAATACCCAAACAAAAAAAAAAGTAACAACTGTGGCGTAAAATGTTAACATCTGTTTTATCCTCCCCTTGAGTTTGACACTGGCAACAGGGAAACATAATTCATAGCGCTTTTAAATGCCCATCGCGAGGAAATGATAAGGAAAGCTTTAAAGATTAGGAAGGATTATAGCATTTGTTTATTGCTTTTCTACTGAAAGTTTGGTTTTATTTTGAAATTGAATGCAAGGCAGCTGTGTTTTAGTATTACTTTTAGTACTTAAAGATAATTTCGGTTTATCCGTGCTGGTTTATAGCAAATGACAGTTCAAGCCCGCATTTTGACATATCAAGTCCAAACTCAATGACGTCAAAACAGAAAATGTTCAAAACGCCGTTTTGTTTGTTTAAAATTGAAAGTAAAAGATTAAATAATCCTTAAAATGCCTAAAAAAGAATTTAAGAAGACATTTGCGTTATCATACAATTCTATGAATAAAACTTACTGTAAAGTTTGTTTCTATTAAATATTTTCTTGTTTAAGTATATGTTTATACAAAACATACGGTAAACATATCAAACAATTATTATCTGTACTGTGCAATGATATGCTTCCGGTGGCTGTGTCGTCTGTGTATCCGGTGTGCTTTCGTTAGCCAAATTTGTGATCCCGCATCGAAACGAATTTTTCTTGCTCAAAGCTTTACGAATGTGTCTCCGGTCTCCGTTCTGGGCGGCTAGCAATTTCACATCGAGCAGACACAGCATTGCCACTTCCGTCGATTGGTCTGTCGTTGTTTCTGTCAGCATCGGGGTTGCGCATCGGATTGACTTGCATATGCATTCCAATCCATTCCAATTGGTAACGAACACTAAACCGTACACCGCCACTGCATGTGAACCGCTCTGTTTTTTTTTCTGTTATACGAGTTATACGCTCGAACCACAGCAAAGCTAAAGGTTGAACACAGTATTTCCGTCCTGTGGTGATGAGCTCTTTTGAGGTTTGTTCGCGTTATGGTGCAATTTTCTTCAGCAGGGCCACCCTCTGCTGCTGCTGTGGTGCATTATTATTTGACAATTTTCTTCCATCCGCGAGTGTACTTGCTTCGATAGAGTGCTTCGCTTTGCTTATTTCCGCAGTTTCGACGGATCAAGGTTTTTCGGTTGGTGAAATGTGAATACTAAAAGAAGCGTACGCGAAGTAAACATTTTTATGCACGCCGAAGCCGGAAGTGAATGAAAGGCAGGTGTATGGGGCTCTCTTTATCCAAAAAGATAGATAGTAAAAAAGGGATATAAATCAGGACATCTTGAGCATAGAGATTTGGAATACTTCTGAAGGAGCGTAGGTATTGGAAGATTCCGAAGAAGCGGTTTGTTTATGCGGGTTGTTTCATTTCTTAGAATATTTAACTATTCGCTGGCTTCTCCGGTGCATAGTGTACAGGGCAATAATACAGTTTTCGATGGGGATTTGAAAAAAATAATATTTCACCTAAAAATACATTCTATTTAATGGAATTTCAACTGCCTTCTACCATGAGTTATGCAAATTTAGATTTTTCCGTGAAAATTTTATTTTTTTGACTGACTTTTCATAAATAGGTTTGCTTAGGCTCTTCGAACATGCTGATAGCATGTGTTTCCCTTTACTCCATCATATTTTGTATTCATTATATCAATAATAATGTTTATAATTTTAAAGAACACTTATAACTTCCTATCTTTCACGCAAATAACATAAAAAAATAGAAATACAAATTATTCTGCAGTTTTATATCGACCCTGCGTACGCTGCAGCTTTGTTGAGCCAATCCAACGCACTTTATGCATTCGCCCAGCATACCAGACCACAAAGACGTGCACACCATATCCGCTGCAGATAAGCACAGCGATGAAAAGTCTTTACTATCGCCACACTTCCGGGCGCATCGCGGCGGAAGCAGAAACGGTCCAGCACGAATCCATTGGATTGCTCCGTACAGGGTACGCTATAATGTTCGGATAAAGTTCGCTCATGGCCATCGTCCATTGCAGTCGCATGTCGAAGAGTTTAAGCTCACCAGCGCGTACCGGTACACGTCTTGACAGCGAATCGCCCCGATTACGGAACCGGCGTGTCTGTGTGTGGAGGGCGGCAAACAACTATGTCGTCTCGCAGTTTATAGCGCTACCGTTAAAATGTTCGCCCGTCCCGGTATGGGTCGAGATCGTAGCCGATAAAGGCGAAAAAGAAGTGTTCAACATAATGAGAGCTTCCGAGGAAAACGAGGAAAAGTGTTCGGCGCTAACCGGGCTGCCCTGTGTCGTCCGGAACGGACACATTCCGGGGTTCCTTTATCGAAATGCTTCCATTATCGGGACACTGTTTATCGAATGATCATCTTCTGTGCAAGCGTGCACCATCCATCCATCCGTACCGTGTGCGTTAGGTGTGGAAGCACGCTGTTGTTGCCAGCCAACCGTTTTGTAACCTTTGGCATACAGTTTTCCATCCATGCTCCTTCCGTCGATACTGCTAGATTGTTTCCCATCGACGACGTCTCAATTGGATTTTCGGGAGCATTTCTCTGCAGACGCTCGCAGCTGGCACTCCCTTTGTTCCGGTTGTTGTTATTTTTTGATGCGGAAGTACTTCGCTGTATCGCATTGTTTTTTGCAGTTTTCGGGATGCTTTTCCCCACCGATCTGATAAGGTGAATGAGTGGTTCGCTAGACTGGCGCTTATCTGTCGCAGCAGGAACACATACGCTTTGGGTTCCGGAAAAGAGATGTTTAATGAAAGTAGTTAAATGAATAACAGACAGTGTATGGAACAAAGACACATTCAACGAGTGAACCTTTTCGGTTTAGTAAGCTAACAATTGACCAAAGCAGAACTCGTACCATATCGGGATGGAAAAGAGTTTAAGACGCCCGTGTGCCGGTGCTAATGTTCATGGTCAACAGCGACAGCCAGCAGTCGCCTTTCAATCCCTCTCATCGGCTTTAAGACACTTTCAATTGATTGGCTCATAAATCTTCACAGTCGGTCTACAACACGGTGGCACCGGTGCAGTAAGTAGCGAACAACGCCAATGAAAACATTACACAAACGCGGCACGAATAGCACGTGGCCAATCCGAGGTGGGAAGTGGCTAACGACGTCGTTGATGCTGGTGGATTGGACTAGGAGGGGGGGGGGGGGGGGGGGGGGGGGGGGGGGGGGGGGGGGGGGGGGGGGGGGGGGGGGGGGGGGGGGGGGGGGGGGGGGGGGGGGGGGGGGGGGATGAGGTCGTTGAGTGTACGGAATTGATTGTGACGCTCAGTTTGGTCTGGTGAGGTGATGAAATTAATTCCAAAATACCAAATCATCCTTCTTTTCAGCATTTCGAGGCCGCAAACGCGACCGTTGTTCGCAAGCCTCGGCCAGCAAGCCAAACGGGGCTAAAGGGGCTGATTTTTCTTTTACTCTGTCCTCCTTCTTTCAGCTGGAGCAAGGCAGCTTGTTGTAGACATTAAAATGAAAACATGCTTTGGGAGTTTTAAATTTGAAGGTCATTAGCAGCATCAAAAGACGGTCGCCTAAGCCGTCTACCCTGGGCGTGGGGAAAATTAATCGTTCATCGGAACGCCAAAAATTCAATGTCACGCGCATTGAAAAGCCAATCGCGCGAATGGCACTGGAAAAACAAGCACAATAAGATTTGCACAAGAAAACACTTTATTCTGTCGAGAGCGCAATTTAATTGGTTTTGCTGGTGCAAAAAAAAAGGGAAAAAGGTAATAAATTATCTTTTTCATTTGAATGGAAGATGTTTGGAGCTTTTAAGGGGGGAAAAAGCAACGTCCCTTTAAAACGACGCCGATGATAATGGGAAGTGAGTGCCGGCCGTGAAGGCATGGTGCGTTTGATGGTGGGATTTTTAAAGGAATTATGTATCGCAGGATTTTGCTACTGATTGATGATGCTTTTATTGATTTTTGTTATGCAAACAGATCAAGCGTATTTTATCACCCTTCGCGCCATAGACGTTCGTTTACGTTTCATATACGTACAAAATATTAAAGCATATCGCAAGTTATAAGTGTAGTTTTTTTCACAAAAAAAAACCGACGCTTCCTTCGGCCACGTATTGCTCACGTGTGCCCCACGAGAGCGCACGAAAGCCTTCGAAGGCAACAGTGAAAGACGCAATAAATCACTTGACGCGAAGGCTTGCACTGGCAGGCCCACGGAAACCGGCCAGTGACGTGGTCGTACGTGTCTCGCATAAACGGACTGCACTCGTGCCCGTGTACATATATCCTTCGCTTCCAGGCGAAACGAATCGTCTTCACGGCATTTGGCCAGCACCTTTCGCTGGCACGGCATCTGGAAGGAACGGTTGAGCTTCGTCGCTTTCGTCGAGCGTCGAGCGCAGGGCGACCATGACCCACAGCCAGCAAGCGAATATGAGAATCTGACGGTACAGACCTCGACAGACGGGATTCCAACACGTCACGTTGCGCAGCATAACAAATCAAAGTCCGTCCGGCTGTCACGGGGTGCCACAAATCGTTTCATATGCACCCGGTTCGGTTCCGGGTGCTGTGATTTGTGTGTATTTATGCTTATTCCGGGAGATGATGAAGTAAAATGGTGATTGCTGGTGACTGCGGTTACCTGCGCTACGCTTACCTAGCATCAGCTTCTCATATTCCCTAGAATTGCATCAACGGGCAAGACATTCGGTTGATTTTGTTTACCTTTCATCTGTTCTGTGGAATATTTCCCGGGCGTGCAATCACACTAATAATTACAGCACTACAAAGCTCTCAAGTTTTTTTCTTCGTCTTTTCACTAAAAAACTTTAGATATTACCTTTTCTTAACCTTATGTCACTAAAAAACTTTGCCCAAGGTAAATGGAAGCTTATTTTAATCTTCGTAATGCAAGTATGCGACTTCAAAGCGAACAATCCACACGAAGCCTTTCGATAAGTTTAGCAAAGAAATTTTATTTGCAAGTTTCTCTTTCAAATCTGCTGCTACCGCAGGAATTTTATTTCCGAAAGCGAGCAAAAACTTTCATCATACCTTTTGCTCGACGAAACAAAAACTCGAACCGAATGAATGCAGGTAATCTGTTATGAGTTGCTTTTTTTTCTCTCTTCTCTTAAACCACAGCCAAAACCTTCTCAAACTTTTAACTCAAGTGACACACACGTTTGTGTTTGCGAATAGTTTTGGGAGAAATTTTCGTAAGATTGATGAGATTTTGTTGGCAAAACTTCCCACTAGTTGCTTAGTTAACAAAACGATTAAATACACTTTAACATTTACTAGAAACTTTAAGCAGATTTAAAAGTGAAACAAAGAAACCCGGTCACATAAATGTTTGGTTTCATTTTTTACCTTTTTAATTGACATTACATCAGCAGCAACGAACGTTTTTGCGCTCGAAAAGCACCAGGCGTCTCCATTAGCGGACGCTTCGTATGTACAATTTTTTATTTCCATTTCTAGTATGCATGTAGCTTTTGTTCAAAATGCTTTTGACAGTTCACTTTGTTTGTTAACAGAGTAAGTGGGTCAGTTATACAAAAAAAAAACGGGATAGGTGTTTCGAGAACAATAAAAAAACCCCTTTGTTCTCGATTGACGGTACCGGGAAAAAGGTTTGAATGTAATTAAAAGCGTTAAATTTCATTCCATTCACGAAACTGATGTAATCAATATAATAAATCGTTTGTGAACACTTCATGTTAATGGCATAATGCTTCTTTGAGATGAAAGAGAAGCGATTTTCCACGTAGCATAACAGCACAGATTTGTTGAACATATGTTTGTCCACAAAAACATGAATTATTAATAGACCTTATATTGAGAAGAATTGTCATCTCTATTCAAAGCATACATTTACATTAAAATTAGTTTATGCATAAAAAATAAAGACTAGCTATGTCTAAAACATCTAAAAATAATCCCGAATCGTTTATAAACATTAAAATTTCACAAATAATTTTGATAATTCCTGTTTAATTTGTTTTTCGTATCAATTAAAGTATCATAATTCAACCAAGGAACATGCTCATCATTCATCAAACATTTGCCATAATATAAAAACAACGATATAAACAATTAGATAAACATCCCATGCAGCAATGGAATATGGATTCATGCACATTCGTGTAATTTACTGTGTGCCAGGACAAAATACTGTGTGCCGAAAAACGAAACCAACCATAAAGCGAAGCAATGATTTGTGTACGGTCATTTTATTTTACTGCAGCCGTTCACTCGGACTTGTCTCCATTAACTCGGACAGCAGTAAAGTCCAACCACCAGGGCCTAATCAATTGACCATTGCGACCAGCAACGGGATGGTGTTGGTGGTGGTAGACATGATGAACAAATCTGCAAANTGCTCTTGAAGGCTTTCCAAATCGTTGGCCAGCTTCTCAAATTTGTGTAAACGCACTTCCACTTGAGTAGCATCCCGTTCAGCATCGTAACCGTGCAAAAATTGCTCGTAACGCACCAGAGCAGCCAGCAACGTTGTTCTCCTTGATGCCAAAACTGTCGGTTGCGCAGGCATTGCGATGCGGTTTGTGTGAAGCGAATGTACACGGAAGTGGTTCAAAACAACGCGGAAAAATCACCAATAACGTAAAACACGCGTGGAACGATTATCAAAAACTCGCGAGTAATTCAGGAATCGCACAATCTATCCTGGTCACGGCACCAATGTTCAGTCGCGGAGTTTTCGGATGTTTTTTACGTTGCGAAATAGTTACCAGTGTTTTCCGTTGTTAGAGTAGAAGAGAGTTTATTAAATGTAAAACACTTATATTTATAATTTTTGTTGGTATGAGAACCCCTGTTCTCATCCCGAGCGCTCACTCGTGAGAGCCCTGCTGACCGTAGCACACGATCGGGTTTCGTTAAGCTCCGATCGGCTTGGTCCTATCAGGGCTGCTCAAACAATTAGATATGTCTTAAAACAACCAAAAATAATCCCGAATCGTTTATAAACATTATAATTTTACAAATAATTTTGATAATTCCTGTTTAATTTGTTTTTCGTACCAAATAAAGTATCATAATTCAACCAAGGAACATGCTCATCATTCATCAAACATTTGCCATAATATAAAAACAATGATATAAACAATTAGATAAACATCCCATGCAGCAATGGAATATGGATTCATGCACATTCGTGTAATTTACTGTGTGCCAGGACAAAATACTGTGTGCCGAAAAACGAAACCAAGCATAAAGCGAAGCAATGATTTGTGTACGGTCATTTTATTTTACTGCAGCCGTTCACTCGGACTTGTCTCCATTAACTCGGACAGCAGTAAAGTCCAACCACCAGGGCCTAATCAATTGACCATTGCGACCAGCAACGGGATGGTGTTGGTGGTGGTAGACATGATGAACAAATCTGCAAACTTCCACGAGGCTCAACCTGCTTCGTTTGGCTGATAAAACAGAACAATGGTACAAGGGTGAGGGTGGACAAAAACCTGTATTTCGCGTGTGACCGTTGCAATATTTTTCATTTTATGTTTTATTGCATGTTGATTGTTCGCTGTACGTATGCGGCCGCCGTTCCTTCGGGGTTTACCTGCTGGAAACGTGGTTTTGGAAAAAAAAACGCCACACACACACACACACACACTGCATAATATGGCATCCCACAATGGGTGCCGGTATCTATCATATTTTATGGGTGCCATCGAGAAGATCACGCGATGCGAATTTGGTCGGGCGAATTGCGGAAAAGGGCGCACCGGGAACCTGATTGAGACGTGTGTGCGGGCGGTGTGTCGGTTGGCATTTGTTGGGCAATTGGGACAAAACACGGAGCCACCTGGACCGTCAGCAGTAAGCAAAGTGGCCGTAGTAATAGCATTGCTTCTTGCTCTTTTTTTTTATTTATTTGTCAATTTCCCACAGGCTCCCTGGGATCTCCCGTGTGTGGCACGCCCGTGAGTGATATCGCTCTATTTGGATGCGAACCGAGGTTGGGATTTATTTTTATGTTGACTCGATCCCGTTTGGCACCCACTCACCGATCTGCCCGGACACGGCCGGTCGTACGAACCGGGCGTCCACCCGGCGTTGTCATACGTGTACATGATTTTATGTTCCAGCCGGCGGAACCACATGCCCACGCCGCGTTTGTCTGCTCCACGGCGTGTAACGTGGTGTTTCGTACCGTTTGTGGAACCGTTTCTGGCCGGTGCACGGGTGTGAGAATTTATAGTTTTTCCGTCTTCTTCCCCCCCCCCCCCCTAATGCACGTGGCATCCACCTTTTGGGGACAATGCTTTGGAGTGTGTGTGTGTTTTTTTTTGTTTTTATTTTGCCTTTTCAGATTCAGCTCTCACGGCAACAAAGTCTCGGTGTTATTATTATGAATGCAACACGCCAAACTTTACCGTGTATGCAATGGTTTTTATTTGACTTGTTTTTTTTTTTTGCTTTGTTTTGTCGTTGGCAAAACATTCCTTCCCTTACGCGAACGAACTGGACGGGGACGTGTGATGTGCAGCAGAAACAGAAATGTGTGGCAAAGCGAAAATAAAACCATCTCACAAGCAATTCATTCGGGCCACATGGAAAGCCAGACCGTCCCGATGACGAATGCCATTAATTTTTGGGCTAGCAGCTCGTAAAATTTGAACAGTTCATGTACGCTCGGTTGCAGCAGCAGTAGTAGCATCATCATCATCATCATCAGCGTGATCATGGTTATAAACATTAAATCGTACCGCCAGCAAACAACATCGGATGTCATTGTTTCGGCTGTGTGTGTGTGTGTGTGTGTGTGTGTGTGTGTAAATGAAACACAGACCCATACACACACACACACACACATACACATTCTTATACAATTGTCCTTTAAAGCACTTTCGTACCGTGCAGTAAAGACATGACAAGAGCAAAAAGGGGTTTTTGCTTGCCGTGTTCCAGCTGTGTGCTACAAAAAGGCACGTTTCGTTAAAATGGCCACGTCCGTTGGTTCTGGCGGTTTTCATTAGTGCATGTGGAAACTTTTGCGTCCGAGAAATTGCTCGCCTGGGAAGAGAGGTTATTGGTGTTTCTGTTGCGTGCTGGTTCAGCGCGTCCTTCATATTTGGCAGTGTTTGCATTTTATTTCGTACTGTTTTACAAATGTTATGCGACACTAGTTGCTCTTATCTGTAGCAAATAAAAGAGCAGCAATTTGTAAACCGCATTCAAACGTTACACATTAAAAAAGTGGGTAAAACATGTCATTAAAAGCATTATTTAGTATTTCGTATCTGGCGATCTTCATGAGCTGATCAGCAGAAATGGTGACTAAATCTTGGAGACATCGGCCATTTATCGATAATATCTGGGTCACAAGTTTTGATTTGATTACCTTTAGAGACCTAACATTGGTGAAGAGTATTGACCCTTGTTGATAGTTCCACACAATATCCACGCAGCTTGGATTGATGTCCAAAGTTAGGATCGGTCCAAGGTTGCATGAATTCCTCGACTATTTCGAGATCGTCACCTTCAACAGATAGTCTACTTCCCAGGTGAGTCTTAGCAAGGTCATAGTCTCTGGCAAGCTGGTATGTCATCTTCAACTCATTAATCTTCAATATACCCATCAAGGCCTTGAGTTTTCATTGTTGTACTTCAGCTGATGTTGATATCATCCGCGAAGTGAAGAAATTAGCGAAATCTGGGAATTTATGTCTCAGGTGACTCTCCAGTTTGAAGCATATTGCTGATAGAAAATAGTTTCTCGCTATTATCTCAATATGTTTTCCCCGAATGACTTATATCAAGGAACAGATTAGATAAAGTAAGATGAAGAGAATGAAAATATTTATTTTAATTTAATTGTTCCAAACAACACCACCTAATAGCGCTGAAAAGTTCTAAAATATTGTCCAAGCAAGAAATTACATCCAGCTCAATATTCTCTCTCTCTCCCTAACCATGTTTACACTGGGTGTGAAAGTGAACCGAATTGCGTAACGGCACGTATTTTCGATAAAGTGTCATTTCCCGATTTTAAAGGGCAATTAACAAGTCATTCCCTTGCGGGCATTCGGCGCTTTCTGCGGGCCGGGATCAGCAACCGGCAGGAAAATCCACCAACATAAAAACAACACTACGCTTCACGATTCTCAAGACGGATTGTCGACACAGCGGGGTGATGTAACCAAACATAGTGAAACGAGGACTTTCCACCAGAAATATTCATCGTTTGTGGCTTTTTTCGCCCTTATTTCCGTCCCATTTCCTGCACTTTGAACGAACCAGCCAGCCAGTCGCTATCGCTATATCGGGTACACCGGTGTGTAATGGTCGGCGGCAACCATTCGAACGCGAACGGATCGGTGATCGGTTTTTACGACACCGCGTGACGTACCATCTTTGAAGCGAACGCATCAAAACGAAACCGACCGAAGAAATGATGTTGTCTTCAAAGGAAGACAAGCAAGTAAGCAACCACTAAAAAAAACGAAGAACCACACGATAAACTTCCTTCCTGCCTTGCGATGCTTCGTAGTAGCACAGTGAAAAGCATTCAATAGCGCAATGGCACCAGCAAAAGAAAAACGTGAAACAAAATCCGTATTGAGACGGTGACATCCACTCTCGACCATTAGCGAACACAGAAGCGCCCGCATCCACCACCAGTAGTGGTGAAGCTGTAGCCTGAAGGACGTTTCTCTGTCACGAAGGTTTCGTTTTAATGGGATCGTTTTTCGGTTTTTCGCTGGAAGTGATTTTGTGTTGTTGTTGCATGGATTAAGGCCCAAGTGCGCAAAGCAAAATGAAGCGAAGAGTCACTGCCAAGTTTGGTGAGTTTTTGGGCAAGAATTTTGTTTTTTTGTTGAAACGAGCTGTTTTTTTTAGGTAAGGAGGGCAAAAAATTGTAAACAGTGAACATAGGTCCTGATTAAAAGTTTCAGTTGCCACATTAATGATATAAACATGTCGAGTGAATTTGGAAAAAATTTGGTTGGAATATTTTGTACATGCTTTGGGAGCATTAGTAACTATTGCGCAATAATATGTCATATAAAGGAATAATATATTGAATATAATTTAAGTAATTCAATCACTAAAGAAACAAAAAATCATAATGATGAAAATTATACCATTTTGTTGAAAACAGATAAAACTAATATTAAGTAAATTTGATTGCTAACACTGTCTGAACTTCTCGTAGACGTCCTCTTGGCGGTTGACCAAGAGTAACTTTTTTTTTTGGGCATCGATGTGAAGAAACCATTGGTTTCCACAATAAGCCAATAAATGTTATCGTAAATAGACTCATTAAAATTTTGGCATCATTTGGTATATCTCCGTTTCGGTTTTGCTCGATCGATCGCGACCGACACAACGGCAAACGAAGCGGAGCCTTCTTGAGGTTTGGAGATCCGTACTCAGCTCAACCTTCAGCTGCAAACGAAAAGCTGCCTGCAAAAGAGTCATCGAGTTAAGTCGAGCACACGCCGAAAAGCTTCTTAGAGATAAAGAGAATGAGTGAAAAAAAAGAGTCCCGGAACAAAGACGGAGCACTAGTGCACATTAACAAGACACAAATAGAAAGACAGAAAGAAAAAAAAACACACACACACAAGCATTTGAGGTTTTTAGCGGACTAGCACCCCGATTCCAACGCGACGGATATTCGGAAGCCCCCGGACCCGGGGGCGTTAAGTGGTATTTTGTTTTTATTGCAATGCGATTCAGTGTCCCGTCGTTCCAGCAGCAGGCCTGGGTCAGAACATGGTCAGGACCTTACGTAGCGCATGCTAGAAAACCACTTCGTCTCAACTCACTCAGCAAGGCAGGGCTATGTGCAATGAAGTAGAGTATTAAAGGGATGCGTCCGTGGGTACGGACTTCTCTCGGTCTGTTTGTCTGCAGGGTGACGGCGTGTTTTCGGTCACCCTGCAACGCTTCTTTCCCTTGGTTTCCTGGATTGCACCGTACGTTTAAACCACTTGACCGGAACTGTGGCTTCTTTTGGGACATCCGAATTGCTGGAGAATTGGACGACTCTTTTGTCCAACAGGTTCGTGGATGGGGAGGGGAGAAAGTGGAGGACGATTTACACGGGTTGCGTGGAGTGTGTGTGTGTGTGTGTGTGTTGGTTCAGTGCAAAAAGCAAACCAGACCATGTCGGTCAAACGTTGAATCGAGTGGTGAGACAGATCCCTTTTAACTGCAGCCATACAGCCGGATCTTTGAAACAAGCTTTCGGCTTTTCGGTTCTCGCAGCCCCGAGACTACGGTTCCACCGTTCATCGTATAAAGCGATCAATTCAACTGAGATAACATGATGTTCAATGAATAGGCAGAATGGTAAAAAAAGAGATGATTTTTTCTCCATTGCTTCTTTCCATTGCGATCATGAATTTGGAATTCAACACGTCCTCCTGTTTTTTTTTTTTGCTCTGTGGTATTTCATTCGGAATCGAAACTATCATGCATTTGGGGTTGTGTCGACCACAATCGTTGCTTTTCAGTGGGGTATCGACCGCGGTAAGCTTTTTGAGTGAGGAGAGAATTTAAAAAAAATATAAAGAACCACACTGGAAGCCATTTGGGAATAGCTAGAACATGTACCATACTGGAAAAATGTATCCAATAATGCAATATCATGAAACATCTGTCCGTTTTAGAGCAGTTTAAATCTACAACTGACATGTTATAATCGCCATTCATTATGACCATTATCTATAGCTGTATTGATTTTGTTTTTCAAAACAACGAGAGATCTAGCTCTAAAAGAAGAGAAGACTAACAGAAAGCGTTACGAAATTGAAATTGTTTTAAATAAAAAAGAAACAGAACGGTTGACATTGCAAGGAGATGGACGAAGATTCGGTAGATGGGGCAAAATGGTACATAATAACATATATTAAAATTGTAGTGTTTTCAAATAAAAATCAACACATAAATGTATTTATCTTCTAGAGACTATTAAAGACATGTGCGGATGACTTCAAATTCTATAGTAAGACACGAAAAAAAGGAATACCAGCACGGCAAAGAAACTGAAAATTAAAGCAATTTCAGATATGAGCTAGATGTAATAAACTGCTATGAGAAGCTCAATAAACTTGAGCGAACGAACGAGTCGTGTAAGTAACGATGGGGCGATCATGTCATTAGAATGATACCTTAACGATCCAGCCAGAAAATACGACCATACCATCCGTACAAAGATAGGGAAGAGCTCTGAGTTTTCCTGTGTAATTAAAAACTTGTTAAAATATCCAAAGTCAACACGCAAGGACATTGTATATTACAACCAAGTAAAAAACCACCCTGTAAAAGGTGCACCGAGAACGAAGCACTGCGACAACCACGCGCCTGATTCCAGTGAAGGGAGTTGCAGCTTTACAAAAACATAAACTGTCAAGCTCAGCCAATAACAACATTGCAGCCGGCACTGAGCCAAACGTCACCGTCGTCAACGTTTCCCGTCGACGTCGACCCATCGTCACTGTCGCTGACTGATCGGTCTTTCACACAGGCTCCCGGCACAGCCGCGATGCACTATTCACAATGCATTTGTTCTTCCTCCGTGTCGGAACGGACGGCAGTGCTTTCCTGCTTTTTTTTTGGGGGGCCAACGCTATCCAGAACCGTTGGCAACAAAATACATCCTTGCCCTGGGCGTGGGGGTAGCCCATTTCGATGAGCTACGATCCGTACTTGTTTCCCATTTTGTATAGCGCTCCGGGTGTGTAAACGACTGGCTGTCTGGGTCTGCATATTTTCTCGCTGAACAGGATAAAAGCAATCAAAAGCAGAACCTACAACAAGGGCAAAGCGTTCAGTAGCAGGATTCGATGGTAATGACTCTTGGATGCGGTATGGTTAGGTGTTTAGCAAATCTTAGTTAATATCTTAAAACATTTTTAGATTGGCAGAAAATTATGTAATAAATTATTGAATTATAAGATTTAATAATTAAAAAATAGCCATTCTTTTATAATCTTTAGAAATCCCTCTACAATATCTCTGCAAAAGCAAGGCCAGCTTCCAACCAAGTAAGAAGCTTAACGCTCGTTACGAAAGCATGTTTCATTAAATTATCTCCATCCTTTTCAGCATATTCCACAGCAAGAGCGTTGCTTTTGTTCGCAAAGGTGTAAATTACAATCGCAAATTTCACACCACTACCCCTTTGGCTAGCTGCTCCCAACTTGTCACGGTACGGAACGCCAACTTACAAATACAGCTCTCGTTCGCGTAATTAAAGGATTACAAATGTTGGAGTGTCTGCCAGTTCCTTCGCACCCCTTGTTGGTGCGCATTGATGTTGTCTTTGCCTATTGATGGTACACACCACGCCACGTGCTTCACTTGGCGTTGCTTACCGTCACGGCAGCCGGAACGTGTTGCTGGTTGACGCGTTAGTCAGGAACGGGAGGATAGAAAAACCAGGAGAAATTATTCTGCGCACTAGGATAACAAGAAACCTTCTCTTCGGTCGAACCATCCATCAACCCGAGCGACCAAAACAATCCACCTAACACCAACTCTGGCGAATTCGCACTACGGATTTGATGTGACTCTTTCCGGTGAAGTGTGCGTTTGATGTAGGGACCCGGTATCTACCTGCCGTGAATGAGCGGTGTGCCAGCGTACGGTGAATCCATCGTTCATTCAAATTCACGAATAAACAGTCGTGTCGTGTGGCGTTTAAGTAAATCGTCGGTAGTGCGGTGGTGTAAGGAACCGTCTCTTAACCGCTTTAACTTTTGCCAACCACTTGCTGTCGTGAACGTTTTCATCATAATGCGATGCCTTCTTGCGAGAGGATTCTCGCTAGATTGCGCTTTTTGCTCATCCCTTTGTCTGAAGAACGTGCGAAGAAGCTATGCGTATCAAGGATGGGAAGATGCGTAGGAAGCGGTACAGACATGCGTCTTCCAAAGAACGTAGCTCATAAATATCTTTTAATTAAAATGTAAAATAACAGTACGCCGGGCACTTTGGCGGCAGTGTGCGAGTGCGTCACACTTTAGGTGTCCTTTGCCGGGTCGGGTGTTTAAGATTAAGTGTTGTGTTTTCTGGGACAGTTTCTTCTTCCCCCGGTTTATTTACGTGTTCGGGTCGTTTTAGTCGTTACTGATACCGATTGCTGCGTATCGTAAATTGAATGGTCCTAAGGGACCTTTCGGCCACCTTGCTTCATCATGCCTCTCTCGGGTGGCTCTCGAAGGATGATGAAATATTTTGTTCCCTCCCAGTGTGTCCTTCTTTTCTTAGAAGAAGCTCGTTAAGATGGACCTGCTGAGATACGAGAGAAGGTATGGTACGAAATTTTACTCACAACAAGGCAGTATTTGTTCTTTGCGTTTGACATATTACTATATAAATTATAACTACTACGGGCGGCTCGGTGGTGTATTTGGAAACGGCGCTAGTCCCTACCACGACCGGACCGGGTTCAAATCCCATTCGGACCGTTCCCCCGTAGTGAGCACTGACTATGCAACTACGTGGTATCTAATAGTCTAGTAAGCCATTTGATGGCCGGCATGACCTGGTAGGTCGTTAAGCCAAAGAGAGAGAGAGAGATTATAACTACTAAAACCAAAAATGACACCAGAGGAAAAGCAAACCAACGTGCAATTAAAATTAATTTTACACTACACCCGTCCGTGGCTGCTGCAGCACGTTCGGTTTGCACTGGTGCTACTAGAAACAAATATCGTTTCAATATCGTTTTAAATTTATCGCACATGCTTGTAAAAATTCAATTTCCCTCGCTGCAGTTATGGAAAATTCAATTACTGCGTTCTTCTGATTCTTCATGCACCGTACCACATCTTAAGGGCAGCACAGCATACCCCGTACGGAATGATAATTCTAGACGTATTGGCAATTCCTGAGTGTGCCACCATGTGCAAGCACTTGGGCGCTCCGGTGTGTGTGTGTGTGTGTGTGTGTGTGTGTGTGTGTGTGTGTGTGTGTGTGTGTGTGTGTGTGTGTGTGTGTGTGTATACGTGCTGCTCCTTCTCATACTCTCCTACGGTAAGGTAAAACAAATAGAGTTGGTGCTGGTGAAGCAAAGTGAAACCGTTGCCGGTGATAGTGCACAACTTATGGTAATAGTAACGACATAGTGCTGCGTTAAGTGAAGCGTACGTAAATGGTCGATGGGAAATGTGCTTTCTTTCTGTTTCCATTATGCACGCGCCAGATATTGGCTGCCATGTTTTGCTGCCGGGAATGAGCGGGGGAAAACAAAAAAAGCGATGAAATATTTATTGCCATTGAGATCGCGAACTGTTTTATTGGTGTGCCAAGTTTGGATTGAAATATTTCACAACGAAATGATATGGGAAAAGCAATCCTCCGGAAGGGTTAATGCCATTCACGACCAAAAGTCTATAATGTGCGAGATTGGTGGCAAGAAAGCAAAGCAAAAGACAAAACCCCCTATACACGTCTTTTAAACGGAAACCTGCTGATTGGAACACGATCCGAGAACGCTTCATTTCAATTTCAACTGAATTGGTATAGCGCAGCTGCGGAGTGTAGTAGGAAACATGTGCGAAACCGCACCATCGTCCGGCAGCTGGCAGATGACAATGGTCGTTTATGGATTGAATTGGAATGACTGCTCGGCAATGAAGCTGCTGCCATTCTTTCCCCTTTTGCCACACCATTCCATCCTTCGCACCCGGGTAAAAGGGAGCATTTATGACAGACAAGCAATTGGAAGGGCAGCAAAAACCACTTTCGCAAAAGGGCATACGACGCGAGGAAGGAGGTGAGGGGGGGCGGGGGGGGGGGAGGGGATGTAGCATTCGAAAGTCGTTTGTAAAGTTAAGAGAAAGAGAAATCCATTGCTTGGGCATTTAATGTAAAGGCATTTAACACCAACGACGAAAGCGACTCATTCGTGGCTCCGGTGTGCAAAAGGCATGCCACACATTCTACTGGTGCCATGTACTCCAACCCAACCGGAAGCATGTGCCGGAATGTGGCAATAAAATGTGCATCCTAATTCCAAAAACCCCGGCACCGGGTTTGATAACGATGGTCGGGCAGGGCAGAGACCGGAACAAAAAAAAAAAAAAAACGGCAGCAGCCGGCGTTCCCTTTGAGCAGCAACGGCACCGGGGCCGGGGTTTTTGTAATAAAAAGGTATGTAAAATAATTTCGAAACGTTTTTCCTGGCACCATCCATGTTTGCTTTTCTTTGGAACTGACTGGCAAGCACCCCGGTTGGTGGGGGTGTTTGAGGGTTTTCCTTTCTTCCATTTCACCTTTCCCAAAAAGGTGGTGACTGTAATTGAAGGCATGAGGTATGGAAAGCTGGAAGTGCTTTGTATCCGGCTGGATGATCTTTTCCTCCCAGCACAGCCGCACATTTAGCTGTTCTTTGCGTAGCAAGCAGTAACATCTGATCCTGAACTGTTTGCAGGAAGACAGTACGCTTGACTGGTGCCAGAAATATTGTGTGCCTTGTGTGTAATGTTTTTCGATTTAATACTTCAATCTGCCCAAAGGGATCTCACGGAACATTAATCATTATTTATTTATGTATTTCCATTACTCGCTTTTCATGTGCATGATGAATTAAACAAGAAAAAGAACCCATTGTTACCAATCTCCGTTTCTTTATAAATATACCATAAGAATTATGAAATTTTTATTTTCATTAGAACTTTTTTTTATCATTCACCTATATTAATCTTTCATATTCGGGCATAAATAGTTTGGAAGTTTATTTACCAAGTTGTGTTTAAAAAATTTTTCACTTCCTTAAAAACAACCCCAATTTTTTGAGATTTATTCCAGCAAGCACTTCTACAAAACTCCCCGGAAAGAAATCAATCCGTTGCCAAAGATATTTTTTAAAATTAGTTTTCCCACGAAACGCGAACAGTTCATGTTGGCTGTATGATTGCCGTTCGGGAAAACTTAATACACTTCAACTACGTCATACGGATGCAAATGAGGCAATCTGGAATGAACGAATCTATTCCGTGGTTCCGGGTTGTACCGAAAAGTTTCCATCGAGCACAACGCACTGTGAGATGAACAGTCAAACCAAATCCAATTTGTAGCCTGTCTGGTAGTGATAAGGGCGTGAAACTTTTCTCCCGCTGCTATTTCAGCGCACCCCCGGCCCACGAAAAGGCTCGAATTTGTCTCTTCGATTGGAGTAGGTGTCTGTTTCTCGGTTTGCCAAACGGTCGTGCTGCAGAAGTTTATGTTCCGGTCAAACCCCGTTCCTGGTTGTGAGCATTTGACCGATGAGTTGAAGCCCTCGCCCCATTGAAACTTCTTGCGGTTCTGCACTGGCAGCGCTTTGACTGTTTCCATTGGTGCTGCCCTTTTTCTCTTTAATAATACCCCCCAAAACGGTCGGCTTTGTATGCATTAGCCCATCACAGTGAAGGAAAAGTTTAACCGTATTAAAGGCTAACTGAAAGAAGCATTTCCTCGTGATGATCATCATTCCCATCATCATCACCATCGGGGCCTCATCAATTGACGGGCTGTGCGCCAATCACCCGTTACCAGGCGCCTCCATTCAAAAACTCATTAGACACTCACTAACGAGCCGAACGTATGTGTGTGCGTGTATGTATTTTTGAAATGTGGAGATGATTCATCCTCACTGCCAAACACACACCCACCCACACACACACACACACAGACATCGTGGGAAACCACTGCAATTGGGTCAGAATTCAGCGAAGTTAATCTACGCTCCGATTTTGTCCGTAACTGCCAAATGGCCGGTGGCCGGAACTTTCGCATGTACGGGTAGCATAGCATGTGCTCGTGGAAGTTTTTGCCCCCCCCCCCCCCCCGCCCCCCCTGATACTGTGGTCACCGCAGGGTTCATTGCAAGACAATTGGTGCCTGGTGGTGGCCGGTTCACCGAGCGGCCGTGAAAATGAAGCATTATTTGCACCCCGATGAATACGACCATAATTTATAATTATTTCCTACTCATGAACCGGACAACGGCCGTGGTTTGCTGGGTCGTGCANTTGTGATTCTTCAAGGGACATTGCTCCTAGATCGAGATCAAAATTCGCTATCGGAATATGCGCTAAGTCGCCTGAGTCAAGAGAGTTTACACTTCCACTGTATTCTTCCTCGCTTACGGGATCACGCCTAGCAAATAAAATTTCAGGAAGGTCACTCATGAAATTTCAAAGCGAGAACAAAACGCAAACTAACAAGAAGCACTGTATTTAAGATTTTGCGTCTATCTGGTAGTGCGCACAAATCTGTTTCGAGAAAAAAAAATACGCTCGAACGCTCTCTGTTCTGCAATCAGCCTGCAAAAATAAATGTGTTTGTTTTGAATAACAAAAATTAATATTTTTTGTACAGATTTTGCGTCTATCTAGTAGTGCGCAAAGATCTATTTCCAACGCAAAACACCTTAACTTTCGTCCTTAGGTCAATGACCACACACAAAAGATTCTTTAGAAAGCACGTGGTTACAGGGCGGCGGCACCACAAGTCACCCGAGCTTTGAAGATCACTCGGAGATGAAATCACGCACTATGTAAAACACACGCGGATTCCGGGTACACTTACACAAAGATTCACTGTTTCACTGAATTTAATGTGAATTAAACTGAAATCTTTTTTTGCACTGTTTTTACCTGGTTTCCACTAGCTAAATCCTACCGGCTGCGCCAATAATGAGTCGGGCTTGCAAAGCTTGTTTATTGGCTGATGGTTCGAACAGAAGAGAGCGACCGCTTCGATGCGACGCTCGTGCATGCATCGATGCGTCGCTCTTACATGACACGCATTGTCATGTACTACGCAACGCGTTTATATTGTGTGGTGGTGTTCTTGATGTTGAGACATAACTATATATTAAAATTGTAGTGTTTTCAAATAAAAATCAATACATAAATGTAATTATCTTCTAGAGACTATTAAAGACATGTGCGGATGACTTCAAATTCTATAGTAAGACACGAAAAAAAGGAATACCAGCACGGCGAAAAAACTTAAAATTAAAGCAATTTCAGATATGATCTAGATGTAATAAACTGCTATGAGAAGCTCAATAAACTTGAGCGAACGAACGAGTCGTGTAAGTAACGATGGGGTGATCGTGTCATTAGAATGATACCTTAACGACCCAGCCAGAAAATACTACCATACCATCCGTACAAAGATAGGGAAGAGCTCTGAGTTTTCCTGTGTAATTAAAAACTTGTTAAAATATCCAAAGTCAACACGCAACGACATAGTATATTACATCCAAGTAAAAAACCACCCTATAAAAGGTGCACCGAGAACGAAGCACTGCGACAACCACGCGCTGGTTCCAGTGAAGGGAGTTGTAGCTTTACAAAAACATAAACTGTCAAGCTCAGCCAATAACAACATTGCAGCCGGCACTGAGCCAAACGTCACCGACGTCAACGTTTCCCGTCGACGTCGACCCATCGTCGCTGTCGCTGACTGATCGGTCTTTCACACAGGCTCCCGGCACAGCCGCGATGCACTATTCACAATGCATTTGTTCTTCCTCCGTGTCGGAACGGACGGCAGTGCTTTCCTGCTTTTTTTTTTGGGGGCCAACGCTATCCAGAACCGTTGGCAACAAAATACATCCTTGCCCTGGGCGTGGGGGTAGCCCATTTCGATGAGCTACGATCCGTACTTGTTTCCCATTTTGTATAGCGCTCCGGGTGTGTAAACGACTGGCTGTCTGGGTCTGCATATTTTCTCGCTGAACAGGATAAAAGCAATCAAAAACAGAACCTACAACAAGGGCAAAGCGTTCAGTAGCAGGATTCGATGGTAATGACTCTTGGATGCGGTATGGTTAGGTGTTTAGCAAATCTTAGTTAATATCTTAAAACATTTTTAGATTGGCAGAAAATTATGTAATATATTATTGAATTATAAAATTTAATAATTAAAAAATAGCCATTCTTTTATAATCTTTAGAAATCCCTCTACAATATCTCTGCAAAAGCAAGGCCAGCTTCCAACCAAGTAAGAAGCTTAACGCTCGTTACGAAAGCATGTTTCATTAAATTATCTCCATCCTTTTCAGCATATTCCACAGCAAGAGCGTTGCTTTTGTTCGCAAAGGTGTAAATTACAATCGCAAATTTCACACCACTATCCCTTGCTAGCTGCTCCCAACTTGTCACGGTACGGAACGGCAACTTACAAATACAGCTCTCGTTCGCGTAATTAAAGGATTACAAGTGTTGAAGTGTCTGCCAGTTCCTTCGCACCCCTTGTTGGTGCGCATTGATGTTGTCTTTGCCTATTGATGGTACACACCACGCCACGTTCTTCACTTGGCGTTGCTTACCGTCACGGCAGCCGGAACGTGTTGCTGGTTGACGCGATAATCAGGAACGGGAGGATAGAAAAACCAGGAGAAATTATTCTGCGCGCTAGGATAACAAGAAACCTTCTCTTCGGTCGAACCATCCATCAACCCGAGCGACCAAAACAATCCACCTAACACCAACTCTGGCGAATTCGCACTACGGATTTGATGTGACTCTTTCCGGTGAAGTGTGCGTTTGATGTAGGGACCCGGTATCTACCTGCCGTGAATGAGCGGTGTGCCAGCGTACGGTGAATCCATCGTTCATTCAAATTCTCAAATAAACAGTCGTGTCGTGTGGCGTTTAAGTATATCGTCGGTAGTGCGGTGGTGTAAGAAACCGTCTCTTAACCGCTTTAACTTTTGCCAACCACTTGCTGTCGTGAACGTTTTCATCATAATGCGATGCCTTCTTACGAGAGGATTCTCGCTAGATTGCGCTTTTTGCTCATCCCTTTGTCTGAAGAACGTGCAAAGAAGCTATGCGTATCAAGGATGGGAAGATGCGTAGGAAGCGGTACAGACATGCGTCTTCCAAAGAACGTAGCTCATAAATATCTTTTAATTAAAATGTAAAATAACAGTACGCCGGGCACTTTGGCGGCAGTGTGCGAGTGCGTCACACTTTAGGTGTCCTTTGCCGGGTCGGGTGTATAGATTAAGTGTTGTGTTTTCTGGGACAGTTTCTTCTTCCCCCGGTTTATTTACGTGTTCTGGTCGTTTTAGTCGTTACTGATACCGATTGCTGCGTATCGTAAATTGAATGGTCCTAAGGGACCTTTCGGCCACCTTGCTTCATCATGCCTCTCTCGGGTGGCTCTCGAGGAATGATGAAATATTTTGTTCCCTCCCAGTGTGTCCTTCTTTTCTTAGAAGAAGCTCGTTAAGATGGACCTGCTGAGATACGAGAGAAGGTATGGTACGAAATTTTACTCACAACAAGGAAGTATTTGTTCTTTGCGTTTGTCATATTACTATATAAATTATAACTACTAAAACCAAAAATGACACCAGAGGAAAAGCAAACCAACGAGCAATTAAAATTAACTTTACATTACACCCGTCCGTGGCTGCTGCAGCACGTTCGGTTTGCACTGGTGCTACTAGAAACAAATATCGTTTCAATATCGTTTTAAATTTATCGCGCATGCTTGTAAAAATTCAATTTCCCTCGCTGCAGTTATGGAAAATTCAATTACTGCGTTCTTCTGATTCTTCATGCACCGTACCACATCTTAAGGGCAGCACAACATAGCCCGTACGGAATGATAATTCTAGACGTATTGGCAATTGCTGAGTGTGCCACCATGTGCAAGCACTTGGGCGCTCCGGTGTGTGTGTGTGTATACGTGCTGCTCCTTCTCATACTCTCCTACGGTAAGGTAAAACAAATAGAGTTGGTGCTGGTGAAGCAAAGTGAAACCGTTGCCGGTGATAGTGCACAACTTATGGTAATAGTAACGACATAGTGCTGCGTTAAGTGAAGCGTACGTAAATGGTCGATGGGAAATGTGCTTTCTTTCTGTTTCCATTATGCACGCGCCAGATATTGGCTGCCATGTTTTGCTGCCGGGAATGAGCGGGGAAAAAAACGCGATGAAATATTTATTGCCATTGAGATCGCGAACTATTTTATTGGTGTGCCAAGTTTGGATTGAAATATTTCACAACGAAATGATATGGGAAAAGCAATCCTCCGGAAGGGTTAATGCCATTCACGACCAAAAGTCTATAATGTGCGAGATTGGTGGCAAGAAAGCAAAGCAAAAGACAAAACCCCCTATACACATCTTTTAAACGGAAACCTGCTGATTGGAACACGATCCGAGAACGCTCCATTTCAATTTCAACTGAATTGGTATATCGCAGCTGCGGAGTATAGGAAACATGTGCGAAACCACACCATCGTCCGGCAGCTGGCAGATGACAATGGTCGTTTATGGATTGAATTGGAATGACTGCTCGGCAATGAAGCTGCTGACATTCTTTCCCCTTTTGCCACACCATTCCATCCAGCGCACCAGGGTAAAAGGGAGCATTTATGACAGACAAGCAATTGGAAGGGCAGCAAAAACCACTTTCGCAAAAGGGCATGCGGAGGGGTGGCGGGAGGGGGGGGGCGGTTGTAGCATTCGAAAGTCGTTTGTAAAGTTAAGAGAAAGAGAAATCCATTGCTTGGGCATTTAATAAAACCAACGACGAAAGCGACTCATTCGTGGCTCCGGTGTGCAAAAGGCATGCCACACATTCTACTGGTGCCATGTACTCCAACCCACCCGGAAGCATGTGCCGGAATGTGGCAATAAAATGTGCATCCTAATTCCAAAAACCCCGGCACCGGGTTTGATAACGATGGTCGGGCAGGGCAGAGACCGGAACAAAAAAATGGCAGCAGCCGGCATTCCCTTTGAGCAGCAACGGCACCGGGGCCGGGGTTTTTGTAATAAAAGGTATGTAAAATAATTTCGAAACGTTTCCTGGCACCATCCATGTTTGCTTTTCTTTGGAACTGACTGGCAAGCACCCCGGTTGGTGGGGGTGTTTGAGGTTTTTCCTTTCTTCCATTTCACCTTTCCCAAAAAGGCGGTGACTGTAATTGAAGCCATGAGGTATGGAAAGCTGAAAGTGCTTTGTATCCGGCTGGATGATCTTTTCTTCCCAGCACAGCCGCACATTTAGCTGTTCTTTACGTAGCAAGCAGTAACATCTGATCCTGAACTGTTTGCAGGAAGACAGTACGCTTGACTGGTGCCAGAAATATTGTGTGCCTTGTGTGTAATGTTTTTCGATTTAATACTTAAATCTGTCCAAAGGGATCACACAGAACATTAATCATTATTTATTTATGTATTTCCATTACTCGCTTTTCATGTGCATGATGAATGAAACAAGAAAAAGAAACCATTGTTACCAATCTCCGTTTCTTTATAAATATACCATAAGAATTATGAAATTTTTATTTTAATTATAACTTTTTTTATCATTCACCTATATGAATCTTTCATATTCGGGCATGAATAGTTTGGAAGTTTATTTACCAAGTTGTTTTAAAAAAATCTTTCACTTCCTTAAAAACAACCTATTTTTTTGAGATTTATTCCAGCAAGCACTTCTACAAAACTCCCCGGAAAGAAATCAATCCGTTGCCAAAGAGATTTTTTTAAAATTAGTTTTCCTACGAAACGCGAACAGTTCATGTTGGCTGCATGATTCCCGTTCGGGAAAACTTAATACACTTCAACTACGTCATACGGATGCAAATGAGGCAATCTGGAATGAACGAATCTATTCCGTGGTTCCGGGTTGTACCGAAAAGTTTCCATCGAGCACAACGCACTGTGAGATGAACAGTCAAACCAAATCCAATTTGTAGCCTGTCTGGTAGTGATAAGGGGTGAAACTTTTCTCCCGCTGCCATTTCAGCGCACCCCCGGCACCCCACGAAAAAGGTCGAATTTGTCTCTTCGATTGGAGTAGGTGTCTGTTTCTCGGTTTGCCAAACGGTCGTGCTGCAGAAGTTTATGTTCCGGTCAAACCCCGTTCCTGGTTGTGAGCATTTGACCGATGAGTTGATGCTCTACTGCTACCCTCATTCGCCGTTGAAACTTCTTGCGGTTCTGCACTGGCAGCGCTTTGACTGTTTCCATTGGTGCTGCCCTTTTTCTCTTTAATAATACCCCCCAAAACGGTCGGCTTTGTATGCATTAGCCCATCGCAGTGAAGGAAAAGTTTAACCGTATTAAAGGCTAACTGAAAGAAGAATTTCCTCGTGATGATCATCATCACCATCGGGGCCTCATCAATTGACGGGCTGTGCGCCAATCACCCGTTACCAGGCGCCTCCATTCAAAAACTCATTAGACACTCACTAACGAGCCGAGCGTATGTGTGTGTGTGTGCGTGTATGGATTTGTGAAATGTGGAGATGATTCATCCTCACAGCCAAACACACACCCACACACACATACACACACATACAGACATCGTGGGAAGCCACTGCAATTGGGTCAGAATTCAGCGAAGTTAATCTACGCTCCGATTTTGTCCGTAACTGCCAAATGGCCGGTGGCCGGAACTTTCGCATGTACGGATAGCATAGCATGTGCTCGTGGAAGTTTTTGCTCCCCCCCCCCCCCCCTCCCCTTTGATACTGTGGTCACCGCAGGGTTCATTGCAAGACAATTGGTGCCTGGTGGTGGCCGGTTCACCGAGCGGCCGTGAAAATGAAGCATTATTTGCACCCCGATGAATACGACCATAATTTATAATTATTTCCTACTCATGAACCGGACAACGGCCGTGGTTTGCTGGGTAGTGCATCGAAATTCGGATCAGGTAGGGGCGTTGGAGTGAACTGCATTCATGTCAAAATTTTTGGGCTTTCTGGTGCCCGTAAATTTGAGGTTTGCACACACGGCAGCAACTTGTGCGGGATTAGCGGGTCCCTCTTGCGTGATGGATGCTGAATGTGTTCGTGATTAGGGCGTCTCTACACGATGGAAATTAATTTACACAGTATTGAGATAAACTTTGATGGCGAAATAGACGAGAAGCCGTAGTTTTTGTGGATTCAACCAAAAGATTATGAAATATAGATTAATTAAATTTTCAGTATCTCTTTGCGTAAAAATCCTTTGCAATCCCAAATAATTTTATGCAATACTAAATATTGAAGTTTCTATTTTGAAATAAATACTAGTAAATGTACTTACCCACTTAGATGTGAGCTAGCAGTCGCTCACATTTGCACGGTCGACTGTTGTTTCCAGCATCGTCTGGTAAAATAATAACAATACAGTAAGTGAGCATAAAAATGTGTGCCCTTGTTTTCTTTTAATACTTACCGCATTTTTTCGCCATTCGTTAAAAACGGATTTATATTCGCCTTTATCATTCGGTGCCATCCCAGCGATAAATCTAAACAATATTAAATTCCACCGGCTTCTGGGTTGTCGCGCTGAGTAACTGAGAACCGCCTGCTGCCAGCTGTTCGGCGATACATTTTGTTTGGTCACTAGGATCGTATGAAGCAAGATTTCACGTACCAAGCTCAAAGCAAGTGCAATTGATTGCCACGAGTGGATCAAAATGGAGTAATAAAAGTAATATAAAAATGTTGCCACACTTCTGCCATCTCGAGTGGACTTGAGTCAGTCACGCGGTAAGGAGGAAAGTAAAGAAACGAGCAGAAAAAAAGCAGCTGCTTGAAGTTTTTGCTAACACTATTCTTTGACTTCGTGAACGGATTGGAACGGTTTAGGAAAAGTTGCAGCTGGAAGTGAGAATCACCATTGGAGAGAGAGAGAGAGAGTGAAGGAAAGCAAGATGCCAAGATGACTGGAAACACTTGGAAGCGCAACAAAGTAATCCCGCTAGCAAAACAAAGTTTACTTCCAGACGGTTCTGACGTTTGAGGTTAGGATTCGTGCTAGAAGCGATGACGGCGGCTGTCTTTACCGATTTGTTTTGATTTATGGCTATAGCGAAACGACGCTAGGTTACTACCAGAAACTCCGGCTCTTAATGTATTCCGTTTAGTAAATATGCTGATTACAGGTAGGTGATAATATTTTTAATAGAAATTTGACGAATTATCACTTCAAGCGTGAGTATTCCTCAGTTATGTGGCTGATTTTTGAATAACCTCTTAGCCTATTATTTTAGGGTATTCAGCAATTCTTCACACTTTAAAACCATTGCAACGCATGTTTTAAAGGGTAAACTGGACGCATTCCGGTTGTTCGATACACCAGATTGAGCATCGTCGCATCGTACGTTCGTTGATGATCGGTCCCAAGATAAATTATCGTTGAATTTTGATGCAGAAACCTTCGATGGNGAATTATCACTTCAAGCGTGAGTATTCCTCAGTTATGTGGCTGATTTTTGAATAACCTCTTAGCCTATTATTTTAGGGTATTCAGCAATTCTTCACACTTTAAAACCATTGCAACGCATGTTTTAAAGGGTAAACTGGACGCATTCCGGTTGTTCGATACACCAGATTGAGCATCGTCGCATCGTACGTTCGTTGATGATCGGTCCCAAGATAAATTATCGTTGAATTTTGATGCAGAAACCTTCGATGACTTTCAACCGCTTCAGCCGCCACAGCCAGGATACGTGGTAAGGCCCTTCATCGTGGATCGTTCTCCGTGAGCTTCTGATTCTGATGCAAAGCTGACCGTGCTCTTCGCTGCACTAGCTTCTCGGTACGTGCAGCAGTTCCCACGTGCACCAGGCGACAAGACACCGTGCCCGCTATGGGATGTAGGGTAAATTTTAATTAATGGCACTCGGGAGAGGATTAACTCACTGGATAGTTCCTCCCGTTCCCACTGGTATGCTGCACTAGAACCGGCGGCTCAACCGCCAAGGACTACGGGCTACTTGAGCCCTTGCGAACCGGAGTGTAAATTAGTCAGGCAACCTTTGGCCACACTGGTCCCTTTTACGACGCCAGGGCTCACCAAAATGCATCAGCCGCAGCAGGTGCTTACTGCTTTGCTGCTGACCGTCCTTGTCCTGGGGCATTTGCTTCACTTTGGAATTGATTCATAATTTATCAATTCTAATCGCTGCACTACGGTAGAGCAGCTGTTCGGAAGAGTGGTTTTCTTTGCAGATGAGCGCAAGTGTTCAACGAAGCAGGAAAGCTTCGATGCGTATGGATGAGAAATTGCACGTGGCAACGGCTATGCGGGAAATCTTGCAATATTTGAGAAGATGAAAAAGGAGAGAAAATTCCAATTCTTCTTCCGATGATTGGTGACGAGTCGCTCGTTAGATAATTGTCTTTGCAGCAAGACAAACGAGACGATTTGTGAAGATAAGATAGAACTTAAACCTATAATGATAACGTTTGTCTTAAGATGTTGTGAGCAATGATTTACATTAGTACTATCGTGTTAATATTCTCGTTCCAATTATGAAGCAATACATTTTGGTGTAAGCAGCTGCATTCGTAAATCTTTGAGGGAAAAGAAATACGATACTCACATTCTGAATAATGATACTATTCAAGGACCAAATGCTGATCAAACCAGGCGCTTATATGCCTTTATTTTTTGGTCCCATCTGGACAGATTTGATTTCCGATTTCTGATTCACTCTCAGCTCATTCGGGACGTAAAGCACATCCATGCACAAGAAGTGCGGACGCTTGCCAGCCTGAGGAAATCAATCAATTTCTCATTCAATTATTGGATTACGGATTGCTGACTGCTTCGGGTTTGATTGGTTTGTGCATAATGGATTCGAGGCTTGATATCTTGTGACTCCTGAGGATCTCTTATGTTTGCTTGAGCTTAAGAAGGAGACGGAGCATTTGGGTGTACCTTAGTTTTGTGGGACTTCGGGAGGTGATTGAATCAATGTTTGTTTTGCATTTGAAAAAACCTCCTCCCGAAGCTAAAGCTCGATAAACGGATGTGGAAAATGTGATTGAGTGGAGATTAGTGAAGTTTAGTGACCGGTGTATGTAACTACCTGAAAGATATGTTTGATGTGTAGATAATCATTAAACAATCACCAAATGCATCTTTGTAACAGTTAAAAAGTAGACGTAAAAGTTTGATTAACAGAAAAAAGGATTAGAATTCCTGGATTTCGAAAATACTGTTGCTAAAACATTGATCCCTTTTCACCACTACGTGAGAAAACTCGAATTCGCAAACCCACCTGAGTCAACAGTTACACTCGTGTTGCGACATTTTGGTCAGTGTGGTGCTATCGAAACCGAAATGCTACGTGAAAAAACTACCCAAAAATGCAACATACAAGTTAGGAGCGCACGCACCAAGGCACGTGCTCTGTTTGTCCTGGTGGTCCAATGAGGATGTAGTACGGCACAGCTGCATCGCTCGGGCACAGCTGGTAGGTATTCGAGGTATGTGCTTGGAGTACTTGGAGTCTTGCTGCCACAGGGTACAGTGCAGCACATCGGATGTGGATGCACTTAATGAGTGGCTGCACATGCCTTTCGAGCTATTTCGAACAGCAAATATTTGGCTAAGTCTAAGGGAAGCTATTTAAACTGCAATTGAATGGTCGAATGGTTTTCATTGGGCGGAAAGAATTCGACTTGTTTTCTGCATTAAAAGTAGCTCCAATTGGAAGATGGTGCCTTTCGACAGACGATTTCCTTAATTATCGTTTATGTTTGATTGATTGAGCTGTTGCGACGAGGAAATGATCGGAATTGAGCTTGAACCATTAAAAACCTATTGAACTTTGCAATCCTCCCCCCCAGCTTTCCCCACCCCACGCATCGTACGCAAATTTATTACAACGTTTTATTTTCGATTTACTCCTCGTTTGTGTGCCATAAATTACGACTGGCACTGTTGCGACCTGCCGTTTGGAACAGTCTGGGGTTTTGGTGCTACACATTCGACAAATCGATTTGGGACTTTGGGGAGGGGTGTAAAACCAGCATCATTACCTTACACCTTCCAAGCACCCTCACCCTCCCTTGGAACGGTCGTCCATCCGCATGCTGACAATGGAATTCGACAATGTAAATTTGTGTACTTCCGTTCTCGGTCCCATCGGTGGGAGTAGATCCACCGTTCGGTACCGGCGGAAGCGTTCGCAGCATCTCCAAAGCTACGACAAAACGCCACCCGTTTGGTAGCGTCTCATGTAGAAGGAGGTCATGTTTTTCAGGGGGGGGGGAGGAATAGGATGGCAAACGGTAAACCGGCCGGTATCCTTCAGCAGCGGGACAACGCATTCAAATCAACCCTCGGCCCAACGCCCTGCACGGTGCAAGCCGGAGGTCGGAGCATATCAGTTTACTTGTTCGCGTGCTTGTAATCTCAGCGGAGCAATGAATTGAAATTTTACAATAGCTCTTGCATCTCGTCCGGCCGCATCCGTACGTTTCGGAGCGCGCGCGCGCGCCCGTTTCGTAAATCCCTCCGATCGTATTTCATTGCATTTTCGGCCTCACTGTCACAACGCACTGGAACTTGCACTAACCCCCGTAACAGAAAACTCATTTGGGAATGCAAAAGGAAAGGATGGATGGGCTCGTGTCGTCGATATCGGTATGCATCCAACCATCTGGATCTCCATCAGCATTCAACCGTAACAGTACATCTGAAGAAGATGGGAAGGTTCATCGCAAAAAGAAAGAAGAACGTACGTGTACCGAGTGCAACCTGCGCAGCACCGGCAATTGGTATTGTGCATCCGCAACTCGCTTGCTGAGCGTCTGGTCGTGTCTCGATACGATACAGCTGTATTTGCAGTATCGTTCGCAAAATGGGGCCCTTTTTGGCCCAGTTGGATCGATCTGTTCTGGAATTTCGATTGCCACATGATGTCGTGCGTAAAGGTAATGCGTTTTACATTCTGCACCGTACCAGCGTTGCCCTAGTAAACACCACGTTGTAGGCGCAAACTTGGTTAGCTTAAGGAAGATCAACGCATCTATCCATCAGGCTTTCGGTTGTGTCCTCGCTGTGTTTCGTTGTTGTTGTGGTCCACGATGTGCCAAAATGGAATTACATGTCGTGAGATAGGTTTATCGCTGTATTTGCTACAAAGCGCAATGTTTGTAGAGTGATAACGAAGCTGTATTCAATTTAGTTTTTTTTTTTTTTAGAGGAACACACGCTAACGTAAAAACATTTTCAAAGTGTGATATCAGTTATAGTTTTTGCTAAAATACGTACAGATGTTTGTTGAAGAATGTAAGAAGTTCTTGCAGATAGCCTGAAAACAACATAAACATACCATTAGTCTTTTGGAATGAAGAAAGCTTTAAGTTCTTCTTGTTTACATTGCTTTTATGTCATTTCTTTTATGCACTCAAAAACTACGAAGCCTATTTTAGTGCATGCTTACACTATAGTGGTGTATCTAACTTTAACAATTCTTGCTTTATTGAAACAGTACTGTACGATGCACTAGTTAAGAAAAACAACTGCGAATTTGCTCTCTGAGTTTCATAAATTCCCGTCTATATTTGACAACTTGTTGACAGCTGCTTCGGTTGCTGCATGCGTATCAACTGGATTGGAATTTCTCTTACTAAAAATCTTTACTTTAGCACAGCTTTTTACTTTTTCAATATGATTCATCAATTTCTTTGATGGGATGAAAACAAAAAAAAAAATGCAAAAGATCGTGCCCGATCCATTTCTAGCACGTTTGAATAATGTTACACAATTTACTAGGATTTATTTGTTTGCTCCAGTGATGCCAGATTATGCTGCAGGGGCATTTTTTAATCGAGTGAAAACCTGATGCAATATTTCACGCGTAAGCAAGCAGAAAAAGAAGAAGAAGGAGGGACGAACAATTGTACTACGTCATTAGCAACTAACCGGCACGTGAAAAACAAACTGTGGTACGGTGTGAATTTGTAGCCAGCAGCGAGTTGTGTTCAACATGGCCAATACGGCAGTGTCGCGACTTCTTGAAGAACGTAAAGCGTGGCGCAAGGAGCATCCGTATGGATTTGTGGCTCGTCCAGCAAAGAACCCCGACGGATCATTGAACCTGATGACATGGGAATGTGTCATTCCCGGAAAGAAAGGAACTGCATGGGAAGGTGGACTGTACAAACTGAAGATGATTTTTAAAGAGGACTACCCCTTTCGCCCTCCGAAGTGCAAGTTTGAGCCGCCGTTGTTCCACCCGAACGTGTACCCATCCGGCACGGTATGCCTATCGCTGTTGGACCCGGAGAAAGATTGGCGTCCCGAGCTAACCATTAAAACCATTTTGCTCGGAATTCAGAATCTGCTCACCGCACCCAACATCAAGGACCCGGCACAGGAAGAGGCGTACAAATTGTACTGCGTAGATCCATTGGGATACGAGCAACATGTGCGTGTGCAGGCCAAAACTATGTCGAACGTATAATAAATCCCAGACGCGAATAAGAGCGTATCTCATCACAGAATAACCTATCTTTTTTGTTTTGCAATGCAAAACTTCGAATGCAATAACCCGTGGAAGTATAGTAGAAGGATGTCGAAGTAGACTCGTTTATTTGGTTCTCTTCATTTGACGTTGTTGTCTCGTATTGATAGATGTCTGCACTTTTTCATAACCAGATATCGTAAGGCGCTACATAAAGCGATTTAGGCGTATTGATAAACGTTTGGCAAATGAAATTTGGAATCGATAGGCAGTTAGTTGAACTTCATACGAAAGCGACTTTGAGCTAAAACTTTGCTTTTCCTTTATTTGTGAGATTAGAAGTGCGTTTTTCGTCGATAAAAAGGGTTTCAAACTAGGTTTTTTCCTCTTTAAAACAATTTATGGCTGTTAATGTGTCTAACTGCTAGTAACACTTGTACCAACTTCAAACAGAACTGCTTGTGGCAAATTGGAAACTTTATTTACAAAAGCATTTTACAATTGCAACATGTGCTAAATAGGTGCAGGTGCGTTGAAAGCGTTTGCTAATGCTAATTAGAATCGTACAAAACCGGACAGGGAATTTGTGCCAAAAAACCTTCAATGTTTACCAATCCAAAAACGCATCACTAATCGAAAGAGAAACAATGTTTCGGCTTTTCACACCCATTATCAATGCGCCAGCAGCCAGCGGGATTCGAACTTTTGGGCAATGCGAACTATTGTATGGGCTCCCTCCCTTTCGTTACACGTGACCGAAACAGTTTCGGCGTTATTTTTGGCGTTTGGCAAATTGTTACCATTTTCACACACACACATACCAAATAATTTGCTCATTTACGGTTCGCGGTACGCGGTACCACCCCGGCACACAATCACTGTTTGTTTGTTTGTGTCGTTTGCGCTTTTCCCATTCCGGTCGTCCGTGGCGTAGGGGTTGATTGAATTTTCCCGGGGGTTACGGTGCGTTCATTTTATAATTTTTGCATGTTGCCCTAGTCGTCGAAGGACACGAATAAACGATGCACATTTTGTGGTGCAACTTGCAGCGAAACGCTGATGCTACGCTGCTTACCCGTGAGGTTCCCTATCCGGATACTTTTTTGGAACGGATCGAGCAGCAATGAGGCTGGATGGAGGATAAATATTGGTTTGGCTTGGTTTCGTGTGGTGTGGTGTGACCCTTCCTCTATTCGACGCGCTCGTACGCGTCGATGAACAATGCGCTCGAATTATGCACCTAGAACAATCGAATCATAGACTGTGTCCGCTCGTTTTGGAGAAGGCCCACAGCCAACCAACGGGTGGTGGTTCACTTCACCGTGCAATGATGATTTTTCATCATCGACACCCGTTCGTTGTCACGCGTGAACCGTGGGGAGTTTTGTGGAGCTAGTGAGGGTGTTAACATAAAATCAACATCCACTGGCATCGGGGCAATCGTGTTGGGCTGTTGATTATTGATCACACCCCGCCAACATTTGACGAATGTTTGCACGCATAATATTCTTTCTAATTAATTGACACAAGTAATGTGTGACTTTTGCAAACGAGACCGCACCGTATGACCGCCGACTGGCGGTCGGAAAAGACCGTCGGTCGCACTGGATGGGGTCGGTTGGAAACGGGAATAGTTATTTTAATGGCCCGTATTTTAACGGCATCAAAATTGCCTTTCTGATGGATTGAAAATGAAATCGTCGGTCCACTCGGTCCAGTACGTATTAATATACAGCTCAAATAGTTTCCAGTTTTATCATACTCTATGATATTCGCTTAGTATTAAGCGGTTTGCTTGATTTAACATATCACGCATTAAGGTTATGCTTTTCAAAAATGGACATCCTTCTAACAGCGAAATAGAGAAATATACATTCGTATCTTGCTTGCCTGGTATATTAAACACAGTTTTTCGGTACATTTGTTCGTGGCCTCAGTGAACTAACAATTACTGGAGAAGATTGTCCAACAAAGGTACTTCTATCTATGAATTTATGTCTTATCCAGAGATATTTGGGCAAGATTTACTGAGCTCAGGTTAGTCCAAAGTACCACACCTTATGGAAGGATACATCTTGATCGAGGTAACTGTTATAACTGTGTATGTAGGGGTAAAATAAGGGACAAGGTGTGCACGCAAAGTACTCTTAAAATAACGTTTATTACTGCTACGTAGGACCGCCCGAGCGAGAGTTACTCGATCTCGAACCGTACAGCATCTCAAAGGATGCAGGAACTCATCCGTGAGAGCCGTGGGGAATGATCCAGGTTGGATCACGTCGGGATCAGCTGGCACCATAACAGTAACGGTTGAAGATTACCAAAGATACGTTAAGACCTTATCCAAATTCTTCGTATATTCTGAGGAAGAAAATCGAAAGGCTCACTTTGGCCTTGATCTTCAGTTTGAGCTTCTGGTGCCCTTTAAGAACATATATATATACTGACGGAACCAGGGAACTAGGTTTCTGTTTGTTTGTTATGGATTTTCTAAAGTAATGATATGATATAATAACTGAAAGATTCGCTTTATCGTTAGTGTCTCACGGTGTGAAATTCTTTTTGCCTTAGTGGAGTCGAAAAATACGATGCATTAAAAGGTTTGAAAACTGTTGGTTGCCTGAGTAGATTACAAGTAGCATTCAATTTTATTTAACACATATTATTTATACGACAAAACCTATTCTTAGCTAATTAATGGACTAGCAACTTTTTTGCTCATTTCATTGTCCACCTTTTAGCAAACACTTATGAAAACGCCCCAAGAAATGCGAACGCAATTATTTGCTTGTCAAACTACAAATTATCGCTACAAAGTAATCCACAAAAGTTGAGCTTGTATTGTACCGTGGAGCGCCAGAACAGTGCAAACGTAACAACAATACGCAAAACTTCAGCCACAAATTATTAATTGGCTTTTACGAGTTGTGCGCGATAGGGTTTATTGGCTTATTTGCGAAAAGCTCCAACTTGCCAACGGAAGTATTTATCGATTTGAGACTTGGTTTATTGCTACATACCTGGCACGCAGGTTTTGACCGCTTCAGTGGGTGGTAAGATTATTTTGTGAGGGAAAATAAGAAGACCCGGTGAGAAAGTTACTTGCAGTGCAACGGGAAGCGAGTTTGAGTTGCCGTTGAAAGTTTGGCCGAACTGGCCGAACAACACAGGTCCACAAACAAGGTGGTTTGGTGTTGAGTTGTTTGTTTGGTTTGTGCAACTGTTTCGGGCGCCCTTGCTGGGCACCGGAGAGTAGGCTCAATTTCTTAGTGTGAAAAGTTAAAGCGGCCTTCACTAATTGATTCCGATCCGTTTGTGCCGTCCAATTAAATTGTGGGAGGTGAACCGAGCTCTGGAGTGCCTTTCAGGCAAGTTGTTGTGGTTATAGTTTGGAATAGATTGGTTTTTTAATAAAGTATATTCATCTGAGCTATAGTTGTTATGTTTTGTTAACAACAGCCCATGAAATACGATCACAAATTACAGAGCTTTCGAGTTCTGGTAGTGGAATTCCAGCAATTCTTAAAAAAAAGGCTTCAAGTGGAACTAGAATATGCTTAGATCTGGCTAAAATCTAATCCTTCCTATAATTTGTAACTTTTGTAAGCTGATATATAGATTCTGGTCGAAGCTTTCTGAATGCTTTAAAAGAGTATTCTACGGGGAAAGCTATGAACAGGATTAATGTTAGCATGCAACGCTTGAAGAGTGTACTAAAAGGATTAAAATTTTCATCGATAAAAAGCACTTCAACTTGCAAAGAGTCCAGAAATGGCTCAAAAATTGCCACTTGAACTCGAAAACTTTCATATAAAACTATTTAATTGTGATATTCATTCTACCAAGAATCATTTAGTTCTGTAGAGCTGTTTGCAGACGAAGTTTAACTGTTTTTCCGCATATTTTTTTTTTGCGGTTTTGTTTTGCAAGCAATAACACGGATAAAGAAGATAAAAGAAAGAAAACAAACACAGTGTTGCTATTTTTGTAATTTAGTTTCATCCGAATTCGTATGCTTATATATTTCTTATTTGTCTATCTGTATATTATACTCCTTTTTACAAATTACATAACTCCCTTTTCACTTTTCGCTTCGATAACTATTCACAATAGTATAATGTTCTCAAACCGATTTCGATTTCGATCCCTAATGCCATTCATCCTCTAATGCCATCACTCCGCTGTTTCCACATCCGCGGTTGCAAGTTGGAAAACAGGAAGAATGAAAAAAAATGAAGTTTTTTACTATGATTTGTGTTTTGGTGTGCTTTTTTCCGATTTGTTTTCCAATTTTTCCAGATTTGGTTTTGCATTCTGCATTCTTTACTCTTTCTGCACTGTTTAATCGGCCACCAGCAGAGGGTACCTGTTCTGCCCTTACGGTGCACCCTTATGCTTATGTACTTAAACATTAGGATAATGCGGGGGGTTTTTTTTTTGCATCTTTTCTGTTTTGTTCTTCAAGTTTATGTTGCAACACGCATTGTCGAGCAACATTGAACAATGGGGTTTTTGGTACATATTTATTTCTATTTTCTTGTTTAGCAATCACCATTGATGCCACGGGTGGTTGCTTTTGTTTCGCATTTGTATGAAGCTACCAAAGGTTCTCATGCTAGCTAGCATTAATTGCAAGCAGTATGTAAATAAGTGCATGTGGAAGCTGATTTGTAAGTGAAGTTGTAATTTGCTTTGTTAACAATGTTGTAGAAACAATATATGATAGAATAAGCAAACGAAAAAAGCAAACGAAACGAATAACTACGTAGCCTAAAATCGGGATTACGAATGAGTGTTTAACAATACTGAACAGGTTTGGCGGGGGAACGTTTCATAAAACCAATAAATTAACAAAACAAAACAAAAAATTGCTTATGGGGCACACACGCAAAGGAACTTTTGACTTGCACAATTCACTACGAAAACGGAAATCGTTGCCCGCTTTAGCAGCTGTTTCAAGCGATTTTCATTATCATGTGTTTCTTTTGTTGCGTTGTAGCGGAGTTTTGCTTTTGTACAGAGGTGGAGCATTATTTTCCTCTTTTCTCTCTCTCTCTCTCTCTCTGTTTCTTTATTTGTTTTCCCCACATGATGGCGATTGCATTAAATTTGGATGCATTCGGTTGTTGCATTGCTTTATGTTATACGATACATACACATATATTTATACGAGAGACAAAGGGACACGAAAGGAATGATGTGTATATATATGGTCGATAAAGCGCTCGATGCGGTTTTACATGTAAGCAGCCGAGTGATGAGTGATCGAATAACTACGCGTTCGTATGAATGTTTTGTGGGGCGGATGGTTTGTGTGTGAGTGTGATTTGTTTTTGTTTTGTTTTAGACAAGATGTAGGTATATTGGGGTATTAAAAGCAGAAGCAGACACATTTAGGGAGCGAGTGCAGATCACGTCGTCATCGCCCGATTCGCCCGATTCAAAGCGTTCCGCATCAATGGTGCGATATGCGCTGACGGAGCTTACGAGTACATATATAGTAATAGCTGGTCTCATTAGTAGGTTTCGGTTTGTTACTTGTTTGTGTACTTTTGATTTAACGGCCGTTGTCCTTGTGGGCAAGAGATATGCAATACGTCCAGGATGCTGAGCTATTAGCACTTATCTAATCCAATGGTCGTGCTTCCGTACAGATGGACAGTAGTAGAAAGCAGTTGTTGAAGCAGTTGTTTTTTCGTGAGGGTTTAACCAGCAACCAGGTTTAGCTTTGATTTTTGTCTCTCCTGTCCTGCTGCTGTATAGGTTTACGCGCCGTACAGGCGATTTGAATTCTATTTATACTTTTTGCTTAGTTTTCTGTGGCAAAAAATGGGTCTCTTTTGCCAGCATTTACTGAGAGCTTATTTGCGAGCTAAACTTTTCCACCTAGTGTAACTGCTGTTTTGTATCATTTCTGGAAGCATTGATTTTATCATATGTTCAGCCACGGGGTGTATTTGTTGTTTTTGATGTCTTTTTTTTTGTTTTTGCTTTCTCAAATGTCTCAAATAATGTAATCGCACTCCTGTCACTTTTTGTGCTCTCTTGCAGTTTTGATTGAAATAGCGTCTCGATACACGGTTGTTTGTTTTTTCTTTTGCATGGTCCGGTTTGCTTCCTTTACAACGGAAGCTCACCTCACAAAACCAGCTCACCCAAGGTCGTTCACCATGTTCGGCCATGGTCCATCTTAAACTACGTTTTGTTTTACACCGATTTATCTCTTTTCTCACCAACGGTAAGCGCTTAAACAAATGCAGACAAATTTGATAAAACCCTCTATTCTTGGCGAAAACAAAAGGTAAATTAGATTATTGATAAACAAAACAAACCAAAATGAAAGAAAACCCTTCAAATCGGGGTAATACTAATTGTAATGTAACAAAAAAAAAAAAAAAACCAAAACAAAAGAAAAGAGAAAAGGTGGCATATTCGTTTATAAAGTCTTCCAATCATACATTTAAAGACAGCCTGGTTGGCAATGTAACGCCAACCATACACGAAACAAAACGATTACTAAATTCGTTTTAGTATGAGACAATAACAACAACAACAAAAATACACTCACACACGTAGTAAAGAAGAAAAAACAAAAGGAGACAATTAAAGAAGTTTATCGGATTTCAAAAGCAAACCGTGAAAAACGAAACACAAAAATTGATCACAATTCAGCTGACAAGGTTCGGTTTTATGTAAGAAATGGCCAGTACGGTTATCGTTACATTCGAAACGAGTGTGTTTAATGTATATAGCAACAACACAAAAAGAAAAATAAAATATAATTTGTCGTGCCAGTGTTTTTTGTTGTTGTTGTGTGTGTGTGTTTTGTTTTGTTTTGTTTTCCTCACGAGTGTTTTGCGTGGGGGTGGGGTGTACCGATCCGTTAAATAAATATTTAGTAAACTTAACACTAGCCGATAACTAACGTAGGAATACGTATTTTTTTGTTTGTTTGTATAACGTTAAGCTTACTGTGTAATAGCATTTTACATTTACCACTTCCGTACGAAGACGATGACAAACGCCCGTCCCCAACATCGGTATGCCTAATTAGGATCGGCCTTTTCTAGCCTTTCACGTGCAATATCATCATCATGCGTTTGCAAAACCATCCTAAACGAGATCCAAACCATTCCCGATGTGGATTAGCCGTTGTTTTTGTTTGTTTGTTTGTTTGTTTGTTTGTGGTTCGTTTCTTCCTTTTTCCATTGTGCGTCTCCAACGTCTGTTACTTCCTGTGTCTCTTCCAATCGTGCTTCTATCTCTCTTCATCGTTTGCACAGCAAAGGTACTGCTGCGGTGCAAATGTTTCTTGCTTTCACATTTTCAGAGTACTATCACAAATTATGGTTGTTTTTGTCGTTTTTTTTTCTTTATGCATTTATGCTTCAATGTTTCGTTCGCTGTTTAAATTATTGCGATAGGAAGCAATTGATTCTTGTTTACTTTTCTTACTACAAAAAAAATCGCCCTTGCATAGAATATTTATAGAAAATCAAACAAATTATTTTATATGTTTGAGGAAATTGATTTAGCAATTATTTTTTACGAAAACGGGGTTGTCCTTTCCTCATGAATAAAAACAAGAAAATAAAACAAGATTTGGGCTATTAATAGTAGTCGAAAAAGAACTGACCAATACACAATTTTAATTAATTAAAAACAAAGTGTATATCGAGGAAAGTAATTTAAGTTTGAAGTTAATGATAAACGAAAGGAAAAGCAATATGCTGCTTCACGTACAAAAAAAAAAAACGCACACTTTAGGCCATACTGTTTGTTGTTGCTGTGCCGTTTGCTGGAGCTGTAACGGGAACCGTGCTGGACACCCGGTTGTACGCACTTTTACGCTGCGGTATCTGGTTGCAGGTGAATAGCATCTTCAGGCCCTTCTTTAGACACTCGACCGTCACCATGCGATAGATGATCGAGACGAACAGGACAACAAGAATGACGACAACAACCCAGACAAAGTTAGGCAAGCTGGTGAAAAACCCATCATCTGCGGCACGCTCATTCTCGGTGGTTTCGTGCGAAGTGGCACCGTCCGCGGATGTGAAGTTCGCCACCAAAGCGGTAGTTTCGGTCGTCTTGTCTGCCGGCGTCGACGGAGCGGTTGCGTTCGCTGGCGCTAGCATGCAGCTGCACAGTGCACAGTCGCCACGCCGTTCGTACCCATTGCGGCAGCGCAGCTCACAGTTGTGGTCCTCGCAGAAGATGGACTTGGCCGGATCGCACACCGGGCAGCATCGGTTCGGGAGGGTGATTTGGTGCTCACAGTTGAGCGGTTTGCAGGCCGGCATCTCGCACCGTCTTTCACCGGCCTCACATCGGCAGGTGGTGCAGGCCGTTTCCTGCCAGGTTTCGCTGTCCTCGTACCAGGTCCGGTGTTTCTTGGAGTAGCACCTGTAGTGCAGTGGTTCGCACGGGTAGGATGGACAGCATTTGCCCGGCTGGCCCGTCTGTTC